>JAPQNM010000002.1:9439598-9554598 GCA_029783475.1 Metacarcinus magister
TGGTGAAGATGGTGGTGATGATAGTGATAGCTACACGTATCCTGAGTTGGTATTTGCGTCCCCCACAGGGAGGAGCCTCGGGCGTGGGCGGCACAACCTGCGGGCCCTACCTGCCGCCCCCGCCGCCACCTGGTATTCCTCAAAACCCACAAGAGCGGCTCGTCCACCCTACAGAGCGTGTTCCTGCGTTACGCCGCGGCTAACAATCTGTCAGTGGCGCTCCCTTATTCAGGGGTGTACTTGGACGCCGCCGGTACTAGCCAATCCTTTAGGGTGAAGCAGCTCAAGGAGTCCCCTTTCGCGCCTCCGTCTGGGAAGTACCACCTGTTAGTGCACCACACAAGGCTCAACGTGCGCGCCATGCAGCAGGTGCGTGAATACGGGGAGGAAAGGGGCGGGGGGTGGGGGGTGAAGGCAGACATTGATCCACGCTAGTAATAGAAGCTATACGGCTGGTTCAAGGCCGTAGGATATTTGGTGAGGTAATAGCTGCTTAGATTGGGTGGCTCATATGGACGTTAACGTGTAGTCTTCGCTTGAATTTTTAACCTCTATTTGTATTTTATTCAAAGGTCGATTATAGTAGTAACGAGTCAAATTCCTCTTATGTAACATTTAGAGATGCTGAGGTATAGCAATTGTCTCCAGCAACACGTACAGGTTATTCAAAGTCTGGATGAGAAAACACTCATCAGTGTTTGAGAAACTGTCCTTTATAGTTTATTGAAACTGCTCTCTGTATAAAAAAAAAGAAGTAGATTAGATCACACACACACACACACACACACACACACACACACACACACACACACACACACACACACACACACACACACACACACACACACACACACACACACACACACACACAAGGTTGATGCTGTAGTATGCATTATCATTACCATTGCTTGTACGTGCAAGGTGAAAAGGGGAGAAAAATACGTTTTTTATATAATTTTCATAGTAGTCGCAATATACTGGCTTTTTTGCTTAGAAAGGGATTCCCAGCCACTGTTCTCCTTTATCTTTTTATTACTACTACTATTGCCATCACCAACACCCCCAATTACCACTACTATATTCATTTTTTAGTAACATCATCACCGTCACTCAGCTATGTATTTGTTGTTATTACTTATAAGCATTGCCACCACCAGGTCACCTACAACGACTCCGTGTGGGTGACGGTGCTTCGTGAGCCTGCCGCCGTGTTCGAGTCCATGTTCCACTACTACCATCTGCACAAGTTTTTCGGTGCCACCTTCGACCACCTCGTCTGGAAGCTGGGCGTCAATAATGGAGCGAAGATGTGGCTCAAGAACACCAACAACAGGTGATACGAAAAGTTGCTGTCTGTCTTTCGACTTACTTCACCTCAAGGGCGGTGATTGTGTCGCTCCTGAGATTATAGACTATGGAAATATTATTATTATTATCATTAGTAGTAGTAGTAGTAGTAGTAGTAGTAGTAGTAGTAGTAGTAGTAGTAGTAGTAGTAGTAGTAGTAATTTAACTAGTACTATTCCTTTTGTTGTTGTAGTAGCAGTGACAAGAATAATGACACGTTCATTTTGGTTCTTCCTCAGATATCAGGGACGACTAGGGAGGAACCAAATGACCTTCGATCTTGGTTTGGACGACTTTGACACCCCTATGGAGTCAGTTCTGCGGGACGCCATCAGGATCCTGGACGACACCTTTCACTTGGTGTTGGTGAGCACACACACACACACACACACACACACAGACGTCAGACTCGCCGTGTGTAATTTTTGTTTAAACCATTGTTACAGTATTTTTTTTTACTAACAGCACATACACACTTATTTCTTATTGTTAGATAGCGGAGCGGATGGACGAGTCGTTGGTGTTGTTGAAGCATTTGTTGTGTTGGGGAGACGAGGACATAGTAGCCATGGCGCAAAACGTAAGGAAGGATCTATACCGTAGTTACCTTAGCGAGCAGACGGTGGCTACCCTGGAAAACTTCAACTCTGCTGACGTCAAGCTGTACACTTACTTCAAGGATAAGTGAGTTCGGTCCTCAAGCGTGGTACATACTTACTTGTTCAAGGTTCAGTATGATAAGATGGTTGAATATGATGGTGGTGAAACACATAAGCATAATTGATGAAAAGATAAGTACGTATGCAAGTAGTTCGTAGATATATATTGAATCAATCCCTTTCCTTTTCCAGATTCGACAAGCACGTAGAGGCGTTCGGGCGTGGTCGTATGGAGGCTGAAGTGGCAAGTCTACGAGCAAGACGAGACAAGGTTAGTAGACAAACAAGAAACTGGTGTGATAATGGAAAGAAGTGATGCACAACCGTCGAAGGTGCCTCACTTTGTATCATGTTTTCTATCCACTGTCTTCCCCTTTTGTTATTTTTTTTTCTTGACTCCCTCACTGTCAAAGAAGAGGAGCTCATTAGGTTATTCCTCTTTATTTTTTGTTTGTTATGCCTTTTGAAAAGTGAGATGCCCTTGTCATGTATAGGACTATGAGTGAAGGATGGTAACGACTATAATAACAGCCAAATATGATGGAAATAGCGATAATGATGTGTAATTGATGTAAATGATGATGCTGGTGTTTGTGGTGTTGGTGATGACAGGTGTGACGTGTTGCTTTTTATGCCAGGTGTGGAAGCAGTGTGGCCTGAGGGAGACGCACTCTTCCTCTTCTTCCAAACACCACCAGTCTTCCCGCAAAGACCACCACGTCATCACGTACCAGGTCCACGTCAATGGCTCCAGCAGGTGGTTAACACACTCTTTTCGCTATCTGGCTATCCAAAAATGAGTCCAGACACATGATGGCATTTCAGCTTCCAAAAATAGGACAAGTACAGTAGTAGGAGGTGTCATGATCTATTGTGGCTGTATACATTGTTATAGCTGGGACAGCAAAGGATCACTTTGTGGAAAAATATTGACTTATTTGCCTGTGTAAAATGCTCTTTACATTCACTGTGATCCATGGATGATTTTATCGCTTCAAAGTTCGTGCCAATCTAACATATAGTGAAGATGAGTGGAGAGACGGTGAGTGTTAGTACAGTAGCTGATGTGGTAGTGTTAACACATATACTACATATACAATACTACAATGCTGAATATTCGACACTTGGAACCAAACCTGTTCATAAGTTGGTTACTTTCTACATTGTTAATTATTGTCCATATTGAAGAGGCTCAAGGTGCCTAGAAAGTTGAACTATCGTTTTTTGTGCCTGCATGTCATACTATTAAGTCCTATTATTTTTCAACACTATCAATGGATATTTGTTTTTGTGTTAGTTTTGAATTGCCATTGTTTGTTCCAGTAGGCTTACGAGTACCTTCTTATCCACAGACAAAGAAAATTCTGCCAAAATCTTATCCAACCGGGTCCTGAGCTCACACAAATGTTACGCTGGAAACAGTACACCCGCTACCACCAGCGTGGCACTCGATCCTCCCTTAATCTGTCGTGGTCTCAGACGTTCAAGAGGAAGAAAATCAAGAGGATACCGAGGAGGACTGCAGTTTTACCAAGCAGTCGCATTCACCGCAGTGAGAGACGTCCAGCAAGTCACCACCATCCTCAGAGGTAGCCGGATCATTGCTGCCTCCAGAGACGCTTCAAGGGAGCATATTCTGCATGAATATAATTATTCCTATTGAAAAAGATAGGAAAAGAGGAGACCATCTCTATGAATATTGATGAGATCAAGCTCACATATAAGTATGACAGATTTAATATGCTGGGTAAAATTTATCACTTATTTTTCTTGTAAAGGATATTGGTGGGAGTCCTGCAGCTCTTGCACTCTTCCTTACTTTTCTGTCAGATATGATGCTTGACTGGAATTAATCTTACCAACCTTGTTCCATTGTTTAATATATCAAAATATGTTGTTGTTGCCAACATTTTCTAAAAAACTACAAGGCTTTTTACTTTCCTAAATAGTGTAATCACTCATTCCTCACCTCCCTCTTCATCGCTCATTCATGCCTCTGAATTAGTATCAACATGTTCGGTATTATCAAAATAATTGATATCGCTTAATTCTACAATATACATTTATATCATAATACCCTTGATCAGTCTATACAGGTGCATTGTTAAACAAAGGTCTTAACCTCCCTCCTGCAATCACATACAGTACACAATGCACTCAATTTGGTATTGGTCTTGGTTAAGTCTCTTCATCGTCGTCGATTTCGGAGTGGCCTTTGACTCGGTGCTCTCCCACAGAGCAAGAGAAGGATAAGATAACTGGCATTACCCATCGCTCATCTCACTCAGCACTCACTATCATACTCATACACGTACATTCATTCTACTCTATTTGTCATTCTCTCACGCACACCCTTCCATTCTGATTGTCCATGTTTTGTTTTGTTTTCCAGGAACTCTTTTACACTTTTCATTGCGCCCTTTTCGGTGGTTCATACCTTGTATCCAGTCCAAGCATATATTTCATCATCCAAGATTCACTTCAGAACACCTGTAAGTCGATCCATTCCTCTCTCACTCATAACTACATCCAGCATCTCCCTTCTCTCACGTTCATACCAAGTGCTGTACTGGTGTCTGGTGTCTGGTTGATCACCACGGGAAGAGGATAAACGAGGGGCTCATATAGGGTTTTTCAAAGGATCTTCCCACCCCTAAACAGCATCAACAGGATAAACGATCATTACATAACAAATCATTTCTGACTGATATGCGAAAAACAATTGATATCAATAGCAAGGTCGATAGTCGAATATTTAACATTTGAGCACCCAACTGCTACCTTGGAGGAAGTATACTTCCTCCAAGGTAACCATTAATTCTTTTGTAGGAGTCTTGGAGGAATTATACTTCCTCCAAGACTCCTGCAAAAGAATTAATGGTTGTTTCCATGAAATTTTTTTTTTTAATCGCCTAAACACCTAAGTAAGCCGAACCAGAAAAAGATGGATCTAGGTGGAAAAATATAGTAGTAACACTGATTGTCAAAGCTGGATATGGACCACTGATCATGTTTATGGCCCAGTAACAAGCAGAGACAAAAAAATACTAACGTTGATATTACATAAGTCCTTAAATGCTATCATAATTGTTGTATACATATTACATATAATACATTGTTATTAATGCTACCTTTTATCATATATTTCAGCTTTGTTATTTTAAGTCTCCATCACTATAGTAGGAAGCCATGCATCGTCTGCTTGTTTATGTTTTGTAACATGTTACGTGAGAGTTATAAGTAAAGAGCCATCACGTTTACAGACTACGGAATCCCTTTATTGCTATTGCTGAATGAGCTTCGTATCTACAAATTCAAGATTTTGGATATTTTTTTGTAGTATCTAGTCGTATTACGGAATTTTATTATGTATCTTATACACATGGAAAACGGTAGAGAGATAATAGTGAAGAGCGCGGTGCTTGCAAAGGCGTCTTGAGGCACGTAGTTGGGTAAGGTAAGACAGATGTTGTTTATATGTGGATACTAAAGGAAATATTGGGAGGTATCAGGTAGTAACACCAATTTAAATCAGTATTACAGTATGATTGTCATTACAGCTGAGGACTTGTAGAGACCCACATCAATAGAACATGATTCGTGTGAGTGATAACACCATATAAATCAAGGCAACACTTTGGTAAAATTATGGAATAATTTATCTCGGCTAACATAACCATCAAAACTCTATGTCAGTGTTCCCCACAAAAACAGTAAATTTTTATCATGCTCTCACATAGAACATAAGAATATAAGGAAGCTACAAAAGGCCCGTAGGCCTGCACTAGGTAGTTCCTGTTAATCCTATACCCCCTAATTACCTACATCCACCTCGCATCCCCATTCATGAAGTCGTCTAGTCTTCTCTTAAAACTCCCTATTGTCTGTGCACTAACTACCTGCTGACTGAGTCTGTTCCAATCATCTACCACCGTATTTGTAAACCAATTTCTGCCTATTTCTTTATTAAATCTACATTTTTCTAGTTTGAATCCGTTATTTCTTGTTCTATCCTGACTACTGATCGTAAGAACTTTTCCTACATCCCCCTTATTAAAACCCTTCACCCACTTAAATACTTCAATCAGATCTCCCCTTACTCTACGTCGCTCCAGTGAGTGCAATTTCAAAAGCTTTAGTCTCCTTTCATAGCTAAGATTACGAATCCCTTCTATCATTTTGGTCATCCTTCTCTGCACTGACTCTAACAAAATTATATCCATTCTATAATACGGTGACCAAAACTGCACTGCATAGTTGAGGTGAGGTCTGACTAACGCTAAATACAACTTCAAAATAACCTAAGCACTTCTACTTTTAATACTTCTAGCAATGAATCCTAACAACCTATTAGCCCTATTTGTAGCCTCAATACATTGTTTTCTGGGACGGAGGTCTGAGCTAACCTGAACACCCAAATCCCTCTCACATTCTGACCTATCCAGCATTACCCTGTTTATATTGTAGCTGTTGTGAGGATTTTCCCAACCAATATTAATTACTTTACACTTGTCAATATTAAAATCCATCTGCCACTTAACCACCCACTCGTTTAATCTATCTAAGTCCCCCTGCAAGTCTTTTACATCAGACTCTGATCTAATAATCCTACCTATCTTAGAATCATCAGCAAATTTACTAATATCACTACTAATCCCACACACATAAAGGTGATATACTCTTGAAGTTCACAATACGGTAATTCATAATATGTGAGTCAGTTCAATGTTAAAAATACTCAGAATGACGAGAATTACAGAATAAAGAATGTAGGAATTTACTAGATTCCAGATGTCGGTTTACGTAATAATACTCAAACGTTCATCCCCCCCTCCCTTAAGTGCCCATCCTCAGTTTGGAAGGCAAGTTTCTCTCAAGACCCTTAAGTCTCTTTAATCTACTTAGTACTGGTATATTACAACTCATGTACAGTACTTGGCTTCAACTTCAACCTCATTGTCAGAAAAACAATATACATGGCAGGAGATTCGGTATTTGCTATCAGGGTAGAATTATTTACTATCACGACAGAATTAAACATAATTCATCTTTATCTCTTAAGGCCTCTTCTATTTATAATGATCTGCCCTCTTTAGTCCTGATCGCATTACATGCCACCAGGATCCAGCTCTGGTTTCAGATCATGCATTATCTCTTCAATCCTCCTCCAGAGGTGGAGTAAAGCAGACCCAATATGACAGCCACCTCTGGCTACCATCTTCCTGATAAATACAAATCCTCTGTTAGCAATGTTTTGACCAGTTTTTAGAATGTCAAAAGTTTCCTATAGTAAAGAAGTGCAACACATATCTTATTTGAGGTAGAATAAGGTGTGTGTAAACCCAGGCACCATGATGCTTTATAGCAGCAAACAAATTTTTGGGAAAGAAGATTTATTTTAATAATTAAACTTCCTCTACAGCTGTTAGACTAACACACGCAAAACAAAAATATGCTAAGACCAGAAAAATGTACAACAGTAGTTCTTGTGTGGTATATGGTATCTCATGGGGGTTGAGGTATTATCTGAAAATAGATCTGTCGTTTTATTTTCAGGAGACAGAATCATAATGGATCTGTACCCAGATCATCCTATTATCAGTATTCAAATCACCAATGTAAATAGAAGAAGCTTTTATTATATCATACATTAGCCAATTGTGTATTCAAAGCAAACACAGCACTCCATCTGTGCTTGGGTGGAGGCAGGTTGACATGATACTCATACTGTACAAGAGGCTTAAAGTAGTATTGTGAGAACAGTGCATAAAATTAAACTGGGTCACAATAATATACAGTAGTATGAAAAACACTGTTTTAGTATATATGTATGTAGGTATAGTGATTTTGGGGATTTTATATTGTTTCATTTGTCTATATGCTGCAATGCAGGAATTTAAGTATCCTTGCTTGAGTCGTAAATCTGTTGTATTTTTGAAAATTAACTGAAGAAAATGGCTTCATATGTTAGTAGTTTTCAACATTTAATAGAAACATCGTATTAGCAATACAACGAATCCAAATCTAAAATAGGATTGCAAATATCATTGAGTAACATGTTAACATATACTTCCATGATAATATAGCCAGTGTGCAAAGGATTAGCACAGTTCCAAGACATATCATAGGAGTTCCTGTAGTGTTGTCTGCATTGAGCATAGTAGACATCAGAGAAGGGAATATTGCTGTCCCAGAGGATGATATCAGTGCCAGAGACATAGCTCAAGAAAAAGGTGTTGTACTGGTCAATGTTCTTGTTGGAGTAAGCATTGAGATGTTTCTTGAAGATCTGGGATTCCTGTAGGACATAAAAGGAATGCTTTCATATACATACTGTAAGAGTGAATTCCAGTAAAGGAGTAGAAAGGTGAAACATGAAACATGAAAGAAGGAATAAAAAACTGGAATGACTATTGAATAATAGGATATTAACAGTTTCTAGTAATAGTAGTGATGACAATGTTGATGGTGGTGAGGTGCCCACTGCCCACTCAATCCAACCTTCCAGGAAGTGCTTCATTAGTTTGAAAAAAAAAACCATAAGCATGTTTATTCAACCCTCGGCTATCACACATAATTGGTGCCTCTGTTACTGCACAAAAGCCGAACTGAAAAATCAATGTGAATAATTCTAGTCAGTGCCATAACCCCAAAGCTTACCTCGTATTCAACCATCTTGCAACTCTTTTACCATTTTTTTTACCTTATCAATACATTTTATAATACTAAATATAAAATTATAATAACGCATTTTACTAGGTAAAGTTTGGGTTTAGTAAAGTGCCCAAATTAGTTTTTTTCTCTCTCTCTCTCTCTCTCTCTCTCTCTCTCTCTCTCTCTCTCTCTCTCTCTCTCTCTCTCTCTCTCTCTCTCTCTCTCTCTCTCTCTCTCTCTCTCTCTCTCTCTCTCTCTCTCTCTCTTTTTAAAGAATTCCACATGTAAAAAATCAAAGCCTAGCATGTAAGATTGAATAGTGGACTTGCACCATTACGCTTTCTATTTTAATTTTTTTTTAGATTCAATACCTCCTTCCATTTGTTATACACACCTGTATATGATCCTGTATAAGCAAAATAGTCTGTGTTGACTTAGCTTGCTGTGCTAGGAGGGGTAGGAGGGAGGCCATGTGCTGCCTGAACTTGTTGAAGGCAGTGATTGGTGTTTCAGGCCTCTTGGTGAAGGTAACTGTTTTCATCCAGTGAAGACCAGACCCTGTGATGAGCAGGTGTAACATTTTATTATCCAGTCAGCTTTGCATGGAAAGGAGTGCTTGATGTGCGTGCTACCACCATCATTACTTTTGTCATTAAAATTATCTCCATGCCAGTTGTGTATCTCAGTCTTAGTCACATGAGTCACTTATTAAAGATAGAAGTGCCTTATTGACTCAGTCCTATCATTCTCTTCTAAGTGGAGTCCTGAAAGCCTAAGTGGTCTGATGGAAGGTTTGAGAAACTGCTTTATAAGTAGGGTTTTGTTAATGTTTTTGTCCTTGTATATTTCTGTATCTTTTTGCTCTGCATTTTATTTTTCTACTTTAAGCCTTGCATTTTTGTAATGATAGTTCACTAATTTTGGCTGTGTAGTGTATTTATTTCATACGTATTATTTTTTTATTTTTACTCATTCTATTATATGTAATGTAAGTTCTTGTCATTTAGCTTATGTAATTGAAAAGCTCAGCATTATATATATATATATATATATATATATATATATATATATATATATATATATATATATGTATATATATATATATATATATATATATATATATATATATATATATATATATGTATATATATATATATATATATATATATATATATATATATGTGTGTGTGTATATATATATATATATATATATATATATATATATATATATATATATTTTCTTCCCTCCCTTCAGTTATGCAGTTAGTTAGATATATCAGAGATAATATAGTGAGTGTTAAGCAAAGTACTCACCCATGACTAACAAAGCTGGATGGGGCAGTATATTATTCACCCACTGGCTGAGGAGCTTAGGCAGGAGTGTCAGCAGTGGATCCCAGTAGAACAAGAGTCTCAGTGGGGAGTCTAAATGATACACTTCAATATTCTCATGGAGCTTCCCAATACGTAGGCTTTCAGTCAGCTCATGTATGCTTCGCCATTTACCCTGAGGAAACATCAAAAGTCTGAATCTATTGACACGTTGTGTTAATAATACAAGGCCTTTATTCTAAAAGAAGAAACATTAATCAGAAAACATGAGTGCAAGAGTTTTAACTTAATTGTACATCTTGAGAATTAATCTACGAGCATAAGACTATGAAATGCAACACTCTAAATGGTCAGCTGAAAGTAGCTGATTGCTGGTTGCTGAGTTGGATTAATTTTCAACCAGAACATTGCAAAACTTTATCCCTTACTGAGATCACTTACATTTCATAATTTTGTTTTGCCATCAATTTTATGGGGCCTCCAAAAACATATTCACACCCATATCATCCACCACTCCATCCAGTCCCTCAATGACAATACTCAGTTGCTTGCTTGACCCCCATATATCCACCATTTTGAATCCTCCTAACAAGGCTGCAGTGTGGACACCACTCGGCTCTTTTGAGCTATCAGAAAAGACTGCATGTGTCCATTGCAGATGCCTTATGTATTAAACTCGATCAGTTAAAATTCCATACATTAAAGACTACTTGTTGATTTCAAGTTTAGCGATTTCATCGTAGCAGTGCTTGGAACCCCCACCTACCATGAGGCACCAAGAGACAAACTATGCTTGTAGCCATATACATAGTTATAAAATCTCTATCATAAGATAAACAAATAATATGCTACAAAAGTAAAATGGAGCAAGCCAGTTTGCTTTGAGGAAGTAATTGTTCCCCCAATCCTCTTAAGCCCAATTGAATAATGCTTGCCATTGTGGACGGTTTCCTGTAGCGGAGTCTAGGTGAGCTGAGTCTTGTTACCAAGGCACTGAATACCTGCCTCACGCGGGAGTCCCCCACCATAACCCACGTGAGGTCTGGTCTATTGCTGCCCAGGTGCGGGGGGGAGATTGATGAAGTGTTGAAGGAAGCATGAGAGGCCGCATTATAGAAGTTCAGTAGGTACTCGTTTGGACTGTGGATGTTGTTAGATATTTTGTGATGCCGTCGATGATTGGTTATTATGCCTTTGTTCCTGGCCTCAGTTGTATGCCTGCAAGCAGTAATAGTTGTATTTTACATCCCTTTTACCATTAGTATATAATTTGCTTGCTTGCTAGTAATTTTGTTTAATTAATGTGAATGGTTTGAATACTTCAGGGAAAAGAATATAATTAGTTGAAAGTTATGGCAGAAAAAGGTTGGACGTTAATGGTGTCAAGGGGGAAAAAAATGCTGTGGAGTGATAAATTGCATGATGGGGAGTGAGAGTGAAGTATAGGAGGGGATGGAAGGAGGAGATATTGTAAGTAACTGGGAAGATAAGAATAGTGAAATATGCATGGGAGAGGTGGAGGCTCTTTTGATGTGGCCATCCCCATGGGGGACGCTGCTGGAGGGAACGAGATGTCAAAAACTATAGATAGATAAATAGATAAATATAATTTATGTTGAAGAGATGGTTTAGTGACAAGTAAAATGTATAGGGCCCACCAAAAATTGTAATGATACATTATGGTATGTTTATACTTAATTGTTATCTGTTAAGATGAAAATTAGAAATAGTAAATAAAAAAAAAAACGTGATCTCCATTGTGGTTAATTTATGTAGGTATTGCTACACAGGTGATTACCGTCCAGAAAGAAGAGATGTGTGGTGGGCTTCCTGTACGCAGGTGAACACGTCCAGTCTGGTATAGTTGTGCAGGAGGCAGCAGATGTTGTCATAGTTTGTGACGTTATGGACCTCGTAACATTGCCGTGCTAGTGTGGGATGACTTAGGTGGAGGCGTGGCAAAAATACCAGTTGAATCATTACCAGCATCCAGGCAACCAACAGATAACACCAAATGCCGCGACCGCTCCAACTCCCACGCCTGCCCTGCCACCAGAGGCACGGGCCGCGGAGGACCCACTGCTCCTGCATGCCCTGCTGCGATGGTTAGACGCTTGTGGGATGGTAGTTATCGGGCAGTAATGGGGTGTCTCCCACCCGCTAAGCCAGTATCCACAATAAGATTTTCATGGGAAAGATAATGTACGTCATTCAAATGCTTTCGGTAATTTTTATCATCAACCACCACGTGTGCATTGATACCGCATGCCCCATACTTGCCGTCGAGTATGTGCTGAGGAGCGGACCATGGCGCCAAGGTGCGTTGTTGTTGAAAAATATTGCGTGCATATATCTTAGTCTGGCAGTTACTCTGATTACTTTATGTTATTTGTAATGGTACAAATACGTAGTGCAATGGTACGTTTCCATAGTTAAACACAATGAGATGAGTGTGAGGCTACTAGCGATCCTCAACGTGTGTTTATGGGAGCACTTTTCACGTCACTGGCGGGCTGTGGCATAATCAACCCTCGCCGTGTTTGTATTTTGTTAAAACTTCCTCATGCCATCGTGGAGCTTGGTAGTCAAGTACAGCGAAGGTCTTACAGTTTGGATTATGATTTGGGGAAATACTTCCATTATATATACTTTTTTCCGTCAAAAGTAGGTACCTCATCACTGCAGTGTCACTTGTTTTGTTTTGTGGATGTTTGGCAAAGATAATCGATGTTGAAATATGTAATGATCTGTAATAATGACTCAGATTTGTGTCGTTAGTCATATTATTAATAAGAATAACAATAATGTCAATAATAGTAGTTATTGTCATTATGATCATGAGTATAATGTGATGAGGAAAGTGAGGTAAAGAAAGCGAGGTCGCTTCAGGAAAACGCAGGTGGCGGGGTGCTGCATCCACGTGTGACGTGTCTTTCCTCCACTCTGTACTTAGCTATTCGGCGCGGTCATTCCCCCATGCCCGTTCAGACTCATTTTATAATTCCCATTTTGTATATACAGTTAACCTGTGCGTGAATACACATGCTTTCGCTCATGTGGAATGATGGAAGCTGTGGTAGTAGTAGAGGATTGAAACTGAGTAAAGGGTGCTTTATTAATGGGAGTTACGAGTGCATATTTAGCTCACTCCTATAATTCCAAAAGAAACACAAGACTTATGTAATGGATGATTCGGGATTAATGACTACATCAGTATGATTATTACAACATTATGCTTTGTGAGGTAGTGTTGCTTCGATAATCTTCACTGATATAACCCTGCACGCATATAGTTGAATGAATTCAACTGTATGCATTTTTTTTTTTTTTTACTCTCTAATCCACGCATACAGTTGATTTAATTTAGTTGAGGTTCATACACTAATAGTAGTATATACAAATTTCAGTAGAATTATGGAATTATGCTTCCCGCTTGCCTTGTGACTCACCTCACAATCTGGTTACGGTCATTTTTCTTCTCCGCGAAGCCGTTTCACTTTTTTTTATTTTTTTATTTATTTATTTATTTTTTTTTTATATATTCCATTGAACAAACTGAACCTTTTGTAACCTGAACTGATCTAACCTACAATACGCCACGTCAGTGTTCTGCACTGTGATAGACGGTAACTGGTAAACTCTGGAACTCTCTTCCTTTGTCTATTTTTCCACCTGCCTATGACTTAAACTCTCAAAAGAGGAGTGTCAAGACACCTCTAATGTTAAATGAACTCCATCCCTTACTTTATTCCTCCTACTGTCCTCTTTGCAGTGTCTGGCGACAAGCAGGATTTTTTTTTACGTTCTTGTTTTCCCTTGGTCGGTGCCCTTTTGATGTAATAAAAAAAAATAAAAAGTTATCACGCTATCTCACATAAAAGTGCTAAGTTTGTGCTTGTTGTTGTGGCCGTTTGAGGAGAAAGCATGGAAATAAAGAGATAACGAGTAATAAGTTTTTTTTCAAATAGAAAATGAAGTGCTAGTAGGTAGACCAAAGGGACCTATAAACTTGCGGACCTTACAATGAATGAATAACTAAATAAACAAGCAAATATATTGATTATAATAATTGAAGATAACAGTTAACCTTGAAGAGATTAATTCACTTCGTATCAAATGGCTGAGGTTCACCCACCCATGCAATCCTGGGACTGTCTTAAAAAATTATGATAACAACATTAACAAAGACATGTCATGCACACCAACACCCAATGATACACACAACAAATACATACTGAAGACACTTATGTTAATATATTTCAGGTCCCCTCTGCTAATCCAGTGAACAAGTGACCTGCTTGGCTTCCAGTATGGCCAAACCCCCGAGGAGTAGTGACCTGGTGACAGTGCTGCGGGGTTTGGTGCGAGTCGGGTCAGCTGCTGTGGATGTCAGGTCACAGGAGATGACCCGTGCATGGGCCACTTCATCCTTGCTACCTGCGATTATGGGAGGGGCTACGAAACTACAAGAAACTTTGACATCAATGACACAGCAACCCCAGACTGTACAGGTATATTCTCTCTCTCTCTCTCTCTCTCTCTCTCTCTCTCTCTCTCTCTCTCTCTCTCTCTCTCTCTCTCTCTCTCTCTCTCTCTCTCTCTCTCTCTCTCTCTCTCTCTCTCTCTCTCTCTCTCTCTTTTGGTAATTTGATTTCAAAATATAAGGACAGTCAGTACTGGCATTCACAATAGTAATGCTGAAATGCTTTTCACTGTAGCTCGACTATGCCACAAAATATTTGATTTGTGATTTCACAAATGAACAGTTGAATGGTCATGTATTAGTAATTTTCTTTGGTAAGGAAAACTTCTTAGTCTTAATATCCAGCTATCCTCAGGCAGCTCCAAAACTGGTCCTCAGTTAGCCGTAATTGGTTTCAGTGTGCAGGCTTCATAGCTAATCATTCTAAAAAAAAATGTCAGTTTGGTCTCACCAAAAATGGCTTTGTAATCAAGCCACTCATTATTGATTTTCTGATGTGTATTTTCCTTTTACATGTTTCCTGCATTTTCCCTGTTTTGCACGATCTTTATATTTGATATTTTTTGTCAATTTCTGACCAAATTATTGTATTCCATAAGTCCTTTTCCTATTGTTTTTCCAAAAACATAATTTCTACTGAAAGTACCACACATATTATTTTACTACTATATGCATAAAATGTTTTGTTTGATTTAATTCTCCAACTTATACCCATAATAACTTGTTTAACTTAAGCTGTGTTGAACTTTGATTCCTTTCTAATTACAACCAAGAGTAATGTACATTTACCATGTCTTGCAGAAGAATGTTTCAAAAGGTGCAGGTGAAGCCTTGGCTCGCATGTCCATGGTGACTGAGGGCTTAAGAGCATACAGAAGTAGTAGTGTGCAACCAGCCACAGGTAGGTCGCCTTCCCACACTGTGCAGCTCCTTCATTATAAAATATCATGACACATCATAAGTGTTATTTGTATTATTGCAAGGATTAAGAATATCTTGCCTTATATGTTTTTCTAGTCAGTATTATTTGGAATTGTAAACTGCTTTGCTTTTCAGAGTTCCCAGAGAAGTTTGATGAAAAAGAGGATCCTATGTATGATCATAGAATTGAAGAACTGAATATTGAGGAGCTTTTGATGCAGGAAGCTTCAAGTGGTCCAGCTTTAGCTTCCCTTGATCCCATCAATTATGATGGTCTTGGAAGAGTCCAGGATGAGGCAAACAATATTGTTGATAAAGCAAAAAGCACCAGTGAAGAAGTCAGTAAGCGAATGGAGGAGTTTGAACCTCTTCTGAACATAGCAAAAGGTGATGAAAGAGAAATTACAACGGAGAATCTTGAAATCTTAGATAGAAAAGTATCAGAGCTTGAAGGCATATCACATGGACATTTTTTCATGGCTCAAGGGGAAACAGCAAAGAGCGATTTTAACAAAAATACTGTCAGCTCTGATTGTGTACAAGAGTCAGCAGAAGACACTGGTGAAATCAGTGTTTCAGCTTCCACTAACCCACAAGAGCTCAGCATTGAAAACTTCATGATGCATGAAGCCATGAGTAATTACCCTGACCAGTTATTATCAGACAGTCAAAGGCATATTTATAATGAAGTTCAAGTAACTACAGAAACTGTTAAGAAAAATGTTGATGAAATGGAAAATGAAATTAACCAAAGAGTGTTGGGGTTTGAACCTCTTCTGGACATTAAACAAACTGAGAAACATGAAATAACAGAAGAAGATCTTGAAGTTATAAATGAAAAGTTGTCTGATTTGCAAGATGTTGCCTTTGGGCATAATTTGAAAATATTCAAAGAAGTAGAAAATCCCAAGCCTGTAGAAGAGGTCCTACATGATATCTTTACCAACCAACCATCATACCCAAAAGAGATGACAAAGCCCCAATTTGAGTCTCAAGAACAAGACTTACAGGAAATTGTACAAGAAAAAGACTTTAAAGAGCAGTCTGAAAACACCTTTCAACTTGGAGACCATAATACAGAGGCTACCATAGAACTGGAAAATTCCATATCACAAATTGCAAAACCTGTTACTTTAGATGATTCATTTACCTCAACAGTCAGTGACATGAAAGATGGAATTCAGATGGAGCCAATAGTTGAGGTGTCTCATATAGGAAGAAATGTTAGCACAGAAACAGAGTATGAAGGAGTTTCAGCTCCTTCAGTCATATCTCAAAGTTCCAATCCCACCATACCTGATGGAATTAAAGGAGTAGCAGCTGCTGCTACTGTATCATCTACAGTAGCTTCAGGTGCTGTTGCTGCTTCATCTATTGTGACTGCTGCTGCTGTATCATCTACAGTAGCTGCAGGTGCTGTGCCTGCTGCTGCTGTATCATCTACAGTAGCTTCATCTACTGTGGCTGCTGCTGCTGTATCATCTACAGTAGCTGCAGGTGCTGTGCCTGCTGCTGCTGTATCATCTACAGTAGCTTCATCTACTGTGGCTGCTGCTGCTGTATCATCTACAGTAGCTTCAGATGCTGTGGCTGCTGCTGCTGTATCATCTACAGTAGCTTCAGATGCTGTGGCTGCTGCTGCTGTATCATCTACAGTAGCTTCAGATGCTGTGGCTGCTGCTGCTGTATCATCTACAGTAGCTTCATCTACTGTGCCTGCTGCTGCTGTATCATCTACAGTAGCTTCAGATGCTGTGGCTGCTGCTGCTGTATCATCCACAGTAGCTTCAGGTGATGTGCCTGCTGCTGGTGTATCAACTACAATAGCTTCAGATGCTGTGGCTGCTGCTGCTGTATCATCCACAGTAGCTTCTACTTTGGCTGCTGCTGCTGATGGCGGTAGCAGTGCCACTGTGCCCACCACGTCCTTCACTTCCTTTGACAATCATGTTACAAAACCTGAATCAAATTCTATATTAACAAAACCTAAACCAAAGCTATTAGGAAGGAAACCTTTGGCCAAAGAAAAACCTAAGTCATCGGTATGTAATTTAGTACATATTGATTATTCAATATTGGAAATATGCAAATGCAGTATACATGGCATTAATTATACAGCGAAGTATAATAAAGATCTTAGATATTAACTTCATTATTGATGTAAGAATACATTCGTTTTCAGTTGGCAGAAAATGCACAAGCACGAAAGGTTCCTCACTCCCGCATCAGCCGCCTAGTGAGTTTTGGTGGCCTGGCAGCAGGCCTGGGGATGGGCACACTGGCAGAGGTGACACGGCGCACATTGGGGCTACGCCAGGGCAAGGGTGGAGGCTCCCTGCTTGATTCCTCGCCCTTTCTGACAGAAGCTAATGCCAAAAGAATTGTTGACACCCTGTGTAGAGTGAGAGGTGAGAATATTGTGTGATTCAAAGTCATAATAGTGCCTGTATCTCCATGTAATAATTGGTCAAGCTGGAAAATTCATATTTTCTGAAAGGATGTTATGATTGAGGTTTTTTTATTAATATAATTTGAAGTTCAATAATATATTCTTCAAAAATATATGCCAACTAATACAGTTTGGACATGAATGAATCCACATAGATGGTTGTTAATTGTTTACATACTGCACTCTGCACTTATTTAATTGTTGCCTTTCTTTTTCTTACGCGTTTTTCTTAATATGAGAAATAGGTATTAACAGATATAAAGAATTAAAGGGTATGTATTGTAATGTGGTGCTATAAATAGAAGTTACTATTTGAAGACAAAATGTGTAATTGTTTTTGTAATCAATTTGATGATTACAAATTCAAGTAATTGTCAAAGCCATCAAGAGTGATGTAATTAGAGTCCTTTTCTCGTTTATTCATGTAATTTATGGTGTCAGGGGCTGCCTTGAAGCTGGGCCAGATGCTGAGTATACAGGACAGTGCTCTCATCAACCCACAGCTGCAGAAGATCTTTGAACGAGTGCGCCAATCAGCAGACTTCATGCCCAGCTGGCAGCTTGAGGTGAGATGTCCAGTATTAGTGGAATTCGTGAACATTCTGATGTATTTTGCTTGATTTAGAAACTCTTCTTCCTTCAATTGTGAATTATAGAGTCCTAAGCAATTGTTTATTTTGCCTGATGTGTTCCGAGCAGTTCTTAGTAATTATCTTAATGTTAGATTTCTTGAATCTTTCACAGTCTTATCACTGTTATCATGTGTCACTATGGTTTTAGACAGCGATTCAGGAACAGCTCGGGGATGACTGGCGCTCCAAGGTGGCTACGTTTGATGAGAAGCCTTTTGCTGCTGCCTCCATTGGCCAGGTTCACTTGGCTACACTACATGATGGCCGTTCAGTGGCCATGAAGATACAGTATCCAGGGGTGGCAGATGGGATTGAGAGTGACATCAACAACCTTGTGTCATCTTTAAAAGTGGCAAATATATTTCCAGAAGGTAAGGACAGGTACACTTCTTTCAGTTTTTCTTTTGATGTGTTATCAAGAAGAGGTACTGTACTGCTAATATTCCATGTGATAGAGGAACTTTAAGCATATAGATAATGTTGTTACACATATTATTCTACCACCGTAATCTCTGCAGTTCATAAAAGGTGACTAAAGGGACGAGGTGAGGGGTCTGGGAAGACCCTCCTCTGTATATTATTCTACAGAAAGACAAGATGCAGAATGGGAAGGGAGAGTAATGTTTCAATGAACAATGGTATGCCTTGTCTTGGCTATCTCCCTTTGGGGGGATGATAGCCTGATATATTGATAGTATATAGATAGTAGTACTATAACACAGCCACCCTTAGATGGTGGGTTGGGTGGAGTCGCCTGTGGCTTCCAGCTGTTTACTCTTACATTAGTATTGTATTGATATGTGTATATTTCTTTTGTGATGCCTTTAGCAAATGTCAAAAGTTGAGCTTAATTATTTTCAATATGTTACAACAAAGCATTCCTGAGGCACCACACCAAACCTGCCACCTTGAGGTGGTAAATTTACCACTATAGTAGTAGTAGTAGTAGTAGGAGGAGTAGCAGAAGTATACCGTTGGACATCATGTAACAAAAGAATTAAATGAGCCAAAATAATCTGAAGATCACTTGAATATTCTAACATTGAGAAATTTTTTGCAGGACTATTTCTTGATTCCGTCATTGAAGTAGCAAAGAAGGAGTTACGTTGGGAGTGTGACTATGTACGGGAGGCAGAGTGCACAAGGAGGTTTAAGGAGCTGACAAAACCTTACCCTGAACTGTATGTCCCTGAAATCATCCCCGAACTGTGTACTAAGCAGGTATTTGTGAAGGACAACTTTAACTTCGTATTACACTTACATTACTGTGTGTGTTTTGCCAACCAAGTTATCTGAGCAGAATGTGTTTGGAAATAAACTTTAGTGATGAAATTAAATGCCATGAAATCTAAGTGTATCACTGAAAGAACCAAAAGCTGCTTGTTGTAGTTAAGAATATCAGTCAAAAATAAGTTACTCACTGTATTTACTTACATGCCAAACATAGTTTTGTGAGCATTCAAAGCCTTCAGAAAAGAATATAAGACTCTTTATGAGTCATACTTAAGTATATGATGGTATATTATGTAAAAAAAAAAAAATTGAATAACTGCATATTTTATTATCTTCATTGCTATGTATACTTGAAAAAAGTAATTCATATAGTTTTAGTATACAAAGCACACCACTTGAGATGCTGAAAGAAAGCATTTAAGCATTCATGATTATGAATTGTAACTAACTTAATAAGCACAATTGTCTATCTATCTATCAAGTTTAAATCCTCGCACAAAACGGTGCTTATTCCCAACTCGTACGCAAGTTTTTGGACAATGATACAATGGTCCTGCATGACTAAAGTCCACACTTGGTCTATGACTTTGTCATTTCAGCTTGTTGAAGGGTACCAGAATATGAGTTGCTCTCCATCGATGTGTGACCAGTTGTACCACTCCTTAATTTGTGTAATGCCCATGGTATCGTCGCTGAAAGACTGCTGAATTTTCTGAATGGTTTGCATTTGATGCACCACCACTGTTTAAGTCATTCTGTCATTTTGCGGAAAATTCTTATCTGACGACCCATGAATAAACTCACTCACAGAAGGACAGTCAGCTACTGATGCTCTCTCTGGGGAGGAAAAAAAATCATGCATGTGCATGCAGGTACTCTACACCTCCCCAATAGAGAACACCAGTGATGCATTTATTTCTCCAGGAAAAATTCAGGTTGGATACTTCTTGAACTGACCTCATAGTAGGAGAGGAAGGCCAGTTATAAAATGGAAGGATAAGGTAAAAGTACATTAATGAAAGAGGTGCTGATAGAGGGGTGGGGCTTGAACTAGTAAGGCAGGAGAGTGTGGATAGAGAAAGATGGAGGCTCTTCTGCCGTGGCCATCCTTTTGGGGGATGTTCAAGTAGGAGACAATGCATACGAGACTATAGATTAATAGATTTATTTTAGTATTTCTTTTATCTATCAATTAATTAATTTGTTTTATTTACTTTTTCTTATCTTTTCTTGAACAGATCATCGCCACAGAGTTAATTGCTGGCATCCCAGTAGACAAATGCACAGAAATAGACCAAGAATCCAGAAACTACATAAGTGAGAAAGTGCTTCATGTTTGCTTGATGGAACTCTTTCAATTTGGTTTCATGCAGACTGATCCAAACTGGTCCAATTTCTTCTATGATGCTGAAACAGAACAGGTTCGTATCTTTCAAATCATAAATTCAACTTAGTAAAGTTTTTCTCTCTCTTTTTCTCTAAATAAAATGCTTGAATGTAACACATGCTAGTGTTAAGAGTTTCGTGTTATCATCATAACTTCTTTCTCTTCACAGGTAGCACTCCTAGACTTTGGGGCGTGCCGGGAGTATGATAAGGAATTTGTGGACAAGTACATTAACCTAATTCATGGAGCAGCGGTAAAGGACAGAGATAAAGTCCTTAAATATTCCCAGGAACTTGGTTTCCTCACAGGATATGAAGCAAAGGTATGTGAAGGATATGCCTAGCAATGTTAAATTCCTGTAAGACTCGGGACCCTTTCCACAGCCTCGGAAAGGGTAAAAATGTCCTTAGTAGGACTTCAAGGAGGAGAATGACCAGACCATCCCCCCAAAAAACAAAGAAAAATTAATAAATAAAGTGCTAAATGTGGTTTTATGTTATATCTATATGATTTGATTAGATTTAAGGATGGAAAAAAATGTTGTCAAAAGTGGTTGTATTTGAATGGTATATAACATCACCTTCACTGTGGGACTCAGCGAGTTAAAAGTGTCATTACCTAAAGGAAGATTCCCTCACGTTGATGTGACTGTGAGAAGGAAAAGGTTGATGATCGTAGTTGAACAATGGTCACTAAGATGTGTTTTTTGCAGGTAATGGTGGATGCTCACATAGATGCCATCATGATCCTGGGTGAAGCATTTCAAGAAAACAAGCCTTTTAACTTTGGTGACCAGGACACCACACACAGAATCCAGACTTTGGTCCCTGTCATGATCTCCCACAGAATGTGTGCACCGCCCGAGGAGATATACTCCCTGCATCGGAAAATGTCTGGAGTATTCCTCCTGTGTGCCAAGTTGAATGGTGTTGTCAATTGTCATAGTCTTTTCTTTGAAATATTCAATAACTACAAGTTTGGGGGTACCTGGGAAGATTTTCATGCCCGCATACAATAATATTGATATTTTATCTTGGTATTGTAAATCCTGTTTTAATTACCGAGCAGATCATTGTACCCACTATGGCAACTAGTTCTGCACAAAGGTGAATAGTAATCCCTTATGTTCAGTAATTATGTTTTAGGGCCACCTTGGTTGTGAGTCATATGAGGTAAAAACTAAAGGAAAATTAAAGTCTTGCATTATTACTGCAAGTCACTTAGACATATTGACCCCAAAGATATTCCCAATCGGTTGGCTTAGGTTATTTACCTTGCTTTTATTAGCTAGTTGGAAAGAGAATTTAAATCCTCAATGGCACAAAAGAAAATGCCCTTTTTTTTTTTATATCTTAGAAAAGAGTACAGCAAGGTGGATGAGCTATCGCCTTGGGGCATGTCATAGAAGGGAACGAGGTATCAAAGGCTATAATTAAATAGATAAGGGGTAGACACAATATGCATGTGACTACTATCCTCTTACAGTAATATTGTTGTTGTCTGTTTTTCCTTTGTACTCCTTTGTTATAGTACTTCAACCAGCACTTAAGAGAACAAAGTGAAACTGGCTGAAGGAGTTGGTCCCCAGAATGGAAACAAATGTGCACTTGCTGTTAGGTTTATTAATTAAATAACAATAAGAGTACAACAGCCTGACTAAAAAATTTTTTTTTAATTGAGTTTCTTTTGAGTGTGTGTGTCTGTGTGTAAGAATACCACCACTGTATTCTCTGCTGATCGTAAAAGGCGACCAAAAGGGACAAAGCGAGGGATCTGGGAAGCCCTTCCTCTGTATTCTCTCCTATGAAAAGACAAGATGCAGAGGTAGAGGAGAAAGTAAAGTCTTCCTGAATCCTAAATGCCTTGGCTTAGCTAACCCCCTGCTAATGGGGATATAAATCAGGTATATAGATAGATAGATGTATATATATAAGTGTCAATTATATTTGTAGTCCTTCATAATTGTTTGCAGCATTGTAAATACCAGTGTGTTTATTGCTTTTGTACTAATTACTTTTGTATATAAGAGGATTCATATAAAAGTTGTAATAACAATAATAGTGATGTCAGTCACCAACCTGAACACTCAAAAAATACAGTTGTGTTACATGTAGGTATTTATTCCATGTGTTGTTTTTTTTTGTCTGTATTCACCCGTCCATTAATATAACCAATAATTTCTGAAGGAGGATTCAGTGGTAAAGGTTGAGAACTATAATATTATTTTGAGATTTTATTGTTGAATTTATTTACAAATAAGCTTAAATCACATTATAATAACTCTAGACACAATGGGTTTCCATAATTTATATAAAACGTGTTGCAATTGACAATATTTTTGTATAATCTGCACCTTTTGGTCGTGACATATCTGTGAGTTTTCGGCGAAGCATTGTTGGGATGGGAACATGTATCCTGGTGCCTAGTGGTGAACCAGTCTCGTCAATGAGCACAATGTTGTTGCTGTCAAATTTTGGCATAAGAGGCTTCTGGTTCTGGTGGCACCCAGTCAAGATGGCGTGCTTTTTCTGCCCCTTGATAGCAACCAGTACCTTGTCACCTGTAAGCCAGCAAAGAGGTAAAGTAAAATATCCACAAGATATAGAATATAAGTAAAAGTATGTAATAATCTAATCTGATCATTAGATTAGGCTTGGTGGTGTAGGTGTTAGCATGCTTGGCTCACAGCTGAGAAGTCCCGGCTTTGAATCCCAGTTCAGACGGAGACACTTTAGACTTTTTTCCTTTCATGCCTCTGTTTACATAGCAAAAATATAAGTATGTACAGGATATAAGTCAAGGAGTTGCAACCTTGCAATCCTGGCAAGAGTATAAGGCTAGGATTGCTGCTTTCCATTGCATTATTCTAAAGAAATTTTACGATTAAAACAAAAATACTTTTTTTGACAAGTCAAACCAAAAGAGCAAACATATTTTAAGCTTGTGTAAAGTGAAAGGTTAATATATATATATATATATATATATGGTATTGTTTTACATCTTCACCAGAATGCTCTAGAGAATTCAGGGTTATAGTTTTGCATTACCTGATGCATTAGAAGAAGGTTTACTTAATTACATTTCTGTCATAAATTCTTAGTTTTTGAGATATTCAATGTTTTCTGTGAGACCTCTTCGAAAAGTAAAGTTTAGTTTGAAAGAGGTTCTGTTTCTCTCTCTCTCTCTCTCTCTCTCTCTCTCTCTCTCTCTCTCTCTCTCTCTCTCTCTCTCTCTGTCTGTCTGTCGTCTGTCTGTCTGTCTGTCTGTCTGTCGTCGTCTGTCTGTCTGTCTGTCGTCTGTCTGTCTGTCTGTCTGTCTGTCTGTCTGTCTGTCTCTCTCTCTCTCTCTCTCTCTCTCTCTCTCTCTCTCTCTCTCTCTCTCTCTCTCTCTCTATCTCTCTCTCTCTCTCTCTCTCTCTCTCTCTCTCTCTCTCTCTCTGTAATTCACTGTACAGTCTGCTGCTGGTCTCTCTCGAGACAGCCGGCCGTCCCCCTAGGGAAAGAGCTCGGAGCTCGTACTGACCAATCTTTGGGTTGGACTGAGACCACTCACACACAACACACCGGGACAACGAGGTCACAACTCCTCGATTTACATCACGTACCTACTCACTGCTAGGTGAACAGAGGCTACACGTGAAAGGAGATACACCCAAATAATCTCTATCCACCCAGGTGATCGAACCCTGGCCCCCTCGGTTGTGAGCCGAGTGCGCTCACCACTACGCTAGCGGACCGGTGTACGTACTACGCTAGCGGACTTTCTCTCTCTCTCTCCTCTCTCTCTCTCTCTCTCTCTCTCCCCACATTATCACAATTTTAGCTGAAGAAAAGGCAGGAGCCAATTGAGATATGATACTCCTGCTACGTAGCTACATGTGTCAGACCAATGACTTCCATCCAAGCAAAGGCGGTAAGAATATCTAGACATGAAGATTCATAATTATGAAGGAAAGTCTAATAGCCAAGTTATATTTGCTCTCTTTAAGTGTAAAGAGAGTGAATAGTTGGTTCACATGATTATAGAGATGCATTATGATTTATTTTTTTACCTGTATGCCCAATTTCCTTCTTATTATAGACGTGTATACACTTAGGAGGCCTCCCCTCCAACATGGCAGACTTTCCAAGTGCACTGTTGTCAACAACACGTAGTCTTGCCAGTTTTCTAATCTCGAACATTGGAGTACTAGTGTGGAGTCCTGCTGCACAACCCACTCTTGACTGTACTGCCCATAGTCTTAGTGGTAAGGTATTCATTGCAGAACTTCAAAGGAGCTGAAAAGGTAGTTCTTATTAGACACATTACAGAATAGGATAATTTGTTAAGTAATGGAGATAATGCGTTTCTTCCCATAATAAGTTACACAACTTTATGAGCATTACATTTAAGCAGGGTCTGGCGACAAGTGGGATTTTATTTAACGTGTTTTTGTTTTCTCTTGGGCAGTGCCCTTTTAATGTATTAAAAGAAAGAAAAGCTGTATATGGTGAGATCAAGTAATTGAATAGTAAAAGTTGATGGGAAAAAAATTTTGTTAAATTTGAGTAGTCTTAGCCTTGATGAGTTTGAACTCCCATCTAGATGGAGACAATATGGATATTCCTTCACAATGAAACCATTGTTCCTCTAGCAGTAACTATTTATATATCTATATAACTGGCTTATATCCCAATTAAAAAATATTTGGTTAAATTAGAAAAAAAAATGGTATTATTTTACATCTTCACCATAATGCTCTAGGGAATTCAGGGTTACATTTTTGCATTACCTGATGTATTTTGAGAAGGTTTTCTTTAATTACATTTCCGTTGCAAATTCGTAGTTTGTGAGATATTCAATGTTTTCTGTGAGACCTCTTCGAAAAATAAAGTCTAGTTATGTTTGAACAAGGTTCTGTTATTTGTCAATGTAGGTTAAGGTTTGGTTAATATAGGTTATGTTAGGTTAGGTTAATATAGAAGCTATCAAATGTTCTCTATGACCAAAAGTAGGGAGTTGGACGAGGTGCAGTCCCAAGACGCAGACGTAAACAAACGCCATTATGGTGAAGATGTAAAATTTCATAAAAAAAAAAGACCAATGCCGTTGGAAAGTCTAAACAAAGCACTATAATAACATGGCGGGGCTCGGACGGATGTAACACTATGTTTGTTGTATGTTTATCATTTGGAAGATATACTTCCAAGGTAACACAATAAAGTCCGTAGACTTATTTCCATTGTGGTCCTGAACATACACACACAGGAGGATAGGATTTCCGCCTGCCGGGATTGAAAGGTCACAAGCCCTCAGCTTACTCCCGTGTCTATTGTACTGCTAGGTGAGCAGAGGTTACAACGTTTAAGACAAACCCATTTTGTCTTCATCAGACCTGGGATATGAATCCAGATCATATCTCGGTTGTGAGCCGAGCATGCCAACCACTACTTTACTTTACTTTACTTCACTACTTAACGTTCAGGTTACACGACTAAAAGGTGTTTCATTTATAATTCACTTAGTATATCACTGTATTGTTTGATCTTAACTGATAACAATACAAATAAAGTGTAAATAGAAGCATTCCACACTTACAATCTGCAACTGGTCCGCAGAATGAAGCAGATATTGCCCGCTTTTCTCTGTTGTTGTTATGATGTGATCTTGATCTTGATGTCACAGGTGACTTGAAATTTCCTCCAAGTCGGGCTTTTATATCGGCAGCTCCTGTGAGGGGAATAAGGGGGGAAAAAAAGAGGAAAATACACAGAAAAAAAAGAAACTAAATAAATCAAAGATGCATACTTTAATTACATGCCCTAATCTCTCAATCTCGCATACCACATTTTCTCCAGGAACTCTTTCACCGCATCAATCATCCGTTCACTCGTCTCCTCACACAGTCCTAGCAACAACGCCATCCATTCCCTTCCAGTTCTTTCAGTCACCTCATTCATTTCACGTCCCATTTCTGCCAGAATCACACGCATCATTTCCATTCTGTCACGGTCATACTTCTCGCATTCTAGTACTACATGCTCTACCGTCTCATCCTCTCCCATATCACACATCTGGCACACTTTGCTGCGGGACTCTGACCATCTGTAGTTTCTTGCATTCACATCCATACACTGTGCCCTAGCTCGGAAGAGAAGATCACCACCCAGGCTTCCATCATACCACCTTACATACATTGGGGCCTCTTTCTCTCTGTACCATTCCAAAGTCTTCTTTCGTCCCATCTCAGTCTTCCACTTACTTAGTCCCACACCTTTCACTGTTTTGTCTATCTCGCTTTTCCACCTTTTCACATCCCACTCTAACCCTTCTCTACTTCTGTTCATCACCTTCCATTCATACAACCATTCTCTCCCTTCACAAAATGTATGCACCCACCTAACGAGCATGCCACTCCTGTCTACCATGTTCAGACATTTCTTCTCCCATTTACTCCTCCTTACATTCCACAAATACACCTTCCGTGCAATTCTTGTATTCTCCATTCGTTCCAGCCTAACTTTATATCTCAAAGTTGCCTTTATCTGTCTCTCCCTGAATGTACTCCATCCCATGTCACCTCTCAAAGCTTCTATGTTTTCATAACCATACCCTTTGCAACGGTGCTTATTTAACATTTTGTATAAGAATACTTTTTCTCAGTTCGTTTAACATTACTTTTTTGACGTAGATTTTATACAACACTATTTTTTCTAATTATTTCCTTTCTGTTTTATTAATATTAGCGTTGAAGCTTAAAATAAAAATTTATAAATCTTCTGGTGGGTCAGTATCACATAATGGGCATTTATAATAGTTTCCTTATTGGTATATATGTTGTTTTATGATTCAAGTTGAGTGAGTTTGTACTACACTTGAATATTATTGATGATTTCCCTCTTGACATACCTGTTGACATCCTTCCACTCCCAAACTCACATTCACTCTTCCCTTTCAATTTAAGTTTTTATTGACTCTAACACATGAAACTCTTGGCCCACAATTATTTTTCCAATCACGTCTCTGTTACCCTCAAGCGTACTACATCCACGCATATTTGGATACCCAATCTTCAGAGCTATTGGAGACATTAGTCACATTACTCTACCCACCCCCTCTCGGTCTTAATTGGGTTAAAAGTAAAAACGCTTGAAAACACGTTGTTGTTGTTGTTGTTGTTGTAACAACAACAACAACAAAGCTTGAAAACACTGCTTCCTGTTTTCCAAGTGATTTATTATTTCATAAAACATTAACTTGAATAGGCTTGTTAATGCTGCATATCCTAGACTAATATCACTTGCTGTCTTTATGTCTTATGGAATCATGTGCTTTTACAAAGTATATAGCTACGACAATAACATATGTAGCCCTATTTTCCTTGTAACAACATAAAAACATAAGAAATGAGGAGACTGCATGAGGCAGTTCCTTTTCTCCCACCCTTGGAATAATGCAATATTTAGCCATCCCACCTGTCATCCCTATCCATACTCTGATCCAACCGTCTTTTAAAGCTACCTATTGACTCAGCACTTACTGTACGTGTCTACCCAGCCTATTCCAATCGTTCACCACTCTGTTAGTGAACCAATATCTACCTATGTCTGTCCTGAATCTAAGTTTTTCTAGCTTGTACCCATTTCCACGTGTCCTATCCTGACTACTAGTTTCTAAAACCTGATCAATGTTTCCCTTATTAATTCCTTTTACCCATTTGAAAACCTCAATCATAACCCCTAGCTTTTGCCCTCATTCTCTCTAGGGAGTGGAGATTAAGACGTTTTAACCTATCTTTGTAGGGTAAATTTCTCAGCCCCTGAATCATCTTGGTCATTCTACTCTGGACTGCCTCCAAGGAGCCTATATCCTTCCTATAATAAGGGGACCAAAATTGAGCTCAGAATGACCTCAGAACTCCTATTTGTCACACACCTACTAATAAATCCCAGTATCTTGTTGGCCCTATTTCTAGCTATAATACACTGTTCGCTGGGCCGCAAGTCACTGCTTACTTGAACTCCCAAGTCCCTCACACTATATGACCTTCCTAAGGTAGTGTCATTTAATGTGTAGTCCACAAGCCTATTACCGTAAAGGTAATAGGCTTGTGGACTACACTCATAATGCTACATTTGTTAACATTAAACTGCATCTGCCATTTCTCTGACCACACGTACAGCCTATTTAAGTCATCCTGCAGCATCCTTGCATCATTTATATTCTTTACAAGTCTTCCTATCTTTGTGTCATCGGCAAATTTACTGATATCACTGTTTATTTTTGTCTCTAAGTCATTTATATAGATTATGAATAACAACGGCCCTAGTACTGATCCCTGTGGAACCCTACTAGTGACATTACCCCATACTGTAGCTTTTATCAATGCCAGTATTTCAAAGATTATTAAGATTTATTCTATTTTCTTTCAAATGTGAAGCCTGACTACTTATTTGCCCTCATTATTTGAGTTTTTTTCTATTATCACTAACATATAGATTTTACATGATATTAATCTGTCCCCAGATCGAGTTAGTATGGTATTGTTTTTTTTATGTAACTCAACGTAATTCTTTTATATTTTTGTACATACTTATTGTATCTACCTGCATCTCAATGTATCCTACAAAATTTTTCATGCATCCTCTGTCAGTCTATTGTTTCGTCCTCCTTTTACACTATCATTACATTTTCGCGTACTTCTGTCATCTTTCATATCAAATCTTTGAATGTATCTCAAATATGAATATTCAGTTACATTCCATTCTACCGATTTAATCACATGTATGCAATCAATCAAACCATAAATCACCCCATTATGTTCCTGTGCCCCTGGATGCAGTGAATTTGCTAGATGAGTTAACATTGAATTGGCTGAGCTGATAGGAGCATCAATAGTCTCCAGGAAGACAACATTGACAGGGATCATATAAGCTGTATCAATACCTGGAAATCTCTCGAGTGATTTCCAGGTATTGATACATCTTAAGCTAAAAAAAATAAATAAATAAATAAAATTAAAAAATCCACTACGACGTTCAATTGATGGATGTGAGTGTGCCAACTTTTAGTAACCTCAGGTGTCAGCTGCTGGAGCCAATACAGTATAAGAACATAAGAATATAAGTTAGCTACAAAAGGCCCGGGGGTCTATACGTGGTAGTTCCTGTTACTCCAATACTCCCTCATTACCTACATCCACCTTTTATCTCCATCCATAAAGCCGTCTAGTCTTCTTTTAAAACTCCCTATGGTCTGTGCACTATACTACCTGCTGACTGAGTCTGTTCCAATCATCCACCCCCCTATTTGTAAACCAATTTCTGCTTATCTCTTTTCTAAATCTACATTTTTCCAGTTTGAACCCGTTACTATTTGCTCTATACTGACTACTGACCGTAAGAACCTTTCCAACATCCCACTTATTAAAACCCTTCACCCACTTAAAAACTTTAATCAGATCTCCTCTTACTCTATGCCTCTCCAGTAAGTGTATTTTCAAAAGCTTCAGTCTTCTCTCATAACTAAAATTGCGAATCCCCTCAATCGTTTTGGTCATCCTTCTCTGCACTGACTATCTTATATCCATTCTATAATACGGGGATCAAAACTGCACTGCATTTTGGAGGTGAGGTCTGACTACCGCTTAATACTTCAGAATAACCTTAGCACTTCTATTTTTAATACTCATAGCAATGAATTCTAATACCCTATTAGCCCGATTTCCAGCCTCAATACATTTTTTGGGGGGACGGAGGACTGAGCTAACCTGTACACCCAAATCTCTCACATTCTGATCTATTCAGTGTTACCTTGCTTATGTTGTACCTTTTGTGATGATTTTTCCTACCAACATTCATTACGCTACACTTGTCAATATTAAATTCCATCTGCCACTTGACCACTCACTCGTTTAACCTACCTATATAAGTCCCCCTGCAAGTCCTTTACGTCAGACTCTGCAGATCTAATAATGATACCTATCATAGAATCATCAGCGAATTTACTAATATCACAACTAATCCCAGCGTTTAAGTTGTTAATGTATGTGTTATGTTGTTATGTTCTTAAATGCAGCGGCTGTTAGACCTAGCTCGGTCACTACGCCACCTCACGCCAATGAACCCAAGTGGATGCAGGGCTGCCACATACACACCTCACTCGGATCAAACACTACCAATCCAACACAAAATGATGCACGGAAATTTACAATATACCTGAATAACATAAATAATATAGCTGATACTCTTTTAATTTATCTGAGCCGTGTTGGTGAAGTTAACACAACACTATTATTTAGGTACAGCACCAAAAAGGTCTATTAGTCCCTAAGATGGCGGCATGTCATCAGTGCTGTGCTGTGCTGAGGTGAGATTTGACCTTATTTCAGGTCCTATATACATTGCTTCAAGTATTTTAGCATCACAATGAAAGCACGAATTATTCAGAGTTGTTTAAGAGAGAAATTAGTAGTGATTTGATATGGATAAAAGGGAAAACAAGGGTAGTTGAGGTGTGGTGGTTTGTGTTGGTATGGTGGTGACACTACCCTTATTTATCCCTTTTTGGCAGCTCAGAGGCGAGTTTGTACATCCACAAATCCATTGTCGATATAATGGTGATGGTTTGAAAGCTGAAAAATCAATAGGGGCATGGTTGATCATTATGTACCAATATTATGTGCCAATATATATATACGTAAGGGAAACATTATTATATTTATTTATTAATTACAACTTATTTGTAAAACGCTTGATTCGTGTTTACGTTCTACCGTTGTTATATGTGAAATGGAAAGTTAAAACTGCAGAATAGGTCTAATAGGGAAGTGTCCTTTGTTGTGCCCTCCGCTAATTAATGACCTTGGGCTAATTCCGTAGATATAGGTGTGTGTGTGTGTGTCCATATTTTTGAAGGCGTAGAGCGGGGTTGGGGGCTGGGGGTGGGGAGGACCAAGATAGCTCGAGGTTGTGGTGGTGTAGGGGTGGGGGGCGGTGATCCCCAGGAGTTGTGTATCCGGGAAATGATGGGGACCTTGGGATTGTATTGTTTGTTCTCTGCCTTGGTGTGTTGTCTTGCAGTTGTAACCTTGTTGATGCTGTGTTTTAATACTTTTGGGTAGGAATTATGTGTATCGTGAGGTATGACCGAGCCTAGCCCAGGAGGGAAATATGGATGCAAAGTCACTTGTGTAATATTAGTGACACATAATAATTTGTGCAGATCACCTAAGTATGTTATGCTTTGGCTCATTTTAGGGTATTATTTTACATCTTCACCACAATGCTCTAGAGAATTCAGGGTTATATTTTGCATTACCTGATACATTTTGAGAAGGTTTTCTTCAATTACATTTCCGTCACAAATTCTTAGTTTGTGAGATATTCAATGTTTTTTGTGAGACTTTATCTTCGAAAAATAAAGTTTAGTTTTGTTTGAACAAGGTTCTGTTATTTGTCAATATAGGTTAAGGTTTGGTTAATATAGGTTATGTTATGTTAGGTTAGGTTAATATAGAAGCTATCAAATGTTCTCTATGACCAAAAGTAGGGTGTTGGACGAGGTGCAGTCCGAAGATGGAGACGTAAACAAACGCCATTATGGTGAAGATATAAAATTTTACCCATTTTAGCATCTCTAGGTATCAGTATTGATGAATAGTACAAACTGTACACTTACTTTTGTTTATATTGAAACATTGAGAAGCTGATATAAAGCCAGCTATTAAAAGAATATTAATACAAATAATTTGTATGGAGAGATGCTGTGGATTCAATTTTCCTGACATAGCTAACACTATGCATAAGCATTTTATCAATTGTGCCATCAGTGACGACTGATAGACAAAACAGAGTTTGCTGCATTACTTCATGGATTTTCACCTTATTGGTAATGTTGTGGGTTGTGGAAAGAGAAACACAGTGTATACTGAGGTTTTTTATTCCTGACCGGTTTCGTCAGTCCTCTGAAGAAGCTGTGAGTGAAACCGGTCAGGAATAAAAAACCTCAGTATACACTGTGTTTCTCTTTCCACAACCCACAACTGTCAAGATGTCTATACAACTTATTGGTAATATTTTAGTGTTTCAAGTCGACAATACTCCACTAAGTTTTTATTTATTTTGACTTTTCTTAGCAGTGGTGTTCCCTTTAGAGATTAGGTTTGTGAGATGATCCTGTATTGGTCTATAGGTAATTTTATTTCTCCAATGTATATGCATATCTTCACCTGCCAGTCACTGTTTTAACTTTATTTTTGAAATTATTATATTTGATAATTAGATCTGCAGCCAGATATGATACACATGCTAAAGGAGAGACTGGACAATTATAGAAATGGAGACATTACCCTTGAGTGATGCTCAGACCCTGTATGCTCCAACTGGGTAGGCGACTGAGTGGCTTTGTGGTACAGTGCTCGGCTCATGACCTAAATGTTGCGAGTTCGATCCTGGCTCATGGCAGAACTATATGGCCTATAGATGCCTAGTTCGGGGGAATTATTTAATCCCCTTTTAATCCAACTGGGTAAATACACACATGCCCGTGTTCAGTGGTTAACGACTTCACTTGTCACCCAACACAGCGTGGGTTTGAATCTTATATAGATAGGCATTGGTTACTGTCCCTCTTGAGCAAGGGGATAGTTGTGTGATGTGTGAGAGGTTTCAGCCTTACTCGTAGATCCATCTCTATGAACTCTGAGCTCTTTCGTGGAGGGTAATGGCACGATCACGAGTCCAGCATGTGATCACCCAGATCATGGTGAACTACACACACACACAATGATGGATTCCCTGACATAGCAAGTACAAGGTATAGGTGTTTTACTAATGAAGCTATAACTTATTACTAATGGCCCAGACTTAGTTGTTGGCCTTTGCTGCATCACTGAAGTTGATCTATAATGATCTTTCAAGTTCTTCTTGAGTATAGTGTTTAGCAGGGTTGGGTCCAAGTACAGGTGACTGTACTTAAGTCCAAGTCCAAGTACCTGGATATTTTTCAAGTACAAGTACAAGTATAGTCACTTTGCTATGCACTTAAGTCCAAGTACATGTCATTGTACTTAAGTACAAGGTGAAGGAGTAGAGAGTGGAGCGTGACAGGAAATAAACGCGTACTGGTCCTGTCTAGATGGTGTCTATTGTAGCATGTAACCAATTGAGAAAATACTACATAATTATGCTCCTTTATCTTATATACACTACAATATCATAACACTCAATGTACGTATTTACCCAATAGTATCATCACAAAGTTCGCTAGAATCTGTATACAGGATATAACTTGATTAAATACAATGTGCTTATTTGTACTTAAATGTACATGGTATTTTTCAAGTACTTTGGGTCTAAGTACATTTAACAGTTTAAACTCCAAGTACATGAAAATATGTACTTAAGTACAAGTACATGTACTTGGGCCCAACCCTGGTGTTTAGTGCACCAACAATGATATATATATATATATATATATCTTCGGTTTGGATAATCAGATAGTTTTGACGTTACTGAATATTGAAATTAATGTAAAAAATATCCTTTGATGCTGTAGCCCTGTTCATTTAGCAGAGAATAGGTCGAGTTGTGACCTTGTGTCTGTGGGCCCATGCTCTAATAGGTCAGAAATTGTCTGTCACACAACAAAAGGTGTAAACAGGCAAGGCATAGATAGAAAATAATTGTTTATATATATTTTTTTCTAGTGCATGTTTGTACAAACATCACAATGCTCAGGATTAAGAATACCATTAACCATATTTTTTTCTTCATTGCAGAGTCTGAACATCAGAAGACTTAAGAATTAACATCAATAAACTGCAGCTAAGCCACATCTAATTAGCTTAGAAACACAAGTTACCAGTAACAAGTATAAAGCTGACCTAGATGTAGCAGTCTAAAAGCAACCTTGTCAAGTCTATCCAAAGAAAAACTAAAGCACAACTCATCAAGAAAAATCCAACCCCGGAGAATAGCTGCTGCCCCCAAAGTGGTGAACAAAGCATTGCACACAACGGCTGCTGCATCATTGGCACGTAAAGCACGGCACAAGCATCTGAGTGACATCTGAGGACCAACACCCCCCACACAGTCACTATATACTGCCAAATCACCACTACTATTACTGTTACTACTACTTCTATTACTTCACCTAATACCACCACTCCCAAAGTTTTTCTCTATAAATATATATATCTTTCTCTCTCTATATATATATATTTATACATAAATATATATATATATACACACGCATATATATACCATATATGTACACACATCCAGGCACAAAAAGAAAACAAAAAGAAAGAAACATATGACAACTGTACCTTTTCACACAGTTGTTATCCTCTCCCCTAGTCCCCAACCCTTCCTTCTTCCTCTATTTACTGAGCATTTTTGAACCAGTCTCGTCGCAAGAATCTGTGTTAAGTCGAAATCTTTGTTGACCAAAGTCCATGTGCGTTATTTGCTTTGTGTACAAGGAGTATTAGTGACTTTTGGTCAAGTAGTTATTTAATTTTTATTTATTTTTTTATTTTCCCATTGTCAACTGCAAGTTGTACAAACGTGTAAGGATTCCCCTTTTTATCTTTACTTGATTTAGATCTTTACATGCTTGAAGGACATAATCAAAGAAGTAACAAAATCCACAATTAGATGTATTGTCTTAGATATACTACTGTGAAGTGAATGTGTGGTCCCGTAACTCCCCACCACCGCAAGTAGCAGGCAACATAGCTGCAATCTTGTATACTAAAACATAAACGACAAACTAGCAACACCAACACTCATAACAATGGATCCTCAGTGGAATCTTTTCCAGCCGCCTATCTCTGAACCTGCAGTACTGGATTATAATGGAGGCAGCTTGCAACACCACAACCGATACAATGGCTTTTACGATCCCCCTCTGTCCAGCCACCACCAGTCCCGCAGCTCCATACCCCCCATGTCTCCAAACTATATGTGTCCCCCTGCCCCGACACAGCACAGTGTCTATTCCTCACCCCACATGAACAACCACCCTACCACACAATCCAGCCAGTCCATGCATCAGTCCAACAGCCACTCCCAACCACCGACATCCCAGCAGCAGCAGCAGCAGCAGCAGCAGCAGCAGCAGCAGCAGCAGCAACAGCAACAGCAGCAGCAGCAGCAGCAGCAGCAGCAGCAGCAGCAGCAGCAGCAGCAGCAGCAGCAGCAGCAACAACAACAACAACAACAACAACAACAACAACAACAGCAGCAGCAACAGCAACAACCACCCCCACCTGCCCCGCAGTCTCAGGGACCCCCAAGATCCCCACAACTTAATAGCTCCTCCTCAAACTACTATAACTCCAACTCAAGCAGTCAATACACTCCCCCTGTGGCAGATTTCAAAATTGGGACCTTCACTCTCAATGCCAATGGCTTTCCATCAGAGTCCAATGGGCAGGAATCTAGCTCATCATATACCCACAGCAATGGCGTCTCTAGCAATAACAGCCAGAATGTCCGAGAAACTGGCATTATTGAAAAATTGCTGGTAAGTTCTGGAAGTAATGGGAATGCAAGCAAAAATTGAGTGAAATAGAGAATTACAGGTAACTCTCAATTTACGAGAGTATTGCGTTACTGGAGAGTTTGCGTATTTAAAATTTTGCATAACATAAACATAATTTTCCCATATAGTGTGAATACATGTAAAATCTATCCCTTTGTTCATGAGACACTATGAATTTTGATGACTAATACTTTGAGTTAAATCAGACATGGCACTGCACCAAACAAAACAAGTTGTACAATGATAATAAACAAGAAACACTTTATGATTTGGATCGCATCGCGTTATTCTAAAAAAAAATAGTGTAATTAAAGCAAAAATACTGGCTTTCTGGCATGATGTTGAACCAATAACTTGTAAAACGAGAGATACCTGTATTGATTTTAGATTGTTGCATTTTTTTTAATACATGATTGTTGTTATACTTTAGGATCACTTACCTATTGCCACAGTTATATAATTTTCATTGTATTTGGACTCTATTGAGTGAAGTAGTGTTTAATAGATAATTTCTCCTCCCAGCAAACCTATGGTTTCATCCAGTGCTGTGAACGTCAGGCACGGCTCTTCTTCCACTTCTCACAGTTTGATGGCAATACAGAGCACCTTCGCATTGGTGACCCTGTTGAATTTGAGGTGACCTTTGACCGCCGTACAGGCAAGCCTATTGCCTCGGCTGTTACCAAAATTTCTCCTGAAGTGGTGAGTATAGTGATTTTCCGTCAGCTAGGAGAAAATTTTTCCTAGTCTGACAGCTCATTTCACTGCATGATCTCATACCTAAGCATATGGATTGAGTGAGAAATGAGGTGTGAAGGAGAACTGGTGTTATGAGAGAGTTGGCTGGGTGAATGGAGTAGTGTGTGTTGTGGTGGCTTGGACACAAGGAGAGAATGGAGGAGGACTGGTTGGTGAAGAGAATAATAGGATCTGATGTGAGAGCTGTGAAGTTGAGAGAAAGGCCACGGACGGGATGGCACTGTTGGGCCGGGTGGTCTTCACTCCTCCTCTGGAGGGGGCCGGGTGGCTCTGTGGTACAGTGCTCGGCTCGTGACCTAAAGGTTGCAAGTTTGATCCTGGCTCATGGCAGCTTCTTGGTGAGAGTGGTAGTGCTCTCTTGTTATCCCTAGCAGAACTATGTGGTCTATAGATGCCTAGTTTGGGGGGATTATTTAATCAATTTTAATCCTCTGGACGGCTATGGGATAAGTGAGAGGAGTGTATGTGTATGTGTGCTATGTCTTAGCTACCCCCTTTTTGGGGATAACAAGCCTGGTATGTAGATCTATCTATATACCAGCCTGTTAACAATGATAATGGCCATGAGTCCCAGTATTGTTGATCTGCGTTACCTGGTTAATGTGATTAATACAAAGGGGTTGAACAGAAGCTTTGGGTTAAGTAGTTAAAAGAGTTTAATATTTGTTACTTTGGAAACTTTAGCTTCATATTAAAGATAGATGGAATGCTTCTTGAGAGAAGAAAATGAGTGATGTCAGTGAGATAATCAAAATAAGATTACAGAGGTGTAACATGTGAAAAGAATCCAGAGCTGGTACTGTGACCAAGGCTGCCAAATGTAGCAGCTAATCTAACTTTCTTAATGTAAATGATAGTGTCGAGTTTAATGGAGTATACAATACAGGGAGTTTGTGTACAATGTAAGAGCCTTTGTAATGTATAAGGAAGTGGTTGAGGATGACCTGAGGGATCTGAGATTGTGCAGGAATGCTGTTAGACACGATGCAGTTTGGCTAGCCATTCACCAGTAGGTGAACAAGGCCAACACATCGAATTATGTATGCAGACTTTCAAAATGGTTGTTATGATGATGATGATGATGATGATGAATGAATTTGGGCCCATCAGGTTCTGAGCGAAGAGCGGGTAATCGGCATTGTCACCACGGAACTACGCAGTGAGTCTGGAGGGGAGCACCAAGGTCGTATCACCTATGAGAATCGTGGTGAGTGTTTCTTCCTCCCTTATGGCAAGGAGGATGTGGAAGGTTACGTGATCCTCAAGCCTGGAGACAAAGTCAGCTTTCAGATCGCCACAAACCAGAGGTAAGTGACTACCAAAACTAACATTTACAAGTTCAATAAGCTGCAGAACCAGAACCTGCAAATTGGAATCAGAAAAATTATGCTGATGACATTTTTTGCTAATGTTTGGTATCTCTGGATCAGGACGGGTAATCTGGCAGCTCGACATGTGCGCCTGGAGAACCCTGCTCAGCCAGTCAAGTACCAAGGTGTTGTGAGCACCATCAAAGACTCGTATGGCTTCATTGAGCGTGCTGATGTGGTGGATGAGATTTTCTTCCACTTTTCTGAGGCAAAAAATATCCCTGGTGGACTCAAGCTTGGTGATGATGTGGAGTTCTTTATCCAGACACGAAATGTAAGAAAAAAATTCACTTAGTTATCAGATGTCATTTGTGAGCTGTACTAGTAGTATTAACCCTTAAACCGCGGGTGTCCACTATTGTGGACACCCGGTGCGTGGGCTCCAAGTGCGGGTGTCCACAATAGTGGACAGGGCATTTTTTGAATTAACGCGCCGTCAAATTTGATTAGTTTGTCCTCAAGTCCAGTAAACATGTTGTTTTCTTTCAAACAATACCAACCCATGCTCCCTAGGCCTACCAGTTGCTGCATTCTAGCGAGAATGCTGGTCCATTGCTAAGTTTAGCAAGTAATGCTAACCATTGATTTTTACAATAAAAAGGAAATTGAGTTTTTCACGGGTGTGTTTCACATAAACGGTATAAAAGTGATGCTTTTTATTGCTAACTAATAAGAAAGAAATCCAGTAGGGGTGGATATCTGTCTATAATGTGTTTTCACAGCTCCTATTTTAGAATTCCGTACTCATTCTAATAATGCTCATATAGCGTTCAAATTAACGTCAAAAGACAGCTAAGGGTATGGATTTTACAATGATACTTTTTTCAGTAACGTGAGTTTAATAGGAGAGAAGATACAGGAGGTTGAAGTGAGGTATGTTTTTGCGTGAATATGCCCGCGTGGGAGGCCAGGCACGCCAAAACGTCCCTGCGGTTTAAGGGTTAATTTCTGGCTGCATCTCATATTAGTTTCTCTATGTGCTTAGCCTAACAAACTTCTATCTATCTATCTACTATAGTTTCTGACACCTCGTTTCCTCTAAGAACGTCCTTCAAGGGGGATGGCCATGGCAGAACCACCACCATTTCTTCTGATCTCCCTCCTTGCTAATTCAATCCCTCCCCCTCTATCAGCAACTCTTGCATGCATGTACTCCTTTACCTTATACTTCCATCTTACAACTGGCCTTCCTCGCCTCCTAGAATCCTGTTTCACTAATATACACTTCTTCTCAAACTCTTCACCTCAATCTATTTGTTTTCACCCATTCCATTTCACCACACATTTGCACAAGGTTCCATACCACATCTTTCATACATACTATCTTTGCTTTCACCCTCCCATCTTATCACACTGCATGCTCCTGTTAGTTAACTAATTTCACAGTACGCACTCTTGACTACTGTGCTCTATTCCATGTCCAAGTCTCTGATTCATATGTCAATGTTGGCAGATATATACTGTTCCATAAACGTCTCTTTAAACCCAAGGACACGTTTCTTCCTCTCATAACCCTTGCAGATGATCCTATGATACACCTGCCTTTCATAGTTTTCTCTCTTATTTCTCTTTTCATCTCCATGTTTGCACAGCAGTGTTCCCAAATACTTAAAACACTTTCACTTACTCCATTTCCTCTCCTAGAACTACCTCACACTCACACCTTCGTATTGCTGGCACACACACCCTATAAGGTGTATTAGAGTCAACCACCTCTAGTTTTATATGCAAGATTCATTCATGTATTTTCTCTAGTGATGTAGGAGCTGTTTTGGTCTTTCCAGCACTCTGCATCTTCTGATCTTGTCATTATAAAGTTGTGTTATTAGGATGAACAGGTTTTAAGTCCTTAGGCTGCTCAGAGAATCATGTTATGGAGAGGAAGCTAATAGGTCTCATTATTTCAGGGGAAGGAAGTGGCAACCAACATGGTGAAACTGAAACCAGGCACTGTGGTGTTTGAGGACATCAATCAAGAACTAATGAAGGGACAAGTGCTGAAACCTGTTGAGAGGAACCCACGACACAACCAGAAGGATCCACTGACAGGCCGCATCCGCTACCGAGGCAAAGACCGTTCAGAGGTAAGTCCCAGTGTTGAAAAAGAGCTCTTTGTAGTTCTGTTGTCTCTTCCACTGTAATATTGATTGAATGAAATTGTCATGAGACAATATTTTGTGTAGAGTTGCAGCAGCATGTACCATTCAGCATTCTGATGGGCAAGAAGTCAGTTCCCAAGCACGTGAGGGTAAACAACCAATACTGTACAGTGTATCGTGTTGTAAGTGTATTTTGGATATTGTCCCATCATGTTCACGAAGGCCCAGCTGTGTTCTACGCCTTTGCTGTAAAGAAGAGAAAGAAATTATTCTTCAGATGAAACTTGAAATAATTACCCAGCATGAAGGCAACAAGCTAGTAATGGCCATCGCACATGAACTTTTATAAATGATGATCTCAACAATTTTTAATGATAAGAAATGAATCAGTGATGCAGTGAAATCTTCAGCATTAGTTGATGATATGGAAATCTTTTAAAGTTATGTAGTTAGAAGACTGAAGCACATAATACTTAGAATACTAATGATCTAGGTTACCGCAAGAAGTCTTTTCAATACTCAAAAACAGCATCCTGCATAGTATTACGATACTTTGGTTTTCAAACTTAATCCGTTCATAAACCGAATTAATTTTTCCCATAAGAAGTAATGTAAATTAGATTAATCCATTCGAGACCCCCTAAAAGTTTCACCCCTTTTGCAACATAAGCTCCTCTGATGGTCTCTGTTTTGAGTATGGTGCAGATCGTAAACTTTGCTATACAGGATTGCGTAGTAAGATGCAATGATATTAAAAAGTACTTGCATGTCTGGTAAGCAGCAAGTCTAACACATATTGCTTTTTCAGTTGACCATTGCAACTTTACTGAACATTTTCTCCTTTGTCTTGATGACCTTGTGTTGTACTGCTAGGTTGAGGTGAAGTTTGGTGAACGTGACCAGAAGGGAGACTTCACATTGCGTCATGGGGACTGGGTGCAGTTCAACATTGCAACTGATCGCCGTGACCACCTGCAGAAAGCCACCAACATCTCCCTTTTGGATGACAGGTATGTTAAGTACAGTGTGTTTATCTGTTTGCCTGTCTTCTTACTTATTTAGCTGTTTCTTTTTTATTCTCTCTCTCTCTCTCTCTCTCTCTCTCTCTCTCTCTCTCTCTCTCTCTCTCTCTCTCTCTCTCTCTCTCTCTCTCTCGGCTACTCCTTTTAAGGGGAAAACAGCCTAGTTTATACATAGAAAGATCGAAAAAAGAAAGAAAAAAACTACTTTGGAGAAAAGTATCTAATTCCTCCTTTTCCATTGCAGCTTTAACGTATCTGGTGAGAAGCGTGAGCATGGAGTCATTGCTGCCCTCAAGGATGGCTATGGCTTCATCAAGTGTGCCGACCGGGATGCCCGCCTCTTCTTCCACTACAGTGAGCTGCTGGATCCGGAACACGAGATTTCAGTCAACGATGAGGTCATGTTTACTGTAGCCCAGGTAGGATATAAAGCAGGTTATGGAGAAGAATGTTTGCATAGAATGAGATTATGTAGTGATTTAATTGAGGAATGTTTTGATGTAATGAATCGGAAAAGAAAAGGACTTAGGTGGCTAGAGAACAGTAAATTGTCCTGAAGTAATGGAACCTTTACATAATACTGATGTGTAAATGGTAAGTGTGTGTGTGTTTAGCAACTGCTTTCTATTTTCTGCCAGCGAAAATCAATCCACCAATTAATGAATAAATTGACTAGTGATTCAGTCAGTATTTATGCTTCAAAATTTTCCCTGGCAGGACACCACAAACCAATCTCCAAACCGACAGAGTGCCATCCGCATTCACCGTGTTAATTCTGGCACGGTGAAGTTTGAAGTGCTAGTCACCGAGGGAGTTCAGGGACATGTGAGTACAAAGGCAAATAGGTGCTTCATATTTACAACTAGAACTAGGTTAGTTTGTTATAAAACACAGAAATTATGTCATGTTTCTATCCCATTTAATGACTGGAATTATTTGGAAGTATCACTGCAGAAAATGTCAGTGTTTCAAATTGTAGAAATCCATTTAATCCTGTTGTGGGGTTGCAAGAATACTACCACCGTATTCCTTGCTGGTCATTAAAGGCAAACAAAATTGATGGGGTAAGGGGTCTGGAAAGCCCCTCCTCTGTATTTTCTCTTACAAAATGACAGAAGACAGAGAGGGAGGGTAGATTAGTGTCTCCCCAAAGCCTAAAAGCCTTGTCTTGGTTTATATCTCCTTTCATGAGGATATAAGCCAGGTATATAGATAGATAGATATGCCTTGAGGTGGGAGCTGCAAGAATACCACCACTGTGTTCCCTGCGGGTCATTATAGGGGACAAAAAGGCAAAAAGGGACAAAGCAAGGGATCTGGGAACCCTCTCCCATGCATTCTCTTATGAAAAGACTAGGCATACAGGGGGAGAGGAGAGTAAAGTATTACTGAACTCTAAATGGGAATATATCACATATATAGATAGATGGATAGATATACACTGTAGACACTTTATTATGGATGTTAGCATCACAGAACTTACATGTTTTCTCATTATGACAAATTACTATTGAGTTTGTAAGGATAATTATTAAGAATCTTTGCTTCAAAAGGAGTGTATATGTAAAACTTGCTCAAAGGACCTATGAGGCCAACAGTATATGATGTTTTGATGCTTTTCATTGGTGATTGTCTGCAGGTGGCTATAGAGGCTCCAGCCACTCCCAGGAGCCCTACCAAGGCCAGTGGAAGGTCCTCTCCTGTAGAAAAAATTGAAGATCCTGGTGTGATCTCCTATGTTCAGGATGGAGTGAAGCAGACTGTCAACTACTATGCCAAAAACTGTGATAGACCCCTGCAGGTGGGGGACAAGGTGAGTCTTGACAACTGCCATCTAATGTGTGGTAGGTTTCTCTTAAAGTATTTATTTGTTTTTTGTATAGTCAGTGTAAGTAATTATCCCTTAGTGTTGGAGTCCAGCAATGTAAATTTGAATTTGGTTAGGGTTTGAAATGCAGTCTGATTTTATGTTTAGATTTCAATATATGGAGATAATATGGTTACGTGCATAATGCATTCTATCTATAGTTTCTGACACTTTGTTCCCTCCAGAAACGTCCCCTAAGGGGATGCCACGACAGAAGAGCCACCACCTCTCCCTATCCACACACTCCCTCTTTGCTTGTTCAAGCTCTCTCCCTCTATCTTAATTCCTGCCAACAACTGTCTTTCAACACCACTGCTGCATCACAAAACCCTTTTCACTCAATTTCTCCTCCTTTTATATCCTTTATATGACACTTTTGTATGTATTTTAATCCTTTTATAAATGTACAGTCAGCAATGAGACATCTCTTAGACTAACTCGCTCTCCATATTTCCAGATTTTCATATATTGTTTATATTTAATAGTTTTTCATGAATCTTCTCAAGATTAATGAAAACTACATACAAAACATTCATCTAAATATATATTTGGTATCCACCAGATTACAGGGATTTCTCACTTAGTTATTACTGCAAATCTGAATCTAGTTTGGTCTGGTCTGCAAGTGTCAAATATGGTGGATTTAGTTGTGATCTAGTCTGATTCCAGTGATAGATAGAAAACATATTTTCACCCATTTAATGGACAGAAAAACTTGCTTCCCTCTTAGGTCGGGTTCACATGAGACACTTTTCAGTGGTCAGTGGCCGCCATTAAAAATGGTTGCCATTAAAAAATGGCAGTACAAGAAAATGTAGATACCTACCAGGATAATATAAATAACAACGCCTGCGTGGTCTTACCTATTGGCATTTACCTATTGTTGTGATTATTGACTAGGTTATGAAACGCAAGAACATCTAATTGGTTTCTTTATAAAATCTTGCACTACTCACCATTATTTAGTGGTCACCACTAAAAAGTGCCCCATGTGAATGCACCCATAGAGATGTGTGTGTTCTATTTTGACCATTTTTTAATGGCGGCCACTGACCACTGAAAAGTGTCTCGTGTGAACCTGGCCATATTGTGAAACAAAGTTGTAAGTCAATAATAATGTCCCAGGTGGAGTTCAACATCTTCAAGGTCAAGCGCACTAAGGAACTCATAGCCATGGGGGTGAAGGCAGTGCGCCTTAACACCACCATTCGACAGTCCACCAATAACATCACTCCTGCCCCGGGGATGGTGCCTTCCCGAGCCGTCCTGTCTACAAGCCCCAGGTTAGAAGTGTGTGTAATACATTGCTGAAATCACTAATTGGCCAGTACATTGAAAGGTGTTGACCTTTTTTTTTTGTCTTGGTCCTATAGCACTTATAGATGTATTCTTGGAGGTTCATATGTTGAACTAGTAGGCTTATACCATGAGGTTTGTATGGGTGACCCCAGCCCTTGGTGATACATGCAGGATTTTGAAGTGATACCTGTAGAGGTTTATACTACCCCTGGAGCTTCCCAATACTTTCATAGTCAAGTTTAAAAATATGGTTAAAGTTGTGCATGAAATTATTTTTTCATGTGTTTACCATTTTATAATCCTACATCTAGCGACCTGGTGGTGTAGAGGTAGTGCGCTCTCCTCATAACTGAGATGTCCCAAGTTCCAATCCCGGGTCAGGTGAAGACATAATAGATTTGCCTTCTTAAACGCTGTAACTGCTGCTCACCCTACACACACACACACACACACACACACACACACACACACACACACACACACACACACACACACACACACACACACACACACACACACACACACACACACACACACACACACACACACACCACACACACACACACACACACACACACACACACACACACACACACACACACACACACACACACACACACACACACCACACACACACACACACACACACACACACACACACACACACACACACACACACACACACACACACACACACACACACACACACACACACACACACACACACACACACACACACACCACACACACACACACACACACACACACACACACACACACACACACACACACACACACACACACACACACACACACACACACACACCACACACACACACACACACACACACACACACACACACACACACACACACACACACACACACACACACACACACACACACACACACACACACACACACACACACACACACACACACACACACACACACACACACACACACACACACACACCACACACACACACACACACACACACACACACACACACACACACACACACACACACACACACACACACACACACACACACACACACCACACACACACACACACACACACACACACACACACACACACACACACACACACACACACACACACACACACACACACACACACACACACACACACACACCACACACACACACACACACACACACACACACACACACACACACACACACACACACACACACACACACACACACACACACACCACACACACACACACACACACACACACACACACACACACACACACACACACACACACACACACACCACACACACACACACACACACACACACACACACACACACACACACACACACACACACACACACACACACACACACACACACACACACACACACACACACCACACACACACACACACACACACACACACACACACACACACACACACACACACACACACCACACACACACACACACACACACACACACACACACACACACACACACACACACACACACACACACACACACACACACACACACACACACCACACACACACACACACACACACACACACACACACACACACACACACACACACACACACACACACACCACACACACACACACACACACACACACACACACACACACACACACACACACACACACACACACACACACACACACACACACACACACACACACACACACACACACACACACACACACACACACACTACAGCTTTCCCCAGAAAACTATAGATACTTGGAATGGACTGAAATAAGAGGTGGTATTGCCAAGGAATCTACAGAAACTAAAGGAAGGACTAGACAGATATAGATACGGAGACAGGACCACACAAGTGTAGTTCAGGCCCTGTATACTACAAATAGGTAAATACACACACAGACACAAAGGACTGGATTGCTGGGCTTCCACTTGTGTCAGATTGCAAGTTACATTCATAAGACTAGGTAAGCAGTGGCTACAGTGTGAAAGGAGACTAGCTCAGATTGTCTCTTGCTTGGTGGAGCCCTAGACCTCTTGGTTGTGAGCCAAACATGGTAACCACTACAATACGGGGGTGCTGGAGGGGCTACGATAAATGATTAGGGATCTAGTTATGGTAGGGTTTTAAAATCATATTTTTTTCTTCATCAGCTCCACTACAAATAGCAGTTCCAGCAACAGCCTCAGCAACAACAATATCTTCAGTAGTAGCAATAATAGCAGCAGCAGCAGCAGCAACAATTTAAACAGCAGCCACAGCAGCACTAATGGGAACAGCGGCAGCAACAATAACACCATGAGCAGCAAGATGAACAATGGTGCTCCAAACCATCACTCATCAACGGTGTACCAAGGCTTTGTGGCAGCACTTAAGGACACATTTGGCTTTATTGAAACCATTGAACATGACAAGGAGATCTTCTTTCACTTCAGGTGACTCATTCTTTGAATTGAATTGAAAAAACTTTGTATGAGTATTTTACTTTTAGTAGAGATTTTTATGAGAAATGAATTATCTGAGAGGAGCATGCGGCGTGACAAGATTGGAGGGTGATAACAAGGAGAGCGTGTGTGACATATATGGCATGGGAACTTGTGTAAATGGAGCTAAGTGTGGTATAGTGGAATATGTGAAAAGAAATACTTTTTTGAGGATTGGTCATATGGAAAGAAAGAAAAGTGAAGAGTTTGTGAAGAAAGTATATGTGAGTAAAACTGAGGGTCCTAGGAGAGGAAGGCCAGTTGTAAGATTGAAGGAGTACATGCATGAAAGAGTTGCAGATAGAGGGGGAGGGGTTAAACAAGCAAGGAATGAATGTATGGATAGGAAGAGGTGGAGGCTCTTCTGCTGTAACCCCCTCTTGGTGGACATACTGGAGGGATCAAGGCGTCAAAGACTAGACTAGACTAGATTAGAATCATCTACATAGCCAATGCATCATGTTAGCAAGGTAACTCAGGTAGCTTGTACCATTCCAGTTACAGGTTAAAATCTTTTAACTTTGTGCCATATGACTTCACTTTTTATCCACACAATCAATTTTTGAATTAGTGTATTTTGATTTTCAATTACTTATTTAAGAACATTTTATGAGGCTGATCCATTGTTTTGATGGAATATGACATTTAGCATATATACATTTCTCAATAGATGTTCAAAATTTCTTATGGTGAATTTGAAACTTTTTAATGTAAGATTAAGCAATATTCAAACACCTTTCTGCATTAGATCCTGTCAAGCCAACTAACTAGCACACAATACTGGAAAGTTAAAACATGAATGGACTTGTAACACATTTTCCTGGAGGAATTAGTCATTTAATATTTTGTCTTGATTCAAGAATTTTCACTTATTTTAGTATGTCAGTGGAACTATTGATAATGACAAGGATTATATGTTCTCTCCTCAGCAATGTGGAAGGAGATGCCGGTAACCTTGAATTGGGTCAGGAGGTGGAGTACACACTGTCTTCACGCACTGGGCCAGGAGGCAAGGTTTCTGCAGAGAATGTTCGTGTACTCGCTAAGGGCACACTGCCAATGCCAAAAGTAAGTCCTACATGTTCATCACTCACAGAAGAGAGTTCTTGGAAATATATTATGGAACAGTTATATCACTGATGGTCTGCACCTCCAATACTTCAGACTAAATTAAGAGGCGGAGTTTGCAGTATGATTTTTTTTATTTGATGCTGCACCAGAGAGATGTGTATTCAGTAGAAAACATAAGAATTGATATTAGTAATCTTTTTATATATGTGCAGTATTGTATTGGACAGCTAATATTGAGCACTTGTTTTTCATAAAATTACCATTTGAAATCCCAATGCAGCATCCAAGATATGACTAACTTAGGAACCAGAAACTTAAATTTGCCTCATGTGATATTACCACACTTCCAGATATGTACATATCTCACTAGTAATTTCAATACTTCACACATTCACTACAAATAATACTATCAATATGCTGCATGGAAAATTATGTATATCAGTGTTTTTAATAGGGGCATTAAGCAAGAGTATACCCTGTAGTGGGGACTGCAAGAATACTACCTTACAACTCCTAAAAGGTGGCTAAAAGGGACAGAGCAAGAGGTCTGGAAAACCCCTCCTTTGTATTCTCTCCTATGAAAAGACAGGGTACAGAAGGGGAGAGGAAAGTAAAGTTTCCTTGAACCCGCAAATCCCTTGTCTTGGCTACACCTTTTTAATGGGGATATTTGCCAGGCATATAGGAGGGTGGTGAAAGATGAGAAGTGAAGGTGGAAGATGAAGGGGAAAATGGGTGGGGAGGAAAGGGGAGAGGAGTGGGCATGTGTGAACGAATATCCGTGGAGAGCCTTGAGAAAAGAGAAAGCAGCATACACACACACACACACACACACACACACACACACACACACACACACACACACACACACACACACACACACACACACACACACGTCCACCTTCAGGAGTGTTCATCACAGCTTATTGTATAATTTAATCATGGGGTCTTGATGAATATTAACAGCAACAATAAATATTATTTTTTCCCAGGTACTGAGTGATATGTTTGAGGGGACAGTGCTGCGGTCCATGCGTTCCATCAATCCAGACCAGGAGGAGTATAGTGGCCTGGTGTGTGTTGGAAATGAAAGTAAGATTCCTTAGCATTTTATGTTCATCTTTGTCTTGTAATAATTATATGTTCTTTACAACTTACTCTGGAAATTTTTTTTTATATAGATATTTGCCATACCTATTTGTATAGCTGTTAGCACACCTGGCTCACAATTGAGAAGTTTGAGGTTCAAATCCCAGCCAGACAGAAAGGTTTTTATCCACTTATGCTTGATATGATTTTTATGGCCTCTACGTTTTACAATTTGTTTTTGTGCTTTTTCAAGCATTTTGGAGACTCCACTGTAGTTTCATATTGTAATTATCAACTGCCTCAAAATATCCTCATTCTTATAAATGAAAGCCATCTTATTGTGGATCTGCATTCTGTAAGCTGCTTTGCCAATTTTATTTGTCCTATTCTTGTTATAAGTCAACCTGTGTTATCACTCAGGTCTTTGTCTTCCTTGGCTTTACTAATTCACTTGTTCAATTTAATAGTTGTTAGTGGGTCGTCTTTCATTTATTTTTTTCCCATGAATTCTTTTTCTTTATTCATATCCAAATTTCATAAATACAACTTCACCATTACATTGTAGTTCCTCGTACTAGTTTGTACTTGTGATTTGTTTCAATTTCCAATATCATATTCATGTAATTTCTGAGTTCATCTGGTATGTCATATATATAAATTCAATGAGATTGTGGATAGTGTTGATTATTGACATATCCATAACCATCAAGGGCTTTGATGTAAAAGAATATCTTCATAATTGTCTGTTTGGCTAGAGACTTGAACACTCAACTTATCGGTTGGGAGGTAAGTGTGCTGACCACTATGCCATCATTTACATGGATTAAAGATATTGAATGTTTTGTAGATTTGATGGTTAATCTGAGTAAGGCATACAGCTTATGAAACTTCTTTCCTGCAGGTGATGGCTTGACCCAGTATGAGTTTGGCATCACTGGGCTGATCAATAAGAGGGAGCTTCTCCAGCCTTCAGATCAGGTTACCTTCCAGCTAGATGAGTCTCACCGGGCAGTACTCATCAAGGCCATCCGCAAAAAACTTATTGCAAGTGTTGATGCTGTCAAGGGTAAGGAAACCTATTACCTGTAAGGTAGTATCTTTTTTCCATTCTATCTATCTATAGTCTCTGATGGCCATGGCAGAAGAGCTTCCACCTCTCCCTATCCATGCACACCCTCCTAGCTTGTTCGGTTCCGGGTCGTTTCACCCCGAATCCCGTTCGCCCTGGGTCGTGTCGCTCCTATTTCCTATTGGCCCAAGGTCGTCTAACCTAACATAACATAACAAGTATGACTTAAATATATAATTCCCTAATTCAGTGAACGAAATGACCCGGGGCGAATGGGAATTGGGGGGAAATGACTCGATACCGCTTGTTCAAGCCTTCCCCTACTATCATCTCTTTATTCCTTTCCCAATAGCAGGGAGTAAGGGTGTATCATCAAATAAAAATCATATATATATAGACTCTACCAATTATATCCATGTCTATATATAGTTTCCCGGTAATTAACGCATTCCAGACTGACTTCTATATATAGACTCAAATCTAAAGATTCACATTAATATAGATATTGATGTTTTTGCATTATTGTTGCCATAAATCAGTTATAATATATATGTAGGAGAGAGAGAGAGAGAGAGAGAGAGAAAAAAAAAGATAATATGAACAAGTGAAAATAGAGACTATTCTGGCTTGGTTATACCTTTTATGGAGTTCCCAGGAACAGGCATCAGAGTAGACTAGATTTTAAGCAGGCTTTTTGCCATGTATTTTCACATTATTTGCAACCAAAAATTATGATACATTTACACTTTGATACATTTACAGTTTGTGATCTTATATTTTTTGTGATATTTCAGGTCAGTATGGCTTCCTCAACTATGAGACTGAGGAAGGGAAAAAGTTGTTCTTCCACCAGTCAGAAGTAAAGGATGGCAACTCACTGAGTCCTGGGGATGAGGTAGAATTTGTGATCATCACTAACCAAAAGACAGGGAAGTCCTCTGCTTGCAGCATCTCTCGCATCATGTAAGTTTTTACCATCCATTTCTCTGTTTTTCTTTTTCTCCTTTACATCTTTTTTTTATTTGTTTATTTTATTAATTTATTTGTTTTTTATCTTTTAGAACTACAAAATTTATCTATCGTTTATGACAGGCTATTATCTCCCTATAGGGGATTAACCAAGACAAGGCACGTCAGGGTTCATGGAGACATTACTCTCCCCTTCTGTGCCTTTTTTTTTCGTAAAAGGAGGGACTTCCTAGATCCTCACTCTGTACTTTTTGCCACCTTTTATGAACAATAGGATTATAGTGGTAGAATTCTTATAGCCCCTACCACGGCCAATATATATATATATATATATATATATATATATATATATATATATATATATATATTATATATATATTATATATATATATATATATATATATATATATATATATATATATAATATATATATATATATATATATATATATATATATATATATATATATATATATATAATATATATATATATATATATATATATATATATATATATATATATATATATATATATATATATATGTATTATATATATAAAATAAAAGAAAGTTTAATTAATTTTTGGGGTAGGTGTTGTCCTTTCTGTTGAAGTGAGAAGTGAGCATGTAGATGAACCAGGTTCCCCTGGTGACAATAAGTTTCCAGGTATTGGTAGTAGTGTTCTTATGGTTGTTGGCAATATGCAGGGTGATGGTGGTAAGAGTGGTGAATGTGAGGCTACAGTATGAGGGGCAGGTGTGGTGTCATATGTGAGTTCAGGACCAATATTGTGTTTGCTATTCTTACAACCGGGTGAATGGATATTGTTGCCTTACAGCAACTTCACTCTATCCCTTGTATGATCAGATGTAATTTTAGGTTTTTGGGGGTTGACTTTGACAGGTAAATGTTACACATTATAATCTAGAATGGGTTGTCAATATTAGAAATGTTAAAAACACAAATAGGGGGAGAATATAATGCTTGTTTTGTTAGGTCCAAGAGTGCCCCAACCCAGCGCCCTGAACGTCTCATCAGCCGACTTAAAAACCTCAACTGTGACACCAGCAAGCCGCGGATGACAGTTCTTCGCCAACCCAAGGGTCCAGATGGTTCCAAGGGTTTCAAGCTACAGCGCACCATGTCTGAGGCTGATGTTGTGGTCGAACAGTGAGTGTTTCTTCTCGGGGTGCATGTGTTGCAAAATCAAGGAAAGCCTGTGTACTAGTTATTAATTCTCATGTAATTTAAATCTCTTACTAGTCATTGCTGACACAATACACTATTATGTAGTTTCTTTGCCAAATTTGGATGGTTTGCATACCCCATTTAATGTGTAATCACTTGTGGGATGCAAAACTCCTCCATAATTATTAACAATTTCTGTGTAAAATGCCAGACACTGTTAAAGTACTACAGCAAATCAAGCAGAACTGCAAATAAGGTGACAGGCAACTATATAAACACTAGCGATGAGTTGATTATGACAACGACATAAAGCATAAATTTTCTGTGTTGTGGGTGAAGGAGTTGAGAAAAGCAGTGCAATGCCCCATTGTAACCCAGTATTGCTGATATTGTTGGAGTGAGTGTAACGAATGTGTTCACAACAAGTTTTCCTATGAAGAGGCCACTTAGGGTGATATTTGCTCCCCCCTTTTTCCATGCTTATGTTGCTTGCTGAACATCTTTATACATATAGTTTTAATAATGCTTCATTATAGGTTAGCTTACTTTATTCCTTTTTTTTTACATACATTTCTCTTCAAATTATACCCTGTAGCTATTATCTCAATGGAGAGCAAGCGAGGTAAGTCACAAAAAAAAAATATATAAATATAAGTTGACCCTAACGTGTCATCAATCTTGTGTGACTCTGAGCTTGACTCTCCTCTTTTTGACCCCAAAAGGTAGCCAACTTCATATTACGAATGAAAGAAGAGGCATCTGAATGTGTATATGGTTTATTGACATTGTTTCCTCCTCATATCAGGTCTTTATTAGTGAATGTAAACACTACTTAACCACTTTGCTTAATAAGAATTCAGTGTGTTGTTAATTAATTGTAGCATAGTGTGTGAGTACAAGAATACATGAGAGAGAGAGAGAGAGAGAGAGAGAGAGAGAGAGAGAGAGAGAGAGAGAGAGAGAGAGAGAGAGAGAGAGAGAGAGAGAGAGAGAGATAGAGATATGTAGCAGTCATCAGATGTGTACAAGTGATGACAGGTCTTGCTCTCCCTGAATATGTTGGCCCACCAGAAGATAAATCACTTAGGACTGGGCAGTTGATTCTTAGACAAACTTGATAGTTGTAGGGATGTTGTTTCTCACTCCCTTTTAAAAGTTCTGTGCCGTATGTAAATAATTGCTTCTCCTGAGTTTAGAATAGGTCTGTTTGACTCAGAAAGTCACAATTATAAAAGTATCCAAGAGAACAGTTTATAGCCTTGTCTTGGTCTGAAGGGGACACGCAGGGAACCACAGCTGCCCCCCATTCCTAAGACAACTGTAACATCGTCTGACCAGAGGTATTCCCAGGGAAGCAGAAAGAATGCAATATTAATAAAAGTATATATATATATATATAAGGCCAGAGAAGTGACTTTAGATTAGCTTAGCCAATATATCCAAGAAGACCAAGGTGCTGCCCACAATAACTAGAGCAACAGTTTTGAGATCATACTTTTTAAGTCTTTAAAGAATGCTTCATGCCTTCCATTGGGAAATTAGAAGCAAAGCCTATTTAGGGCACAACTGTATTATTATTTTTTTTTTATTGAATTATTTATCTCAATTAAGGTACCTCAAGAAAATGGCTGCAATTCAAGAAATTCTGCCACTGTACATTATATTCCTTTCATTTTCATGTTACAATTCAGAGGAAAATTGTGTGACTCATGAAAACCCTCAAAATTGCTGCTCTTGAACTTTGAAAAAACAATGATGGACTGCAAATGAGTTTCCATAATTATACCTCAACTATAAGGCTGTGTTCAAGTCTGTGATCCCACGCAACTAAGAGGGATAAATACGCAAAGTGGCGTGTTTATACATAGATGCACTTGAAGGTACTGTTGTGTTAACAATGTTTAATCTTGTCTACAACACTGCATAAATATAAGCCCAGTGACTCTTCATATGTGAGACCTACCCCTTTGCATATATACAATACCATTTCCCGACCACTCCAAAACCAGTCCATGTGTGAATGTTGGTAACCCTCACTTTCATGCTACTTTAGGAAGGGTGTCAAGAGCTCAGAAGCTGAAGGCTACTGCAGACATACATGCACACTCACCTTCTCCTCTCGTCTCCTACCAACTCCCCTCCCCACTGACTACTCTGTTTTCTCAGCATGTTGAGGATGGACGAGTCTAACATGCTTGATGGTGCTTAGAATGCAGTGAATCTATATTGTCTGTAGACTACCCATCCAAGACCTTCCTTGCTTCTATAGTGAGGTTGTTTGGGTGTATCCTCTGCTGGCCAGCAAGTCAAAGCAAGAAAATGATGTAGGCAGTGATAGAGAGATATAGGTGGTTTATAATCATGTATATGTAGCTGCAGAACTTTTGCTAGCAACGTAAGTGATTCTTCCAATCAGGAACAATCATTGCTAACAAGGAGTTTGATCTTTGCAAACAGCTGGCTGGCTACACTGAAAACTTTGCCATGCTTGACCTGCTGTATGGTACATGCTATAATAATTAGGTGTAGGGTTTTGGACCATATTTTCCTAACAGTATAATCCCAGTTGTTATTCTCTTAGAATATTACTGTGCAACATCAGGTGTGGTTCTGCAGCACCATGGGTTATGTTAACTAGGGACTGAGGAAGGAGACTTGCATGTCCTTGCCAGGCAGGGAGCAGTGATGGTGGCTTTAAACTCTGTTCACTCATGGATTAAAATAACTTCAGAAGAAATAATCAAAATTTTAAGTGAACTTCAAGCTTTTTGATGTATGTGATTTTTTTACATCTTAATTTTGAAATCAGTCAAGATTGACTTGTATGTTATTTAAAGGGTGTAATGTCCAATAAAACTCACTGTGTCTTCTTAATTGTGCCATGAATATACTCTTCATAATATAAACCATGTAAGAGATTATGCTGTAACGTTAGACCTTCAACAGTTTCCTGCCCCTGCACAGGAGAATATTCATTATTGCCTTCCTATATCTCTTGCAATTTTGAATGTTCATCAGAGGGGCTACGAGTTTCTGTACCCCTGTAAGTAGGGGTGTAACTATTAATTTGTACTGCAAAGTACTCTACCAGCTTTATTTCTGTACTTTTTATTGTATTTTCTTTTTTTCTGAAACTGGTTGTGAAATGTTTGAAATTATATATAAAAAGAACTGCAACTCAAGAAATTTCCTTGAGTATGACCTATAAATGCTGAGTAGCCTTACTACATGCATATCAGGTGAACAATTTTTGTCCAGGGATGAGCCTCCACTACCTAACATGGAAGCCTTGGCTTCCTCCTCCTCCAAGAACAGGGGAGTGCCATCACCACCACCTTCACCTTGGCTCTTGTGACCTGGGTAAAGTTCCTTGGTCAGGCTGTCATCCCTTGAACACAAATTATCTTGCCTCACCTCATGTTTTTGTTATTGTTTTCTCAAGTGGCATTTTTATGGTAATGTAAAGAATAATACTTACACCAAAGTTTTTGTATAGTCATAGTAGGCACCAGTATGAGTGAAAACTACAAAGTGTTTCGCTGTGAGATTGACTTAGTTTTATGATTAATTTGACCATATTATCAAGTGTTATGCCTAGTATTAGGATTATTTTGTCATATATGCAATCTGTGTATGAAAACTACTGTAGGACTTTTTTTTCCCCTCTACTTAAGCCAAAACATTTTGTAAGTCGGGATGGACAGACTGAGACAGACTGACAAGACAAGACACTGTAATTGATAATTCCAAGTGGAACAAACTTTGATCTTGTGTAAAAGAAGTATAAGTGTTAAGATAACTAGATTGTCTTGTGCTACAAACTTGAGGCTGTTGAACTGCTCATGATAACGTTCCCTTTAACAACCTCACATTTGTGGCATTTAAATATAAGCTGCCTAGTAACAAAAAGATACAGGAAAACTGGCTTTCCAACTCATGTTGATCATGATTGTTTTTGAAAGCTGCTTGTAAAAAAAAAAAAAGCTCAAAATGACAAAATGCAAAAAACTTCATTGTATGTGTGCTTCTGTATACAACCTTGTTTGTTTCATTATCACGCTAAGGGGCCTCAATGCTTATGGTAACAGGAATGGAGAATGATGACTAAAGTTTTGTATCAACTCAAAAAAGTAATAAAAATATGCAAATCTTATTGAGTATTTCTTTCTTTCTTTATGAAGATAGTATTATCATAACTAGTGAGGTTTATCTAAGGCAGAAAGCTGTGAAACTGATATACAGTTGGGATATGTACTTTTCATGATTTCTTGGTCTATTTTAGAAGACCACACAGAACAACAAAAAAATTGTTTTCTTCAGAGAAGTAAAAAATACTTTGAATGGACTGAAAGAAGAGGTGTAAATAGCAGTGTACAACGAAAGGAAGGACTGGCGAAATACAGTACTCCCTCCAATTTTGCGATATTCCAATTTTGCAACTGGATCAATCTCCATCTCAAGCCCAGGTACAGTAAAATGGTAATTCAAACTAATTTTCTTATGGATAATGATCATGTTTGTTTTTCAGATTTTTTTTTATTGTAGGATGTATAATTACATGTATTTGTGTACAAACAAGGCCAAAAATATGACTAAAATCACCATAAGGTTAATTATTCCTATTTTGCGAATTCGCATTTTGTGGCCTGCAATGTCAAACAATTTCAGGCAAAATTGGAGGGAGCACTGTATAGATATGGTGACAGGACCACATGAGTGTAGTTAAGGCCCTGTATACTATAACTAGGTAAATACACATACACTAGTGGCCCCTCCATCGCGGGGGATACGTTCCAGACCCTCCCGCGATAAGTGAAAATCCGCGAAATAGAAATACCCTATTTAAATACACCCTAGGCATGTTTTTATAATTTTTTCGGTACTTTTAAAAGCATTTTAAGGTCTTTAAATACTTTTAAAATAATAAAAACACATTTAATTACGTAAAAGATATTGAGAGAGAGCAAGAGCAATGGATAACTTTTACCTTGAAGGTTGTTCACAGCCTGCACTGGTTTCCTGATGCTGATATAACTGCCACATTAATGAATCAACCCAACTACTATTTTTCTCAGTATTTCGGTAAATAGCATCCTCCAGCCATCTTTACCTATTTCATTGTGTAATCTTTTATCTTTCTGAGTATTTAGATAGTTGAACTAGGTAAGCATATTAAGAAATAACCGTAATATTCAAATTTAAATGATTAGGGGGTCCAGCGGGCGACACCCCCAGTTAGGACGTTTGGTTTGATCATTTTGCCGAGAAACGGTTATCATATTAATTCAAAACACATCGAAATCCATCTGAATAATATAGTTTTGTCTTGAAAATAAGAGGATACTGTTTTCCCAAAACTTATCGTTTTCTCTTCCTCGTTGACTGATGCGTTCACGCCGCCATCCACATTTTTCAAAAAAAAATTTCATATCATCATACCCCTACAACATGTTGCTGTATTGTTAAATAATTTTTCACATATATTTCAGGAAATAATATAACTATATGGGGATAAGAATTAGATTTTTTTGCTAAAAAATTGCTTTGTTAAGCTCCATTGGGGAGGTCCCCCCGCTCCCAAACCTGCATTACCAAAAGTTCCAATTTTGGGTATTGATACAAACAAACAACACCGCGAAAGACGACTGTGAAATCGGATTTTTTGATGATGGTGGAGATCACAGCTCATTGGTAACGATCACAACTATAGGAAGCGACTGTAAAATCAGCCCCTAGAACACAACAGCCAAACAGCGGCCGAGAAAACAATACTGACGCTCTGATTGGCTGAATCAGTACGTACAGCTAGTCTATTGTGATGCGTGAAATTTAAACTCATAAACAATGCTGCGGAATGCCACGAAATGGCGAAAATATACGCGATATAGAAAATAATAGGTCTTACAGAAAAAAACAGCGAAATACCGGGACCGCAAAAAGTGAACCGCGATATAACGGGGAATTAGTGTACACCATAAAGCAGGTGAAAGAAGGTGGTGACAGTATAAATCTGGTCTCACATGGAGGCCGGATGGCTCTGGTACAGTGTTCGGCTCGTGACCTAGGGGTTGCGAGTTTGATCCTGGCCCATAGCAGCCTAACTTAGCAAGAGAGGTAGCATTCTCGTTAACCCTAGCATAACTATATGGTCTATAGCTACTAGTTCGGGGAGGATTATTTAATCACCTTTAATTCTGTATAAAGATACGATGAGAAAAATAATTACTTTGATGATTAGACCAAAACTGGAATATGCAGAAGTCCCTTCACAAGAAAAACCATGTGTTGAAATTGGAAAGAATATTGAGGATAGTAATTAAAATGGTGTCACATTTGGAAGATCTAACATACAAGGAAAGATTAAAACAGTTGAAACTTACAACAACTGAAGAGGAAAGCAAAAGAGTAGTTATAGTTACAATATATTGTAGAAACGTATAGAAAAGATTAATATTGAGATGAAAAGGAGAAGTTGGATATTTGAGGTGATACAAGAAAAAATTGCAAAAAAAAATTTGCCTGAATGACAAAAAAAGTACAACTTTCCCAGAGAAGTATAGATACTTGGAATGAACTGAAGGAAGAGACGATTATGGCAAAAGACGTACGTACATCTAAAGAAAAGATTGGACAAATATAGATACGAATACAGGACCGCACGAGTGTAACACAAACCCTGTATAGTAAAACTAGTTAAATAAATACAACTAAGTAAGTAAATACACCACAAAACAGGTGAAAAAAGGTAGTGGCAGAAAGTGTAAATAAGGAGCCATTAAAAGAGTGACTGGAAATTATGAAATATGTATAGGGGAACATCAAACCAGAAAAGAGGAATAACTGCAAAATGTTCATTAAAAGCATCTTGTAAGACAGCTTGAGAAAAAGTATCTACAATGACATATACGTACTTCTATTGAATAACTCCATAATTTGAACCAGATGCAAAGCTATATGGTCATTGCTACCTAGCTTGGGGAGATTCTTTGATCACCTTTTCATATGAACCAATTCAATCCAAAGAATTTTCATCACTTAAGAACACTACACCATTTGAAGTTAAGTTCATAGATTCCTTGTCAAGTTCATGAATGAGTGAGTTAATGCAAATAAAGTAAGCAGCAGACATCATAGGTCATATAACTCTACTGTGGTAAGCTAAAAGGGAAACCGCAGAGTAAGGAAATAATGGCATGGCGAAGTATGGGAAGAAAAGAACAGATAGGTATAGTTAAATGGTCAAATCAAATGGAGCATGTAGATTTGCTGCTGGAAGGAAAATAATCTAAGGAGGGATGTGGTGATTCTGTATAAATATCATTAAGGTGAGAGTCGGGATAGATGAGCTAAGTGAGAAAAAGCTGCAGTGTAACAAGGGCAAAATAGTAGAACGTGGTATATAAAGAGAGGATGTTATTACAAGTCAAACTTGGGGAATATGTTATAAGATAGGAGTAAGTGAAGTTGGTGTGGCTTATATGTAATCGTGTAAGTGTATGTGGTCTCCCATTGTCTATTCTTGTGACATAAGTCTGACCAGGGAGAGATGGATGGCTTAACTGCACAAAGTTTATTATTTGAGAGGTTAGACCAGACATTAAGGATTGTCAATAGCTAAGTAGAAAGGGGCTTAAAGGAGGGAAATAATCACAGGCTGGGACTTTTCGTGAAACAATGACATCTTAACGTAGTGGGAGAATAAGCTAGTGAGTCGACACATTCATTACAGGTAATACCAGCATGGCTCGGAACCCAGCACAAACACACATACTTTTTACAGGCATAGATGCAAAACAGCTACTCTTTGATTCCATAAACTAAAGGATGAGTTGCGTAAAGGGAGTGTAGGGGGGAGAGAGAATTTTGAGAATCTGTCAAAATTACAAATGATGAAGAAGGATAGGAAAGAGCATTTCTTAATAGAGAAAAACTATAGCTTAGGCATAAAGACACGTATGGTAATTGGAACTGGAAATGTCGGGAAGGGAAAAGAATGACAAAACCAGAGCCATGGCGTGATTTAGAGCCATCAGTGAAAACCAGGGCTGCAATTGGCATGAGTAGAAAAGTGTTCAAGAAAAGGATCATAAAATGTATTGTTACGGCACACCCCCCTTTTTCACTTCCCTCCAAGGCAGGGTGTCGCAAAACACATTACCTCTCCTTACCTGAGGTAACGCCCTCCTGAGCTTCGTGTAGCGGGGGTTGGCGAGACGGGAAAAGGGGGTTTTTAAACAATCACACACAGACAACAACACTTCTCCTTTCCTGGTATATTTACAAACAGCACGCTTACAGGGTACAGCACAATAGTACAGCCTCAGGGCACAGAGTTCCCCACAAGAGGTTCACCCAGAACACACAGCCTCCACAAGTCCACACACAGCAACCTCCACACAGCCATGCACTCCCTTAGCGAGGGCAGGCCCTAAGGAAGCCAGGGCGCCATTTCTCCGGCCACCCTGTCTACTTCCCTCCGAGGTCCTGCCTCTCACGCTCCCAGGATGCCCACAACAACCTCCACACAGCCAGTCAGCCACCCCCTTAGTGAGGGCAGGGACCTAAGGAAGCCAGGGTGCCATTTCTCTGGCCACCCTGTCCACTTTCCTCCAAGGTCCTGCCCTCCACTCGCCCAGGAGTCAGCCTTGCACCGCTGTGTCCCTCTGTCTGTTGTCTCTCTCACTCCTGGCCTCCTTCTCCTTCCAACAACCAGCCACATCTCCCAAACACACCCCACCACGACTGCGTATTGCCGAAAACACAGATACGTAGGTCACCGTATCTTGACACCTGTCAACCCTCACTCCCCAGGGAGGCCTGGGTGACCCACCGCTCCCTGCCTCCACACAACTACACTTACAATAACACTATTTACACAACACTATTTACATGCTAAATGCGTCGCCGCAACACTATCCCCCCCTTTACAACATAGGCGACCCGCCTATAACCCCACCACCACAACCACAACCTCCACCACAATAACAGAACAAAAAAACATAACACATGAAGTGAAATAAAAATACAATCTTCCTCGCCACACTGCTACACCATCAGTCAGGCGGTGGCGCCGTCCGCTTCGCCCGTCTTCCTCTTGAACTGCCCTGGACAACCGGTTTCCGCTCAAGGGGAGGAAAGGTGCCTGCTGGCCACCCACCCCCCTCGCGAAGGCGAAACCTAAGGAAGCAAGGGCGCCATTTCTCCGGCCACCCTCTCCACTTCCCTCCAAGGTACCACGTCCTTCACGCGTCCAGGAGTCAGGCACAGCAGACACAGCTCATCCACTGGCCCCTTGAGGTTCTCACTGTGCCCAGTGCCTCCCAAGAAGACCTCCCGGCATGGATTCCCCTCCACGGCGCCGTCCCTCGACTGCCATGGCTCCAGTGTGGCGGACTGGCGGCCGCTTAGGCTGCCTGGGGCCACGGAAGTGTTGCCTGCTGCAAAACTCTCCCGCTCCACTCACAGCTCTTTCCACGCGCTCGATCCTCGGTCTCCGCCTTTACCTCTGTGAGAGACTGGCCAGCTCATCACAGAGGCTCTCGTGCTTTGTCCCTGTGCGTCCATTTCACTGTGTGTTCTTCCTCTCCCGTCCGGCTCAACCACGGACCGCTACAACACTGTTCTGAGTCACAAAACAGCTAGGATCCCACTTCTGACACCATTGTTACGGCACACACCCCTTTTTCACTTCCCTTCAAGGCAGGGTGTCGCCAAACACGTTACCTCTCCTTACCTGAGGTAACGCCCTCCTGAGAATCGTGTAGCGGGGGTTGGCGGGACGGGAAAAGGGTGTTTTTTAAACAAATCACACACAGACAACACTTCTCCTTTCCTGGTATATTTACAAACAGCACGCTTACAGGGTACAGCACAATAGTACAGCCTCAGGGCACAGAGTTCCCCACAAGAGGTTCACCCAGAACACACAGCCTCCACAAGTCCACACACAGCAACCTCCACACAGCCATGCACTTCCTTAGCGAGGGCAGGCCCTAAGGAAGCCAGGGCACCATTTCTCCGGCCACCCTGTCCACTTCCCTCCAAGGTCCTGCCTCTCACGCTCCCAGGATGCCCACAACAACCTCCACACAGCCAATCAGCCACCCCCTTAGTGAGGGCAGGGACCTAAGGAAGCCAGGGTGCCATTTCTCCGGCCACCCTGTCCACTTCCCTCCAAGGTCCTGCCCTCCACTCGCCCAGGAGTCAGCCTTGCACCGCTGTGTCCCTCTGTCTGTTGTCTCTCTCACTCCTGGCTTCCTTCTCCTTCCAACAACCAGCCACATCTCCCAAACACACCCCACCACGACTGCGTATCGCCGAAAACACAGGTACGTAGGTCACCGTATCTTGACACCTGTCAACCCTCACTCCCCAGGGAGGCCTGGGTGACCCACCGCTCCCTGCCTCCACACAACTACACTTACAATAACACTATTTACACAACACTATTTACATGCTAAATGCGTCGCCGCAACAGTATGTTGATGGATCAGACTTGGAAAAATTTGAAAGGGCAGACAGAAGAACAAATTGAAAGGAAAATGTATAAGCTATGGAAGAAAAGAATGGATATGGAAAAGGGGGGACATTTATATTAAGAAAAAGGGAGTGGGAGAGAAGGGTGTGCATACGAACAGGATATGGTCGTAGTAATTTCGTGGATGAGAGGAGAAACTAGTAAAAAGAGTTTGTTGAATAGTAATCTTAGAAGTAGAGAATTGGTGGAGTCTGGCAAAACTTCGAAGGGAAAGGAGGGTGTGGTGTCGGAAAAGTGACGGTAAGCCTGGATTCTGCATAAAGGCTTTCTATTGGGGAGAGCTAAAATGCACCAAGACCCATACGTAATCCTAGGTGATGAACAAGGTCAAGTAAGTTTAAAAGAGAAGCAGAAGCTGATCAAAAGAGTGACTCCTACTTTGATGGTAAATGGATAAATACAAATTTTTTCACTAAAAATAAAAAACAAAAAAAAACGCCATTAGTATGATTGTATTATTTACTCTTTGTGCAGTAAACAATAACCCATTTGTATATCAAATGGTAATAATGATGAGGACACAATACATGACACTTCAGAAACGATGCTGACAATTCCGATGTCATATTTTCCGCCGATTCTTGTAACCGTATTTTTTCTTTTTAATAGTGATTCCTGTATAGCTACAAATTTTACATTAGCAAAACCTTGATCACTGACTCTGGCTTTGCTTTCATTCATTCCCGTGGATAAATAAGACCAGGAAATGATCTGTCATACTTCGTTCAATTTTAGTTGTAATGTAAACTGGGATATTTATTTAAGATATAAAATTCATAAATATAGACTATGATGTCTTGCATAGAATGATTGTAATAAATAAATGGAATGGAGTTATTTCTGAGACATGAAAAATAAAAAAAATGAAGGTTTAAAAATGTAAAGGCCACGTCCTGCAAAACACTGGGGAGGGGTGACTCGGGCGGTGCCAAGTGTCCGTGGCCACGTAGGAACATTTTAGTTGACATCTGGTATTTGCACGGGTAGGTATAGTGCCGCTGGGCTCTGCGCATCTTGACGTAACACATCAGTAAGTATATATGTATACCATAAATGAGCTTCTCTTCTAATGCATTTCCTGAATTGGACGTAAATAATTCAAGATTTGCTTTGAGTTGATGTGACTGACTTTAAATTTTTTTTTTTTAATCCGTGTCACCGTAGCCTGTCGAGCACATGCTGCCCCCCAAAAAAATGTTTTACACAACAGGAGGCTCTACGCATACGCACACAGAGCAGCTTAGGGTGTGACAACAGGTGTGCCGCATAGGAAGGTGTGGGCGGTAGTGGTGCCTTGAGTATAGAGGCACCACACAGGCCAAACAGACGGTGCAGGTTGTCTTGAACCTAATTTTCTTCCTCCATCCCTTCCTCGTGTGTGTGTGTGATTACAAAGTTGTATTTACCCAACATATATATATATATATATATATATATATATATATATATATGTATATATGTATATATACATATATATATATATATATATATATATATATATATATATATATATATATATATATATCTGTGTGTGTGTGTGTGTGTGTGTGATAAATGTGTCAATCAGGGGTGTAGGTGAATATTTTGGTATTATGCCAGTGTTACACCTGTCTCATTGCGAAGGACACCAATGTGTCATTTGCCTTTTGCATATACAAGGTAATGCTATATTGCTTTTCGTCGACAATCACTTTCCTGAGATAATTTTGTTTAATAACTGACCGATGGGGCTAAGGGGGCGGACCCCCTCGTAAGGTTAGATTACATAAGGTTAGGTTATATTAGGTTAGTGCCACTGTAATTTCTGAACCAAGCAACACAACACCATGCCATAGCTGAGACATGTGTAACACTTGAAATGGTAAAAGTGCAGAATAAGGCCTTCTACCCTTTCTTTTTTCTCTCCTTCCCTACATGCTAAACATAGTGTACTCAACACATCTGTGAAGGTTTCAAGCGGGGGTCACCATTATTTACCTCGCAAAACGTCTTTGAAGTTATGTTAGGTTGGTTAGGTTATGTTAAGTTATGGTTAGGTTAAGGTTGTTAGGTTAGGTTACGGTTATGTTATAGTTGGGTTAGGTTCGGTTCAGCTAGGTTCGATTATATAAGATTATTACATTTTATTACCCAAATCCAGAAAAAAATCTAAGGGTTTGAATCCTAACTTTTTGGTAATAAAATTTTAAAATGTTATATAACCGAACCTAACTGAACCGTACCTACCCTAACTTAACCTAACCATAACTTAACATAACCTAACCAACCTAACATAATATAACCTAACATAGCTTCAAAGACGTTTTGGGAGGTAAATAATGGTGAACCCGCCTGAAACCTTCACAGATGTGTTGAGTACACTAAGTATAGTATGTAGGGAAGGAGAGAAAAAAGAAAGTGCAAAAGGCCATATTCTGCACTTTTACCCTTATATTTACTTCAAAATTATGGAAAAGCATGAGACTACTGATTGTTTGACTGATGGGTCAGTGACATCTGCATATAGGCAACTAGGTAATATTTGTGCCGGTTAGAGGCTTAGTGGGCCAGGGCTCCTAGTCATTCTCAATATTTATTTCATAGAAATAAGAACACAAGGATTTTACAAGAGGCCAATTGATTTACACAAGGTAGCTTTTGTTCAGTCATTATTTATCATAGTCGTTTTGAAAGGCAGTTTCCATATTTATTTAGCTCAACCTGTCACACATTGATACATGTCATCTCACTAAGATCAGATGAGAACTCAGAAAGATATATATATATATATATATATATATATATATATATATATATATATATATATATATATATATATATATATGTAGAACTGAAACATGCAAGTAGTATGAATAAGAGCATATGAAGACTTTTCTGCTGAGAACATCCCATTGACAGAGGCAGATATGTAGATTATCAATATTTTAAGATCGCTTTCATTCTTCAGAAGTATTGCTGTAGAAACTCTAGTTATGTTACTCCACTTCTTGCAGCAGCTTGTATTTAATTTCATTGATTTATACAGCATCCAGCAAAACTCCATTTAACTGCTGAGTTAATACTATTGTTTTTTTTACAGATTAAAAGTAAAAGGCACAAGAAACACGGCACAATGAAAGTCAAAGAAATAAGTCAGATGGCTAACATTGCCTGGTCACCAGCAGCCCAGCGGCCAAGCTATCTGGCCTGTGGCACCACAGCCAAACAACTGGATGCAAGTTTCAACACCAATTCTTCCCTTAGTCTTTATGATCTCAACACTGGCCAAACTAACTTGGAAATGAAGGTGGCTGCCACCATTGAATCTCCTGCCAGGTAAAGAGACAGCATGTGTTTGATTTTATAGATATGATAAAGTTGGATTAAGTAAATGATACAATCTCATAACAATTTGTTTAGTTTATTTAATTAATTTAATTCCAACCTCGAATAAGGAAACTGAACATATTGAAATAGCATATAACAAATTTTAGACAAATATTTCACTGAATAAACTTGTCATACTGGAGTTTTTAATGTAAAAGTAAACAGAAAGAAAAGTGGAAACTAGTGCATAATTTGGCTCTGTCTAGCCACAATTCTATTCACATGTAAACCACTGGATAAATTGCATGAGAGACTAACACATTGCTTTTATCTCTATCCAGATTCCATGCCCTGCAGTGGAGTGGCTTGGGCTCTGAGGCATCTGGTCTCATCTATGCTGGTTGTGAAAATAAAGCCATTTACATATACAGCGCTGAAAAACTTCTGGCCAAAGCTTCTGACAGCCTTGTGGGCACAACACAGGGCTTGCACTCTGGCCCAGTGTTCACCATTAGTTGTAACTACTTGAAGGTAAAGATTATTATTATTATTATTATTATTATTATTATTATTATTATTATTATTATTATTATTATTATCATCCCTGTGGTGGAGGCTGCTTCAAAGAGCGATGAGGATGAATGTAAAGAGAAGGTTGTATGGAGGAGTAGCTGTGCCCACTGCACTATATGGGGCTGAAACATGGAGTATGGCAGTAGCAAAGAAGAGATTGGATGTACTGGAGATGAGGTGTCTGAAGAGTATGTGTGGAATAACGCATATGGAATGAGTAAGAAATGAGGTGCAGAGAACAGGTGTTACGAGAGAGTTGGCTGGGCAAGCAAAGCAGAATATGTTGAGGTGGTTTAGACACATGGAAACTATGGAGGAGGACAGGTTAGTGAAGAGAATAGTAGGATCTGATGTAAGATGTGTGAGGTTGAGAGGAAGGCAATGAACAGGATGGATGGACGGTGTGAAAAGAGCATTGAGTGAAAGAGGAATGTCTGTGGGGCAAGGAAGGACGATTGTGCATGATAGAAGTAAATAGAGAGCAGTGTATGATTAATGATGTGGCCATGATGACCCTTGGAGGAGGTTCTCACACATCTGGGATGACCCTTGGATCCAGGGGCGTAGCTAGACATTTGGGGCCCCTGGAAGCTTACATTCTGAAGAGGCCCCCCTCTAAGTTTGCAGGTGTTTGGGGGAAAGACGAGTGAAGTGAGCCCAAGTAGCTGGGGGGGCGCTTTAAGCCCCCGGAGAAATTTTTTTGGAGAATGAACATATTTTGGTGCATTTTTACACTTTCTGAGACTTCTTTCATTGCGTATAAATGTTTTTTAATCTGAATTAAAAAGCCTGAAGCCTTAATATTTTTTGTGGGTCCCTCAGTGTTCTGGGCCTATGGGCACTATGCAGTATAGTAATTTATTGCAATTAATATTAATTTTTTGAGATGCATTTGGGGACCCTCTCTCTTGGGGGCCCGGGGGCGATTTCAAACCGCCCCCTCCCGCCCCCGCCCTTAGCTACACCACTGCTTGGATCATATCAGGTGCGGGTAAGGAGAGGGCGTGAGTTAAATATGAAGTGGCAGTGGTAAACCTTAGGAATCTGTTGTGATATGACCCTCGCCCTTGCCCCTATTTGCATGACTGACCTGACGCACAGTGTTTGGACGGGGTGCACTTATCTCCTATGGGGGCCTAGGGGCTAAGTGAGAGGAATGTATATGTATGTGTACATGGGTGTGTGTATGTGTGCCTTGTCTTTGCTAACCCTCTTTAGGGGATAACAACCTGGTATATAGATAGATTGACAATTAGTTAATTATTTTAGTAACATTTTCATGTTTTATTCTTTCTTTATATTTTTTCAGCCTTTCATATTGATGCTATTCATATTCTTTAGATTTTCCAATAAATTTGTTAATTTTTTGATTTTTCTAGATTTCAACTCATTTGTGAGGCAAAAAGTAAACTGTGATGATGATGATAACTAAACAGCAAACAAAACCTACAAAAATAATTTCGTGAAGTCTGTAGTTTATGCAAATTTTTGAATTTCTAAATATTTTTTATTTCATCCATAACTTCAAAAAATTGCAATTCAAATGTTCCATAAATTGCAGTTTTCCTGAATGCATAATATGAATAGGAAAAATAGTTTCCAGAAGAGTTTCCCACTCTCTGTACGTCCTTTACAGTCACTACCTTCTATGACATAGGGAACAGGAAAATATGCATTCTAAACTCTCATGTCTCATGGACAGATATCAATGTGTTTGTATCACCCCCAGGAAAATTTTGTGGCTTGTGGTTCCTCAGACTCTGAGGTAACTGTTTGGGATGTCACTAATCTGAGTGCCCCAATCATCCCTGGCAAGAAGCTCTCCCTGGGTGCTGATGTGTCCTGTGTGGAGTTTAATAGGTGAGTGGTTGGAGCTCCATTCTGTGTGGCTTTAATGGCATCTCACATGTATTAATTCCTTCTTCCATGGCTGTGTCTTCTTCATTGTTTTAGTGGATTATATTGATTTGGAATTAAGATAGTGTTTATTAACATCTGCTTATATATGATTTTTTAATTTTTTTGAGTTTTCAGTGGTTGTAAGATTCAGTAATTATCTTGACCTTCTAATAAGGCAATATATCTGACCTTTATAAAAGTTTTCTTGGTCACCATATATATTTGATTATTTTTAAATCAAAGGAGTGATTTGGTGCATTACTAATGTATTTGGGATTGTATTGAATGTCTATTCCAATTCAAAGACATCTAATAGTATGGTGTTGCAGTTTGGTTATTGCTTTTAAATTCTTTGCTTGACTTTACTGTTGGGAATATGTTAATCTATCTTTAAGGTATGGTGTACTTTTCCTGTTGACCTGCTGTGGAAAGTGTGTCCTTGGGATCTGTGATACTAAGAATAACTATATAGATCTAATAAAACCTGCTAGCACATCATTGGAAACAATATTTCACCTCCAGGCAGGTGGAGCACATCTTTGCATCCACTTGTGCAGGTCACTGTGTGGTGTGGGACTTAAGAAAGCAGTCATCTATCATGACCATCTCTGACACTGTGTCAAGAGTAAGTATTAAGGTGTCATTTATTTATGTATTCATCATATTGTTTGTGATATTTTCTGCAAGTTACTCGTACATTCCATGTGGTATCTTCCTTAAATCAGACTGATGGCTTACATATAAGGCATATTACTTTCTTAATATATATTCTTTAAGGACATGGATCATTAAAAAAAAAATTAATGGTCCTCTAAGCCTGCAGCTTCATAAGCCATACGTTAATTATCAGATGAAAACAAGCAACGTCATCTGGAACCCTCATGTGGCTACTCAGCTTCTGTTGTCAAGTGACAATGACCTCACCCCATGGGCCCAGATGTGGGACCTGCGCTATGCCACTTCCCCCATCAAAACACTGGAGGGCCATCAGCGAGGTGTGCTCAAGACTGCCTGGTGCATCCATGATCCCAATCTCCTCATTACTGCAGCTAAAGACAGCAAGTAAGCATAATGCATATATATAGTGGTGTAGTGGTTAGTGGACTTTGCTCACAACCAAGAGGTACTGGGTTCTAATCCCCATTTTGACGGAAACAATTTGGGCTTGCTGTCATGACCGTTCTCCCTTAAAGAGGGATATCAGCCCAGTTTATAGATGGATCGATAGCTTATAAAATTATGTTTAGATGCAGAAAATAAAGACAATTAGTTAATGGGGAGAAGCATCACCTGGCAAATTTAGGCATAACTTATTGAGAACTGATACCTACATCTCTTACCATGACACCACTCTTTGTATTTCAGAATTTATGTTTGGAACCCCAATGAGGCTAATCGTGGTTCAGAGATTGTGGGAGAGTTTCCTTCTTACAACCAATGGAGTTTTGACATGGACTGGTGTAAGCATGACCCTTCATTGGTGGCTGTGTCTTCAGTGGATGGCTGTGTTAGTGTGTACTCCTTGCTTGGAGGAGGGCTGCCTCCTGCACAGTCCAACAAGGTAGGTTCTCTGGTGTTATTCGCTAGGTTATATGTGTGTATATATATAGATCTGGAGAGAAAGAATAGTGAAGAGTTTGTGAAGAAAGTATTTGTGAATGAAACGGAGGGTTCTAGGAGAAGAGAAAGGTCAGTTGTAAGATGGAAGGATAGGGTAAAGGAGTCCATGCATGAAAGAGTTGCCGATAGAAAGGGGGTGATTCAACAAGCAAGAAGGGAATATATAGATAGGGAGAGGTGGAGGCTCTTCTGTTGTGGCTGTCCCCTTGAGGGACGTTCCAAGAGGGAATAAGGTGTTAGAGACTATGGAATATAATATTATAATCACTGGAACTGTTAGAACTATCAGGCAATCAGCTATATCAGTGGTATCCGTTATTTAAATCAAAGATCTCCTGTAGCTTTTTATACAAAAATCAATATGTATATGTGTTCAATACATGTGTTTTGTCATTAATCTTTTATTCTCTCTATGAAAGTTCTCTCAGATTGCTGACTCCTTTCCTGGAATGGACATCCCTGCAGTAGTACCTCAAGGAGCATCTCCTCAGCCCATCAGACTCAGGAATCCTCCCAAGTGGTTTGCTCGCACTGCAGGAGCAAGTTTTGCTGTGAGTTGTTTGTAAATCAAAGCAGTGTATATATATATATATATATATATATATATATATATATATATATATATATATATATATATATATATATATATATATAATATATATTATATATGTATATATGTAAATGTATTATTTAGTTAGTTATTTTACAATTCATGTATTTGAAACATGTTCTTATATATTTATATATTCTATATCTCTCTTCTCCACAAGGAAGTGGTTGGACATGCACATCTCAAAACTCTTATATTCAACAACTGTAATATTGCATTCCTTGACACAACCACATCGTCCATCAATGTTCTGCCCACAACCCTTCCATTGTCTTGTTTCACTCATTTGTACTTGTGAATATCCTTCTTGAACAAGGTGTTTCCAACCATCACCTCTTGCCCTATACATAGTCCTATCATTCTTTCACCATTTTCATTTCTCCCAGGCTCACCGTTCTTACGTACTATATCTTCAACTACCTCATCACCAAAACGAGCATTTAAATCTAACAATACAATGCTCACATATGCTCCAAAACTCTGCAAACAGTCATTCAAGTAATTCCAAAAAGTCTCTTTCTGTTCCATCCCTCACACTACCAGGACCATATGCAGACACAAACATCCTCAGCTCTCGACCAAAGTTTACTTTCACCCACATCACCCTTAATGACACTTCCTTCCATTCCATCACACACTATCTCACTGCTAGACTGACTAATGTCACTCCTTCCCTTGCTCTTCCTCTGTTCCCTCTTACAGTTATGCCTAACTTTAAACTTTCCATACTAAGATATATCAGGTGAAATTGGCCACATTATAGTTTCTAAAAAGCTTTTGTCCCTCTAATTTTTTTCTTCAAAACTTGACTTTTTTTTATTTGCTTTATTCCTTATATTAAACATTAGAAATAGTTTAGATTTCCCTTCTACAATTCATTCTAACTTATTGATATAATATGACTGGCAAATAAATTTGTGACGATGTGGTAAACTTCTCTTTAGTAAAATTTGATCTCCATCCTTAGTTTTCATTTGTCTTCTCCACTTAATTTTTGTACATAAATAGAACACCCATGGTACTTATTTTTATGCAAGGTGTCAGTGAAACCAATGAAGCAAATCCCATGAGCCGCTTATTGCTGTCCTTAGTTTGGTGGCCGCCTGGTGTCATGGAACAACCAGAGTCGCAGTGTGGAGATTGCCCAGGTGGTGACTGAGCCAGAGCTTGTGGAAAGAAGTTCCCAGCTAGAGGCAGCACTCTCACAGCCCCAGTTTGGCCCCTACTGTGAGGCCAAGGCAGAGGCAGCCACCCAACCAAGTGACCAAGTGAGTATCTGTAGTTTATTATTCTCTGAATTTTTTCCTTTTATGTTGGGATAGGCTAGAATGAACATAATTGGTTCTTGATCCTCATTCTTAATAGCATTTATTTGTTTTAGCATGCATTGAAGTGTATGTATTTAGGTGAAAACCTTTCCTTGCTTACATCCAAGACCAAAGTTGCCTCCCAATACAACCATTTAAACACAAAATATATAATATAGCCAAACCTCCTCCACCTCCACCTGATCTCTAGAAAAAAAGAAAGAAGGATGAGATTATTTTGTCATCAATTAGTTGCCAAATATGCGGTCCCACTAGCACATACATTAGTATTATGATCGTGGAATTTGATATGAGTGAAGACACCATAAAATTACAGACAGCCAAAAATCTAATTTTGAAATTGTATTTGTGGTCTTTTATAAATTTCTTTTACATGTTTGAACAGGGGCATAGTGGTTAGACCATAATATAGTGGCACTATAAGCAACTCCTTATTTAAATATATTTCAACCCAATTTCTTGAACAATTTGTTTGTCTCATTCATTTACATATGACCTTGTTGATTCACTCCTAGAATCTACTTCTCTTTTGAATACTGTGGAATTTCCTATCAGTTCTCAACCACAGATTTTCAGTCCATTGACTTCTTTCTCGCTTTCTAGATGTTGTGGCAATATATCGGGGCCAACTTTGGTGAGTCCCCACGTGCTAAAATCATGGAGCTTCTGGGGTACTCAGCAACGCAGGTGTCCAGCCGAGTGTGTCCTGCTGCTCCTGAGACAGACTGTGTCACAGCTGAGGTGCTTGCTGAGAAAATGGCTGATCTTGGTACTGTCAATGTAAGTCCTGTTTCTGTGTAAGACAACAGGTTTCAAATTCATGTGGCTTTAGATCAATTCTGCTTGGTAATCCGGTCTCACCCAGACTGTAGTTGCACCAGAATTCATGACCTGAGCACACTAATGCACAAAGTTTGGAGAACTGAAAGTGCCTATTGAATCAAGGTTATCTGATTCCTATAAAGGTTCATTGTATTTTTTTTATTAATTCAGTAGAAAACAATTGACTTCTTGGAGTTTTACTAAATTCTGACTGTCTTAACTTTCTTGTGACATGACTTGTAACAGAATAGCCATTTTGCACATGACTTTATACTTATCTTCTGAAAGACACTTTTCATGTTGATAATTGAAAAATCTGTTCTAAAAATTCTAAAATGACATCTGAAAATTACATATGATACAACCCAGATGATTATGATATGTTTACTATGCTTAATTTATTTCATTATGTGCTTGCACAATGTTTTATCCTGAGTGTTGCAACACATGCTTGCCTCCAGCGGAAAACTGAGTCAGTCAGTCATGAATGGTTATTTGTTCCTGTGAGTAACTTTCACGTTTGCTTGTATTATTGATGCACATTTGTTGATACAATTTTGTACTGCTTTGTTCTGTACTTAGTTTTATAATGTTGTGATTAGGATATTTCAGTAACATTAATTTTCTTTTTTATGCATGAACACTTTTTCAGTGAGGAATTTTTTTTTATCATAGGTTTTGACATTAAGTTCTTCATCACTATTCTCCTCGGCATTGTGATTTTGGTACTAAGATAAGAGACAGTCCCGTAGTAGCTGTAGAAAACAAGCATGTGAAGCTATGATTTACTTTACAGTTAGCTAACACTTTTATCCTGCAGCACACTGCACATTTTTTTGCTTATTCAATGAATGTTTGTTAAAATTTTCTCTCTCTCTCTCTCTCTCTCTCTCTCTCTCTCCTCTCTCTCCTCTCTCTCTCTCTCTCTCTCTCTCTCTCTTTATTGCTTTGTATTTAGTTTTTTTGTAAATTAACTAAAGTAGCATCTTTGTCATTATAGTGACACATTGAATTTATGCTTAACCCTTAAACCGCGGGTGTCCACTATTGTGGACACCTGGTGCGTGGGCTCCAAGTGCGGGTGTCCACAATAGTGGACAGGGCATTTTTTGAATTAACGCGCCGTCAAATTTGATTAGGTTGTCCTCAAGTCCTGTAAACATGTTGTTTTCTTTCAAACAATACCAACCCACGCTCCCTAGGCCTACCAATTGCTGCATTCTAGCGAGGATTCTGGTCCATTGCTAAGTTTAGCAAGTAATGCTAACCATTGATTTTTACAATAAAACGGAAATTGAGCTTTTCATGGGTGTGTTTCACATAAACGGTATAAAAGTGATGCTTTTTATTGCTAACTAATAGGAAAGAAATCCAGTAGGGGTGGATATGTCTATTATAATGTGTTTTCACAGTTCCTAATTCAGAATTCCGTGCTCGTTCTAATAATGCTCATATAGCGTTCAAATTAACGTCAAAAGACAGCTAAGGGTATTGACTTTACAATGATACTTCTTTCAGTAACGTGAGTTTAATAGGAGAGAAGCTACAGGAAGTTGAAGTGAGGTATGTTTTTGCGTGAATATGCCCGCGGTGGGGGCCAGGCACGCCAAAACATCCCCGCGGTTTAAGGGTTAAGAACAGTTTATTCATACATATAACATTATGTGATGGAGCCTGTATATCAGGCATTGTATTATGAATAAACAGTGGTGAAGAGTAGAAATAGTAGAAAATGAAGAGTGGCAAGCATCTTTACCTTAGGTTGTACTAGCCTTTTAATGAATCTTAGAAGAATACATTTATGGGCATATGCTCTGCTCTTTCCTTAAATATCAAGGATGATAAACTCCGGAGGCAGAAATCATCCAACACTTATTTATGACATCTTGTTCTTGTAGCAGCTGTGCCTACGGTTTCACTTCAAGCATTAATGATCATCAGGGTTGTAGAGAAAAAAACTATTAGTGCATGTATGTGGTTTGTGAACCTTCTTACAAAATAGCTCTTTGTTTCATTTATAGGATGGCAGCACTGGCTCCCTTGATCCCAGTGAGCAGTTTGAGATGATTGCCTCAGGACAATCATTTGATAAGACTCCAGAGACCGAGGTGAGTGTCTTGAGTAAAGAAGAGCTTGTCTGGTAATTGTATGCATATTCAGGTGTACTTTTTAAACTTATTGCTATGTAAATATGCAAGTAAAATAATTGCATGCATATTCAGGTACTTCTTTTTCAGTTTCTTAAGGGGGGTAGCTTAAATACATAAGTACATAAGTTTGCTTAGAGCTTCCTGTTCTGTGCAGAGGGAATGGTAAAGGCAATGAAAGTGTATGTATGAAAAGTTTTGCATACACTTTGATAGGAAAAGGCCTGAATAATGTAGTGGTACTGAAAGTGGTATAATGCAGCAACTTGAGATGGTTTGATGAGAGCAAACTTCGGTGGTGGATGCAGGGCGCTGTAAGAAACCCAGGCCTGGGCCAACTACCCCTGCCAACAAGTTACACATCTTCCAAACATCATATTTCCGCCTTGCTGCAGTCTAGATAATTACAGTTTATTTCATTTTGAAGAGAAAGGATTGGCAATAAAAGTTATTGTTTTTCTAATTGATATATATTAACATCGACCAAAGCTGAGGGATTAGACATAGTATCACTTTGGTTTTACTGCATGAATAGGCCTAGAATTAAAAAGAAATTAATGAGAGCAGGGAGTTGTTGGTGAAATGAACTCCCACCTATTTAGTGCCTGGGTTGGCGGACATTACCACAACCACTCCAAATATTGTTTGATTCAGTGGAATTATTTCCAGTAAGTGGAAAGTATTTTCGTTATATCGACCATAGAAAACTCTCCAGAAAATTGAGCTTTCCCCTAAATTGGTTTCCGTTAAATTGAGCTTGTACTGTACATGCATTTGATAATTTTATTTGCTATTCTTACCACTATAACCTGTGGTAGGTACTGCTAGTGTACTACCACTACCGTGACTACCGTGCAAATTGTTAAAGGTGACAAAAAGGGACACCGAGGGGTCTGGGAAATCCCTCCTCTATTCTCTCCCATGAGAATACAGGTAGTAATAGGTGAGAGGAGAGAAAAAAAAGTCTCCCAGAACCCTAAATACTTTGTCTTGGCTACCCCATTTTAATGTGGATATCAGCCAGGTATATAGATAGATAAATGTAGACTTGTTATTGTATTGAATTACAAATGATTTTAATATAGGATCACACTATCATGTGATGTGAATTTGTAATGCCACATGTTTCCTATCACTCAATAAACCTCCTCTTGTGTAGACTGCTGAGACGGAGGCTGAAGGGGAAATCAGCTCGGCACCAGTGGGTCTGGAGGTGGAGGAGAAGGAAGGCAGCAACCAGGGCCTCATAACTCAGGCACTGCTGGTGGGGGACTTGGACAGTGCTGTGGATCTGTGCCTCAAGGATGGCATGTATCCACATGCCCTTACCCTGGCTGCTCATGCTGGACCCCGTCTCTTTGATAAGGTCTGTATTTCCCTCTATTGTAGGTGCGGAGTGATATATAAGTGCTCTTTTTTTTTGTAATTTTTGTATATTGCTGTGTATGTTTTTGCTTAAAAATTGGTCAGCAAAGAAACCTATGGTCTATGTTTTTGTCAGCAGATATTGTTTGTTAGTTATTTTTATCAAATTCATTCGTTATATTCACTGAATGTTTTGTTGTGATTTTTTGCAGTATGTCAGAATGTTTCCATGTTTGTTACTTATTTTTATATATATACATATATGTATATATATATATATATATATATATATATATATATATATATATATATATATATATATATATATACATATATATATATATATATATATATATATATATATATATATATATATATATATATATATATATATATATATATATATATATATATACGTATATATATTATATATATATATATACGTATATATATTATATATATATATATATATATATATATATATATATATATAATATATAATATATATATATATATATATATATATATAATATATAATATATATATATATATATATATATATATATATATATATATATATATATACAGGAAGTCTTTCCTATACGATAGTTCGGTTTACGTTAAATTCGCAGATACGATACTAGCCAATTAGTACCCTTTTTTCGATTTACGATACTTGATTCGCAGTTACGATATTAAAAAAAGGCGCCAAAATCGGCGTAGCGAGTTGGGCGTGGCCAAATCGGCGTGGTGGCGCATGCAGCGCCAAACACAGTGAAACCTTGTGCCAAACAGTCAACCATCTCGACGTTCTTCAAACATGCCAGCCCATCAACATCAGCTGGACCATCCACTTCAACAGAGCAATCAACTTCAGGTTTTGAATCGCCTGCCTCCGCCTCACCGCCTACGTCGCCCGCATCAGCTGATCAGATGATTGCATAATTATATTCTTTTCTTTATTCTTTTCTTTATTTTACTTTATTATTTACATTCAATTTGTTTATTTTTACACTAAGTTATGTCTTTATGTATGTATCTGAACCTGAAGGAGTGACTTTGACAATGTGCTGGAACGCATCCCTATCTAATACATGTAAAAATGGGTTCGGTATAAGCTATTTCGGTTTACGATAGGGTTTCAAGGAACGCTTTGCTATCGTAAAATTAAGATTTCCTGTATATATATATATATATATATATATATATATATATATATATATAAATATACGTGTATATATATATATATATATATATATATATATATATATATATATATATATATATATATATATATACGTATATACGTATATATATATATATATATATATATATTAATATATATATATATATATATATATATATATATATATATATATATAATTATATATATATATATATATATATATTAATATATATATATATATATATATATATATTAATATATATATATATATATATATATATATTAATATATATATATATATACAGGAAGTACTCGTTTTACGATAGCTATGCGTTCCTTGAAACCCTATCGTAAACCGAAATAGCGTATACCGAACCCTTTTTTACATGTATTAGATAGGGATGCATTCCAGCACATTGCCAAAGTCACACCTTCAGGTTCAGATACATACATAAAGACATACCTTAGTGTAAAAATAAAGAAATTGAATGTAAATAATAAAGAAAATAAAGAAAAGAATAAAGAAAAAAATATAATTATGCAATCATCTGATCAGCTGATGCGGGCGACGTAGGCGGTGAGGCGGAGGTCGAGGGTGAGGCGGGCAATTCAAAACCTGAAGTTGATTGCTCTGTTGAAGTGGATGGTCAAGCTGATGTTGATGGGCTGGCATGTTTGAAGAACGTCGAGATCGTGGACTGTTTGGCACAAGGTTTCACTGTGTTTGTAATGGTGGCGCGGGAATGACTAGTTGTCGGAGTTGGCCGCATGTAGTGTAGCGGTGTGGTGGCGCTGCATGCGCCACCATGCCGATTTGGCCACGCTCAACTCGCCACGCCGATTTTGGCGCCTTTTTTTAATATCGTAACTGCGAATCAAGTATCGTAAATCGAAAAAAGGGTACTAATTGGCTAGTATCGTATCTGCGAATTTAACGTAAACCAAAGTATCGTATAGATAGGACTTCCTGTATATGTGTTATTTTTTTTTATTTATTTATTTTTTTTCCTGACACCTCATTTCCTCCAGAAACGTCCCCTAAGAGGATTGCCATGGTAAAAGAGCCTCCACCTCTCCCTTTCCATATGCTCCCTCCTTGCTTGTTCAAGCCCTCTCTTTCCATCAGCACCTCTTTCATGCATATACTCCTTTACCCTATCTTTCCATCATACAACTGTCTTTTGATTGATGTGCTCTATTCCATTTCCAAGTCTCTGATCCATATTCATATTTATTTATTTCAATATCAAATTAACAGACAAGGGATGTGGTACTTAAGCGGGTAGATGGAAGCCTTGCATCTCTGGTGGGAGCTGTGGTAAGGGGGGACCTAACCACCATCGCCACTACGAGTAAGCTCTCCAATTGGAAAGAAGCTCTTGTGGCCATCCTCACCTACTGCAACAACGAACAGTTTTCACAGCTTGCAGGTAAGGGAATATAGTGTAATGGACAAATTCTTGCTGCCTTTTTAACTCTTACACAATCTTGGCTGTGTTGTAGATTTATCTAGTTGTTGTATAGTGTAATCTAGTAATGTAGTTATGTAAGTAATGAACGTAAGTATAGATGTAGGAATGGTAAAAATACTTTTAATTAGTTGTAATTCACTAACAGTTATAGAAAGGGAAACCAAATAACATTAATCTGCTATATTGTATAGATTTAGGGTAGGTCATCTGTGTTTTTGTTCTAAGAGACCAGCATCACCCAGTAATGTTAAATAATGGTTATATCCATTATTCTTATTAGGCAAGCAAGGGTGAAAATAATAGGGTGTGATTTTATAGTAATCAGAAAACTGAGGCAAGCTAACTAAAAGTATGAGGTGTATGCAAAATGAGCATAGAATATAAAAGAAGAGCAGGAGATGCCTGTTCTTTCGAGCTATAGTGAAATGTATTTGGATTGTAAGTATAGATTTAAGAATGGAAATAGGTACACATTTATTTTTTTAACAAAACTTAAATTTTCTCCAAAAGTATAAAAGTTATTAGAAAGTTGATGACAGTGACGGATAGATGTTATTGAGGCCTATAACTGTGTATCTATACATTTTTCCTGTAAGAGTAATATTTTTGTAGTTAATTGGAGAGAAATCAATTATGGTGGAATTTTCAGGCCACAAAATCGAAGATCTATATTATAGTAATCAGAAAACTGAGTCCGGATTTGTGATGAGCATGCCAGTCTATTATTCCATTATCCTCCATTTATCTTACATCTACTTCCTTTATTATTTTACTCATTGTAAATTCTGTTAGTTTTAAGAGTACGGTCGTCCCCCCAAGGATGCAAAATTCCAAGGGTGCGGACAGTACCGGTTTGGCACTTATGTTCAAAGGGTGCGAAAAAATTCAAAGCGTGCGCAAAATCACTAGCTGGCAACAGCGGGATGAGGCAACACACACCCCGCCATTCTCCACCAGTCCTTGACGCGTTGTCAGCTAGCACTCTCTCTCTCTCTCTCTCTCTCTCTCTCTCTCTCTCTCTCTCTCTCTCTCTCTCTCTCTCTCTCCCTCTCTCCTCTCTCTCTCTCTCTCTCTCTCTCTCTCTCTCTCTCTCTCTCTCTCTCTCTCTCTCTCTCTCTCTCTCTCTCTCCACCATTCGTCTTTCTCTCCCTCCTTCCATCTCCTTTAAAGAACTCAACATCCTAAAGCTTCATATTTGGAATTCTTCCTCCTCCTCCTCTTCTGCTTCTTGTGACCTGTTATGGTTTGTATCGCCTTGTAGGTCCCATCTTCCTTGGTGTTACAGTTCCTCTATCCTTCCATAGACGTGAATAGGAAGAAAGTGCAACACAAAGGGAGATTTTTACTGATTTTACTAGTATTTCTTTTCAATTACGCTAATTTTCTTTGCATTCTTCCCACGCCTGTATAAGACGGGAAATACGCAAAAAAATTCAGCTTTTGTCGGGCGGCCATGTTGTGATGACGTCATCTCTCTCTCTCTCTCTCTCTCTCAGATGTGGGATTCCTCCTCCATCTTAGATACTGTAATGGCTTCCGCCAGTACAGTATCTATCTATTATCTATCATATTTAATCACATGTGTATATGTACTGTATTTTCTTTCATTATATCATGTATTTCGGGGGTTATTGTGCGAAAAAAGGGTAAGTCTTAAGAGTCCCGGACTACATTAGTGAATTTCCCATAGGTTATTAACTTCCAAAGGTCCGCAAGGGTTCGGACTACATTAAGCGCACCCTTGGTGGGCCGACTGTACAGTGCTTAAAGAAATAATTAGTAAGTATGATAGTTAACGTAGTAAAGTATATATGTTTTTAACCAAAGACTTGATTTTACAATACCAGAGACCCTGGGAGAGCGTCTGGAAGCCGAGGGTGACCCTAAGGCCCTGCTGAGTGCCATGATCTGCTATGTATGTGCTGGCAGCCTGGAAAAGTGTGTGGCTTGTTGGATCAAAACACGACCAAGCACCAACAAGCCCCAGGACTTACAGGTGAGCATCATCATTCTACAGTTTGCACTTTGATAAGTTATAATTTCTAGATTCTTCCAGTAGATTTATTTACCTAGTTGTAGTATGCAGAGCCTGAACTATACTCATGTGGTCCTACCTCCGTATCTATGTTTGTCCAGTCTTTCCTTTATCTGTTGTACATTCTTTGCCATTATCTCCTATTCTTTCAGTTAATTCTAAATATCTATGCTTCTCCATAAGTGTTTGTGTGTGTGCATATTTTATTGTTCTTTGTATTTTAGCATCCTCGACAAACATATTCATGAAGCTCTGTTTTGATGTCAGCATTTATATGATTTATATTTACCTGAAACATGATTGGATGCAGGTTTTTGATTGTATGATTGAATGCATATGCACAAGTAGATATATGTTATGTTCTAAGGTTTGTTTTCCTTTGTGAATCACTAAGATAGTACCATAATTTATGTTAATGGTTCAGCAGCTATAGTATTTAGAAGCCAGGAAGATAATGATAACTGATTTGTTTGTTGGATGTTGCAGGACCTGGTAGAGATCATCATGGGGCTGCAGCGGTCACTGTCCTGTGTAGGGCACTCAGTCAATCTAAGTGAGGGAAACACAGTCAGCTCCCTGCTCTGCCAGTATGCTTCCCTTCTTGCTGCACAGGGGGTGCTGCGGACAGCAGTGTCCTACCTTAACTCAGCCACACAGGTTAGTCAAGTCATTGCAATTGATGAAGTAAACCTTTTGTTCATCCAGTCACCATACACATTTCATCGGACAACAGTCGGAAGCAAATCATCTACATGTAGGTCATAGGACAGTCCAGTTCAGTTCTTAAGTCTCTTGATAATGCTTTCAGTACCAGTATAAAGAAAATGGTACTGGGCTTGGTACCAAGTACACCCACATTTACCACAAACTTCACTTTTTAAACCATCTGCTGCTACACTATTTTTGGAACAACCATAGAACATCATTATTATTTGTACTCATACTGTCAATAATTTTAGTACACGCCAGATTACCTTTCACTGCATTTTCTAGTTTTTGGTGTAATTTTTTTTGTTCCATTTAAAAAAAAATTTTTAAAATTTTCTAGATATACTCTTGCACACACATGCAGTTAATATTCGTAATCAACAACTACAAATATTTAGTCATACTTTTGCTTTTCCAGCAACTCTCAATATTATGTAAGATTATCTTGTGTAAATAGAAATTCCATCTATCTATATATCAATATACCTAGCAAATATTCCCTTAACTAGGTATATTTCCTTATTGGCTTTCATTATGCAAGCTGAACATCATCATCATCATCATCATCATTATCATCATCATCATCATCATCATCATCATCATCATCATCATCATCATCATCATCATCATCATCATCATCATCATCATCATCATCATCATCAATTCTAGGCCACCAAATACAAAATAGAAATACAAATTATATGGCTTTGTGGGAATATAACATTTTTTGGGAACGGTGACTGACACTTGTGAAAAAGTATATCACATAAGTATTGATTCTAGTCCCTGTAAAAGAAACTAATTCCTTATTTTCACTTCAGGGTGAAATGGCTGCCTTGAGGGACCGGCTGTATAGAGCTCTAGGTTACCCTACAGGCAGTAGCACAACTGGTTCTGCCGCCTCCCATCAATCCAACTTGAGGCGTGCCTCCACGCCACACGCCACCTATAGCCAGCCACAGGTCAGTTGAAAATGTTAAGGATGGTGTTTTGGATTGGATTGAGCAAATATTGGTGAAAAGTGAGGGCAACATTAATGTCCTTGGTATAATGCCCCTGTATGTTATGGATTATGGGAGTGATGTTTCTGAAATTGTAATGATTGGCATTTCAGCAGAATTTTGTCAGTGTAGTGGTGATACATTCTCATAAGCAGGATTGTCTTTTGCTTCCAATTGGCATTTCATCATTATTTTTTCTTTGTGTTTTTGAAGAGTAACTATAGGTAATGAAGAAAGAAAGGGTAGGGATAAGTTAGGTAAGTTTGACAGTCAAGTATTTGTGTGTAAAGTGAGAAGATTAATTGAAAGACGATATGTAATAGAATACTCCACTTGAAGCATGTTGGAATTCATTCTTTATTATTGAGTAAATAGAACACTAGCATGTTGTGATAAAGAGGCTCGTGTATATTAATGATCAGTAGAGGTTAACTAGACAGGTGCAACCACACTATTCAGGTCCACTGGGAGGAATGTGACTAAGTATATTCCCTTGCAAAAACACCCTAAGTCAATGTGGCATGATATCTGGCTTGATCCCCCTACCGTGATCAACACATCCCTACAATGTAATATTCTACAATGTAATATTCTCGGATTTGTTAATGATATTGTTCTCATAAGCTGAACTACAGCAATGATTTTGCAACTATGCAAGGAAAGCCAGAAAGTGGGTTTGAAAATTAATATGAAGAAGACAAAGAAGACATTTCATCAGTTGTAATACGTGGATTAGAAATGCAAAATCAAAGGGGAATGGAGAGAATAATGCTCGGTATAACATGGAATCCTGTGGTAAGGGTTACAAGAATTCTGCCTCTGTAATCCCTGAGGTTCGTTAAAGGTGACAAAAGGGATGGAGCGAAAGGTCTAGGAAGCCCCTCTTCTGTATACTCTTACTAAAAGACAAGCACAGAGGGGGAAGGGAGAATAATGTCTCCACAAACCCTGGCATGCTTTGTCTTGGCTAACCCCCTTTAGGGGATAACAACCTGGTATATAGATAGATAGATAAATAACATGGAGATATATGAAGAGAGTATCATGGATTAGGGAGCAGACCAAAGTTGAAAATATCTTGACTACTATTAAAAGAAAAAAGTGATATGGGCAGAACATTTCATGTCACAAAGAGATAATAATAGTAGATGGGCAATTAGAGTGTGTACTAAAAATGGCAACTCAGATTTGGTAAAAAGAATGCAGGAAAAACAGAGATTAGATAGCAAGTTTTGCTGGTTTGCTGCTTGAAAGGAGTAGAGTAGATGGTGGGAGGCCTTTGTCCTGCAGAGGACTCATACAGGTTGTTGATGATGAAATAATTAGAAGTTATTACATATTTTGATTTGTAACAGTCATGTAGTCAAGGTCATTACACTGAACTATCTTACCAATAATTTCGGTGAGTTTCAGGTTATTTTTATTTTATTATATTTTTTGTTTGTATTTGTTTATTGATTTTTTATGTATTATTCCTTTGTTTTTTTTATCTATTTATTCAGTCCAGGGAGGGAGGAGGCACAGTGGAAGGGTTTGCAGTTGTCTGTAGGGACATGAGTTTATACCTTATTTACTGCAGCTTTCCTGTGAGAGGTAGTGCTTTGTCATGGTCTTAATATCATTGTTGCATGTATGATTGTATACTCATGTGTATCGAGTTTGGTTAATTCTGTGACTCATCTTCATTTCCTATGGTGATGTTTCATTCTCTGGTGTCCACATCTGCAATCTGAACTGCCCATTCTGTCTGATATGCAGGATGAGACAGTGATTATGGTGATGATGATGTCCTCAAAATATTTTCTGGTTTTCAGTATTTTTGAGGTATTAATTATGGAAATGATTTAAAGTGTTTTGTGGATGGAAACCTGAGGAACATGTAATAATGTAACTTTTTGCCCAACACCAAGAGTGTATCCATGGCATACAGCAGACTCTATCCTTGGAATAAGCGTCCATACCTTCATCCTAAATTGGAAGTGCCACATTTCTTCATGGTTAAGTATTACTGTGAGATTCTGGGAATTCTTGTAATATCATACCATGCACTTGGTTCTTATGTTGGGTCTGTAGCTTGATATCGTTAGTACATGGTTGATCTAATATTTCGGACATCTTGTAAGTACCTCTGAAGAGTTCTGATCTCTTGTTGATAAACCTATAGAAATGTGTAGTATACTAACCATTTGAAATTAATCATGGACTTTCTAAAGAAGTTTAGTTCTCCTTTGTTAATCAAAAGATATTGATTTGATGAGGGATGGGTTGAGTCATTTGGAGTGAGTGTGTGCTTAGCGACTGAAATCATTGTGGAGGATCCCACAAACTTTACTGAGTAGGGGTGAATGAACATCCTTATACTACATTATTGTGTCGTTTAATATTATGAAACTTATGTTTTATAGCAGTCACATAATTATCTCAACTTAATTTTCCTTCAATGAAAAGAGCCATGCATGGGCTTGCTTTTTTCCCCATCCCATTTTGAAAAAGTGACTGGAATTTAAAATGCTTTTATATAATTTTTTTTTACATTAATAATTTTTCAGAATATATTGTGCACTATTGTCAATGTCTAGAATGAAACTAAACTAAATAAGATATGTTTTCCTGGCTTACTGCTGAGGTGCAGCAGCCTTCTGCAGCTGTGAGTTTCTTGGTGAGTGGTACTGGAATGGCTTGATGACTGGCTTCTTCACACCCAATGAGTACTATAACTATAAAGCAGTCTTGCAAAACTTGCCAGACACTAAATGAAGTGCTTTGTAGTAAATGGGACTTATCTGTTGCATATTTATCTCTATAAGCTCTGCCTTTTTAAGTATATTATATTAGTTGCTATGGTCATGTAAATTTAAAAATATAGTGGAAGCAGACATATTTTCTTGTATTTGATGTAAAAAAAAATCTTGGAAAGATTCTAGTAATGTAAAAGCTATGAGAGTTGATTTCAATATTTCGATATTTATGTGATACTATTTTAACTTGATTATTAATACATTGAAAAAAAAATTGTTACAGTCTATACTCCTGCAGGTGTCATTTATTATAATGATAGAACGGTTAACAAAAATACAAATGAATCTTTCACACTGTGAATATAGATGATTGGATGCTGGACTGTTCCTGAAAGTGTATTTGTGAATACAGCTGCATTGCAGTATTGTGGTATCTGTGACTGAGATCTAGACCAGGTTATTGAATGAAGCTTAATTGAACTATTTGATGCTTTGAAATAGTCTGAGTTAACTTGTATGAATTATATAAATGGTTCCTTAAGTATATAAAACAAAATATTTTCATAATTTATAAAACAACATTTTGGAATTCATTAATGAATATAGAATACTGCAGGCACTCACTATATTAACTTTATATTCATATATGTGCCATATATACAACAAATCTTGATCATTGAATTTATTGATATGTTAACCTACCTCTGGCTCATGAAGCCAAATGATGGTTGTCTTTTTTCATGACTAATGTACAATCATGCTGAGAAGGGAACATGCCTTTTGGCCTTTCCCCCTTACTTCTAAGATTCTCCTTTTACTGTTACCTCTTCCAGGTAGGGAAGATAAGAGAAACAAGATGAGTAGGAAAAGGGTCTAGTTTTTCTGGTTTGATAAGAGTGTTATTCAGGAATGGAGCAAACTTTCTTTTGGCAACTCTTCACATAAATATGTCTGTTTTGAGGTATAGTTGAAACAGAGTCCCATTTACTTGTGCTGCTTCTAGTGAAAATAAGAAATTACAGAATTTTAATGCAGCTTGCAATTTGCATATATATTGCTGCACTGTTTGTGCATCCTGAATGCTACACATATTCCTTGTTGAGTGTGTGCACTTCTGTGTTGTGTGGCATCTCTTCTTGAGGTGTACTTTCTCTACCAGAGGGTGATACATATGCATTGTTTTATTCAGTTGTGATTACGGTCATGTAAATACTCATTGATCAAAAGTTGTTCTAATAACTTTGATAACAACATAAATGTCATAAATCAACAAATTACAGTTTTGAAAGAACTATTGACACAAGTTTTGGTTTGATTACATCACACGTAACAGCTTAAGAAGTGATAACTTGGAAATTGTCTGGATATAGCTATACTTTGCTAAAAATAGAGCAGTGGGTGAAAAATTAACTGGAATTTACTGAAGATAAATTCTAAGTGCAGGTAGTTTCTTATATTTCTAACCTCCCCTAATGATATGTAATGTACTAGTAGTAAAGTACTTATGTTGATGTAGCTTGTGTTAATGTGCAGGATTATTTTGCTGAGTATGTTTGAACATGTAAATTGGGGTAGTAGTCACTAACCTAAAGCACTGTCTCAGTTTTTCAGTTTGCACCATACTACAGATGCACAAGTTTTCATTGGATTTTATCACTATAAAGTTCATGTTACATGAGTAGTACAAGCTGCAAATTTGAATGCACAGTACTGAAAAATTTAAGATCCAAGAATTTTATTTTTGTATCTCAATGACTGACCTGACACGCTGTGTTGGGCAGGATGCACTTCTCTTCTCCTTTAGGGGCCTAGGGGCTAAGTGAGGGGAGTGTGTGTGTGTGTGTGTGTGTGTGTGTGTGTGTGTGTGTGTGTGTGTGTGTGTGTGTGTGTGTGTGCATGGGTGTGTGTATATACACCTTGTCTTGGCTACTCCTTCCTTAAGGTGGTAACTGCCCGGTATATAGATAAATAGATCTAAGTTTGGGTAACTACTATTCACACTCATAGGCTGTAGGAATATTTCAGTTCAGATCAAATATCCTTGAATCATTCACCTACACTATAGGGGATATTCAGATGAATTGATTAATATGGTTATGCAAAATGTTAAAATTTTTATAATCAATCGTAAAGATAAATTTATAGATTACCATTATATCTTGAGAATGTAGATTGCAACCACATCATTTCTCCAGCATATTGTGAAAGATAGCAACTGTTGTGTGTGTGTGTGTGTGTGTGTGTGTCTGTCGGGTGCTTCCTTTAAGAGACCAAGTAATAGTCTACGCCATACCCTGTGGGGTAAAGCAGACGTGGTATATAAAAAAGATATGATAATAAAACTATAAAGATTGATAGAAAGTGAAACCATAAGGTAAACACCTCTAATACAAACTTCCATCTCCATGAGGTAATTTTTGCTTTCTTTTTAAACAGCCGAGTCAGTTCACCCCATCAGTCCAGGACCAGCAGCGGTCAGTGTTTGGTGCACCACCTTCCCAAACACCCAGTGCCCCCATCAATAACCCTATTTTCTACAATCCCATGAACCCAACTGGCTTAGCTCCCCAACAGGTAAGGCAAAATCAGTCCATATAGTGGATTTTGGTGCAGCTGCATAGGTCAAACTTAATATGCTTTGACCTAGTGTCTATTTTAATTTTAGTTGAGATTGATAGCTAGATGATAAGGAAAAGCTGAACAAAATCATGTTTTCAATTCAAAATATGTATAATATTGAAAATTTTTTCTTCTTATATAGATTCAGAACAAGGTCATGTGTCACCAATTTATTAAGTTTTTACTCAAGATTGATGAATATAGCACAAGAAAGATATGGATTGGCAGATTGCATATATTTACACTTAAAAAAACTCTATGTAAGTTGGAATTCATTGGAGGACTGAAAGGAACATGTAAACCTGGTTACGGCTGATCTGAGAGTTTTATTTATATGCAGATTACCACCATGGAGCCCCAGTATGGTGCTCCTCCACCTATGGCTGCTGCTCCACCCCAAAGCACACCAACAGGAGGTAAGTGCTGCACCACTATCACACATATAGTGTCTGTCAATAATTCCATTGTTAGATTTATATTGACCATTTTCTTGCCATGGTATCTTTTTATCAGCCTACTCAATAAAATCAGAATTTAATTGAATATAGAAGAGCTGATTTAAAGTGTAGGATGTGAATACAAGTATTATGTAACATACCTGATCCATCAAGTTATGTGAAAATAAGACTGACTGTGATATTGCATCCACACAACTGCAAGTGCTCATATATCATGATAGAATTGATGATTAAAGAATGAACAGGCTAGGTATCAAATGCCATGCATTATGGTGTTGTCCCTTATGACTGGGTATTTACCACTTTTTTTTCCTTCCTTTTCCAGGAATGCGGCGTGGACGACCTGGCCGCTATGTTACAGAAACAGCAGTCGCTTCACCAGCCCCATCTGGCATGTTTAACCCTGCCCAACCATCCCCTTACTTCACCCCCTCCTCTGGTGGTACCCAAACTCCCCTTGGCCCACCAGCAGCATCACCTCAGTTCTTCAACCCAATGTCATCTCCTTCAGATAGTACTATGTTTGGAAACCCTCAGCAGCAGCAACAGCAACAACAGCAACAGCAGATGCAGCAGCAGCAGCAGCCACATGTTCAATTACCACCCAAGACCCCAGCTGCCTTGGACGTGTCTGTGCCACGGGGCTGGAATGACCCTCCGCCCCCTTCATCCTCCCGCAAGGTGAGTTGCTGTATGCATGTGAGTGGAAAGGACTGATATTTATGTTTATTTCATTATCTATTTTTAAGTTCCTTTATTGGTACTACTATTTAACTTAAGAAATCGTCATTGATATTGTATTCAGGTTGAATAAATTAATATTGAATGTTGTTTATTAGGGAAAATGATAAATTTTGCTTTACATGTAGTAAAACTCTTGGCTGCTAGACTGAATAAGCCACAATGGTATTATTTATTATAAATTTTTAATGCTTGCCAGAATACTTCAAAAGTGTGTTGGAAAAATACACATGGCTTTAGCTGTAGCCTGTCGCTCCTTGGCATTTGGCTACAGCGTTAACCTAATACTTGGGGGTTAAGGTGACACATGAAGGGGGGAAAACACGCAAATTTCAATGTTGTGGTTTAGTTTTCTTGAAATAATAGTGCAAGGTTTGTATGCTTTCTCTCAGTAGTTAAATGAAGCTGCTAGCTGGTTTGTTTTTATAATTCCATTTGTTTTAAGTGTTGAGCCTCTGCAACTCTATTGAATATAAAGATATTGATATGCTTTTTCATCAGATATAAAGAACTGTTATCTACAAAGTTCATAACTATTGATTCAGTGGTGGTGATACCAGAGGCCAGGACTGTAAAAGTGGTTGAAGGCTGGCCATTTCATTTTGATTACCTGTATGATGTCTTATGAGGAAGTCTAGTTTACCAGATGATATACCAGAGTTTTACTTCGTACTTTGAAAATAAGTACTCTTGAATGTGTTACTAAATTGAGATACTGTTATTTAAATGAATGGGAAACTTGTGAGTTGAGTGTTATGTTATGATTTTTTTTTATTATTATTATTGAAGTTGATAGTTAATAATCAGATTCAGAAGGGCTATTTCACTGACAGGGAGGTATATTGTAGACTATCTGCATAAATCTGGTTAAGTCTAGTTGTGTATAGCACCTTAGAACCAGGCATGAAATTGGATATAAAATCTTATTGGATATAAAGTCTTGTGCACTAAAATTTCAATATGTTGTGGAAGTTTGTAGAAGGCCAGCAGTGTGGTGGAGAGTCCAGGTGCCATCTTGGACACTCTGGAGACAAGAAGTTGATGATGCTGAAGCAGGTTTGTGGAGACTGCCAGCATGAAGCATGAGGCTTCTTTCTAGTCATGCTAACAGCAACCATGCCAAATCATCCCAAGACTGTGATTTAGTCATGGACCATTATCAGTCATATTCATTACTGACCACATATTAGTTCTAACATGACTTTAGTAAGAAAAATTTGATCTGTAATCCCTCAATAATTGTTGCCAAAATATTGTATAAGAAAAAAGTACAATCCACTTCTGAGCATATCCAGAATCACAAATGTTGAACATATCCAGAATCACAAATGTTGAACATATCCAGAATCACAAATGTTGAACATATCCAGAATCACAGATGTTGAACATATCCAGAATCACAAATGTTGAACATATCCAGAATCACAAATGTTGAACATATCCAGGATCACAAATGTTGAGTATATCCAGAATCACAAAATGTTTGAGCCACTCACCGTTGAAAGAAGGAAAAAGAAATTGTCTACATTTGTGATCATGATTGTATATGACAGTCCTCATCATTGAAGCTGTCTCATCTACACTGCTGCTATTCAGTTCTGGAGGGGAAGCCAGTGTTATGGTACAAAAACTGAGATGATAAGAATAAAAATTTCACTACATCTACTTGGAAAAAAAGGTGCTGTGAATTGCACGAGGACTTCTAATTACTCGGTGACGAGGAAAGAAACAGTTTTGGAAAGTTAACCTTCCATTGCTGGGTACACACTGCTGATCTGTTGCCTTCACAGCAGTGAACTGTGAAAGCTCTAATGCCGTGGCTAGCCATGATTTCAGCAAATTTTGATGAGTACAAGCTTGGGTGATGAGCTTTTGCTTGTAAGCAAGTTCAAGGGTGGTGTCCAAGCACTCACTCATACACCATCAAAAGATAAAAATAGGAATATGCATGGCTAACATAATATATTATGGCTATATGTAAATATATAGAGATGAAAGGAGAAATAGGAAAAAAGTTGTGAAAGGCAGGTATGTCATAGGATCACTTGCAAGGATTATGAGAGGAAGAGGTAAGGAGACTTACAGAACAGTATTCTTCTGCCAACATAGACATAAAGATCAGAGACTTGGACATGGAATAGGGCACAGTAGTTAAAAGTGCATGCTGTGAAAATTATGTATCTGTGAGGAGCATATGGCGTGACAAGATGGGAGGGCGAGAGCAATGAAAGCATATGAAAGATGTGACATGGGAATTCTTGCAAATGGAGTGAAGTGTGACGTAGTGGAATGGATGAAAAGAAATATGTTAACTGGTTTGGTTATATGGAAGAAAGACAAGTGAAGAGTTTGTAAAGAAAGTATATGTGAGTGAAACTGGGTCCTAGGAGGAGAGGAAGGCCAACTGTAAAATGATAGGATAGGATAAAGGAGCACATACATGAAAGAGTTGCTGATAGAGGGGGAGGGATTGAACAAGTAAGGAGGGAGTGTATGGATAGGGCCATCCCCTTGGAGGACATTCCCAGAGGGAATGCTATGCTATATATATTATGTTCAGATCTCAGTGCAGTTAAGTGCTAGTATTCTCTGCTTTAGCTTGTGCTCATTAAATTTTGCCTAATGTGATGCCATATGAAAAGGCAACTGTCCTTTTAAGTGGTTATCAAATCTTAACCAAGACCAAACCAAGTTTCTACTGGAGGTAGCTCATAAGCTATGTACATGACATCACAGCTAGAAGGATGGCATCCATCATCTCTGTTGCAACACTTCTTGTCTATATTCAATACATGATTTCGGGTGTATTTAAAAAATTTTCATGGCCACAGCACATCAGGCACATGACTGCATTCATATGGAAGACATTATGATGGTGTGTCAGAGACAAATAGAAATGAGGTCGTATTATTTATGATGTGGACTTTCAACTGGTGATTGTCATGGTGAACTTTGACAGCAATTTATGTTTGTTATGAATAAATATAGTAACAACCAGCTTTTGCTGTCGGGCCTTGTTGTGAATGTGAACTCCGGCCTCACTGCTTGGATGAACCCTGCCTAGTGAGTGAGGAGACTATTGTGGAGGCTGCAAGAATACTACAACCGTATTCCCTGTGGATTGTAAAAGGCGACAAAAAGGACGGAGTGAGGGGTCTGGGAAGCCCCCTTCTCTGTGTTCTCTCCTATGAAATGGCAGGGCCTTGTCTTATCTTCATTTTCTTCACAAGTTCTTTACTCTTCTTTGCCTCGATATGACCAAACCACCTAAAAGTATTTTTTTTTCACCCATTCCACTACATTACACCCCTCCATTTGCACAGTCCCATGCCACACCTTTCATACATGCTTTCATTGCTCTCGTCCTCCCACATACTCCTTTCAGGGTGAAATAAATTAAATTTGCAGTATAAAGGGGAGAGAGAGAGAGAGAGAGAGAGAGAGAGAGAGAGAGAGAGAGAGAGAGAGAGAGAGAGAGAGAGAGAGAGAGAGAGAGAGAGAGAGAGAGAGAGAGAGAGAAGAAAAGAAAATTGCCTGATAAGTGAAAGACTGTCATGTTATATAGTACATTAGATCCTTTATTTATTCAAGGAATGTGTTCTGTGTAAGTGTGTGTAATTTGAATTTCACGTAACTTAAATAGCAACTTGAGAGTTAAAAAAACAAGAAAGAACTATAGAACTTTACGGTTGTGGTGTGCATTACTTAAATTTTTACTTTAAAAAAGTGTTATATTTGAGATATGCAGTATTCTAGATTTGTGTTCAAATTACTGTTCCAAATTACTAAGAAAAATAGAAAGTAAAGAGGACTATGAGCATTTACAAAAGGATCTAGATAAGATTCAGAGATGGAGTAAACTTTGGGAAATAGAGTTTAATGCCAAAAAGTGTTAAGTGCTGGAAATAGGCTGTAGTAGAATGAGACAGAGAGCAAAGTATTCAATGGGAAATGAATGGATAAACAAAGCAAATGTTGAAAAAGATTTGGGAGTATGGATTACAGATAATTATTCAACAGAGAAACATATTAATAAAATCACAGGATATACATATCAGCTGCTGAGAAATATAAGAATAGCTATTAAATATCTTGATAAAGAGATGATTAACAAGTTGATAACATCATTGATTCAACCAAAGTTAGAATATGTGGCAGTGATTTGGTCACCACATAAAAGGAAGGATATAAAGAAGCTTGAGAGAATACAAAGAGCAGCTACAAAAATGGTTTCAAGTCTGAGAAATTTACCGTATGAAGAAAGACTTTTTAGGCTGAAACTCCCAACTTTTGCGAAAAGAAAAGAAAAGGGAGACTTTATAGCAGTGTATAGAGCCTCAAAATGTCTGGAAAAAATTAATAGAGATGATCTGTTTGTGTGGGACGACTGAACTACAAGAGGACACGAGAAGAAACTGAAACGGCCTACATACAAGAGACATAAAAGAATACAGCTTCCCATATAGAAGCATAGAAGCCTGGAATAAACTTGATGCAGAAGTAATTAATGCAAGAAATATTCATGATTTCAAAAGCAAACTGGATAATAGTAGATTTGGAGACAGGACAGTATGAGCATAGCTCTGTATATTACAACTAGGTAATTACATAAGTATATAAGATCTCTATCTATATGACCAGCTAATATCCCCCTTAAAAGGCGGGTAGCCAACACAAGTGTTTAGGGTTTGGAAAGACATTACTCCTCTCTACCTCTATGTGCCTAGTCTTTGTAGGTGAAATTACAGAGGACGGGCTTCCCAAAACCTTCGCTCCATCCTTTTTGGTTGCCTTTTAGAACCCGTACTTGATGTAAAAATATAATTTGAAAATAGTGTTTTGCTATTTATCAATTTTCATCTCCTTTATCAGGCAAAGCAGCAGCAGCAGCAACAACAACAACAACAACAGAATGAAGTTGCAACGTCTGCTGAGCCCATCCTGTGTCCAGTGCCAGGAGGAATCATGCCTGAACCTCCACAACAGTTTATGGTGAGGCTGTCTCTTTCCTCTCATATTTTCCTTCATTTAGATGCATAGCATATCTTCCTTGTTTAAATTCTTCCAGAGTAACTGTTGCATTAATGGAAGAAAATGACCTGTTTTGTCGTAAGCAGCTATTTTAGTTCTAAATGTTTAAGATATCTTATCCTGTTTATGTAAGTGAGGAATATACTGAAAAAGAGAAGAAAGAAAAGTATAGAAAATAGTAAATAAAAAAATTGGAACCTTGGCAAGTCCTGTATACATTATGGTATATTCTTATTCCAACAGGGTTTTCAGCATCCTCAGCTTGGAGCAGACGCCCTCAGGTCTTCCTCTCTTGGATCGAGGGTTGCAGTAAGTGAGGGAGCTGTCCCAGCTGCCACCCCTGAGCCTCCTGTCAAGGGACCACTGCCGCCAGAACACCAAGTTATTCAAGATGTCCTTAATGAAGTTCGGAATCGTTGCTTATTGGTTGTCCAGAATCAGGTGAGCTATGGGTTTCCACCTAGTTACCACTCCATCCCTTATTTGCAAGGTGTTCTTAGATAATGAAGGCAGTTCTTTACCTTTAATTGTGATTGAAAATTTTTAGATAGATAGATAGATAGATAGATAACTTTATTGTCAATTTGCAACATAGCAACGTTTACAAACTGAAATTCTTTTTGGCTAGAGCTCCATATAAAAAGAAGTTGACTAATAAGTATAAAAGAAAAGAAAATATTGTAAAAATATATGCTACAGCATAAGAAACTGAAATCACAGACAAGTACAAGAATTATCACAGTTACACATAATCTAATAAAATATATTCTATTTTAAGTGGTTGAAAAGTACAATACTCTTTGGTACAAACGATTTCTTATACCTGTCCGTGCGTTGAGTGGACAGAGCTAACCTTCTGCCGGACCTAAGGAATACATAGCAGGAGTGGAGGGGATGGGATGCATCTTTCATGACTTTTTGAACCTGCCTCATTGTTCCTTCCTGGTACAGCTTGTCAAGTGCCTTTGTTTCTGCACCTAATTTTCTTGATTTTTGCACAATCTTTTTAAGTTTACTCTTTTCTCCAGTAGTTAGCTTCCCATACCAGGTAGTTAAAGAAAAACTTATTATTGACTCTATTGTTGACTTGTAGAAAAGGCTAATGATATTTTTATCTATGTGCAGGTTGTTTAAAACATGCAAAAAAAAAAAAAAAAAGTCTTCGATTACATTTCTTCACAACCATACTGGTATTTGCACTACCTTTTAGTTGATTGTCAATCATAAAACTTAAATATTTATACTCCTCTACTCTCTCTACAGTTTCTGCATCAATTATAATTGAATCAGGTACGCGACGGTTTTTGGTTCTATAGTATATTATCATCTCTTTGGTTTTCTTTATGTTTAGGTCTAGAAAGTTTGATCTGCACCAATCAACAAATTGGTGAACTTGGACTACATATTCATCACATTCATCATTCAAAATTTTACCAATTATTGCTGTGTCATCAGCATATTTGACTATTGTGCAATTGTTAAACGCACTTCTACAGTCGTCAGTGTTTTTAGTGGCTGTTTCCACCCTCATGGAGAGGTGGTAACTCTTGTACCTTCAGGTATGAAACCTCAAATTTGAGTTTTCTGTTTTCTGGCTTTATTTAGAGTGTGGTATCCTGATGAATATTACTGTGTAGGGATGTATTGCAGATGTATCAGTATTGATATTAGCAGTATAAACTTATTTTGGACCATTTTATCTTACAATCCTGTGGTCACTTGACTTCAATATATTCAATACAGTGGTACCTTTGTTCCCGAACGTCTTCATTCTTGAAAGCTTTGGTTCAGGGCTGCTTGTTGAACCTGTATGAGACACGAGACTCTTCTCTCGGCCAACACCATACTTCTTGAAACAAAGGTTGATTGGGTCAGTTTTGCTGTCGCTTAGTGCACAATTCGCTGTGAATGTTCTCGTTTTTATCTACGCTATTCTTATCAAATAAACCACCATGGAACCAAAAAAGGATAGTGATAGTAGCAAACCAAAACTAAAGAATGTTAGAATGACGATAGAGGTAAAAATAAATATCTCGTAGTGAAGTATGAGAATGGTGTTCATGTGTCTAACTTGCTACACACCTCAGTATGGTGAAAGTCTACAATCTTACTGTACTACACTTACCTGATATTTTAAACATGGTGACTCCCCTTCCAAGCAATAATATCTCCCCTTCTCTCTACCCTCCTCCCCATTATCCATTTATGCCATCAGCTCCTCTTAGTACTGGTAAAGTGCAGTTAAATTTTTATTTATTTCATCTATTTATTGTTTTTGTATATGATTTTATGCATTTAAGTATTATCATGCAGATTTAACCCCTCGGTTTCAGGCTAGAAAGTGAACTACTTTTTCTTTTGATGCTATGTTTTCAGGTTATGTTTTTTATTATTATCCTGTATGTGGTGTATGTGATTACAGGTTTTGGTCATAGATTTTCTCTTGATTGCAGCAAATGAAGCAGCGGCTGGAGGACATTGGAGTCAAAATGGAACTACTGTATGACAAGCTTCGTATGAGCCAGGTAAGGTGTGTGAGTCTGATTCAAGAACAAAAGTACCCCATCTTTATATCTGGCAATTCCCCTCTTTTGATGTAAAATCCATTTATTAATAGTTGCCACTGTTTTCAAAGACAAGTTCTCATGCTTTATATGGATTAGTCATAGCCACTCATACTAACTTGCAAATCTGTTGGATTTCTGAGCATCTTTGTGTCAAGTTTCATTTGTTATTTTCTTTTCCTGCTGTCAAACTCTCTGCAGGGTATACAAACAAATTTCATATATCTGTTTTGTTTAGCAAATTTCTATTTCAAATGATGATTTTTTTTTCTTAGGTTTATGTTTCTATCAGGAACTCTTTGAGTTGATCTATTATAGAAAACTTTCTAAGCATAAACTTAGAGTGGACTGGAGTCATTGAAACTGTCATTCTTATTCTGTTGCTGTCATTCCATCTCAGTTGATAAATGGCCTGTTTTGCTTCCTCTCAGCTAAGTCCGGCCTCAGTGTCTGGGGTGCATAAGATCATCAGCTACGTGCAAACAGGGGATTACCGGAGTGGCCTGACTGTTCATGCTGAGACGATAGCAAAGGGAAGCTTCTCAGAACTATCCTCCTTTATGCCACCCCTCAAATTACTGCTCCAGTATTGTATGCAGCTGCAAGTGTTCCTCCAATAAGCTGGAACGTGGGATTCATATATTAGTCATCTTGGTATGCAGAATTATGTTAAGGTTTATGCTGTTCAGTTCTTAGTATACATCAATCCTTTATGCAATATGTATAGTATTTTTTCACCAAATTATTTCCAGAGATGTTTTTCCACATGGACGAATTCTATGACTTGGTATAACATCTTCCTGAAAAATGTTTTTGGAGATGAGATGGAAAAAACAAGGAAGGCTTTAAACTATTTTCTTGCAGCTTTCTGGTCCTGCACCACATTATTGGGGACATTGTAGAAGCATTAGGTTGATAGGAGTTATGAACATTCAACATCAGGCCAGCTTCTCAGAAATTGTAGAGGTTTGTACATAGTGAAAACTGTTATCTTGTGTATTATTACATGAATTGTGCTCCTAACAAACACAACAACTTTTAGAATATTGTCTAGACAAATTTTCATAATTCTTTTTAGGTTATTTATGAGTATATAGTTTTCCATTGTTAAATATTTTTCATGCTTTATCTCAATGTGACAATGTTTATATCAATTTCTTCTTCAAACTCAGTATATAGCACACTAGTAATATGGCAAAATGAATGTTTTGCTAACTGAATGATTTTCACCTTGGAAGTGAATAGTTATGGTGCTGAGAGAGAGGTGTATGGTGGTAGACTGTAGTCACTTATGATCCTTTTATAATGTAAGTGAATGGTAAATAATTGTGTCTAGGAGAAGTGTGACCATCTAATTGATATTAATAATTCAGTGTAGGGTGCAAGGTGTCAAAGAGCAAAATATATAAGTACTATTCAAGCCATTGCATACTCTGCTGCTTGTTATGGTACTATAGTTATAAGATGAACAATTCATTATAGTTGTTCAATTATATTCAATAGGGTAACATTTGATAATGTAAAGTGGCTTTGATAAATAATTTATATTTGCTTTAAACAGTTTAATTCACCACCACCTTTGTGGAAACTAGAAGTCCTTCAGTTAATAACTTACATAATGTGTATGTGTAGATGCACATGTATGTTCGGACCTACCTACCTACCTACCTACCTACACACACACACACACACACACACACACACACACATACACACACACACATGCACGCACGCACGCATGCGGAAGTCATTTGGTGTGAAGTGATAAACTGAAAGAGCCAAAATGGAGCCCTTTAAAGTACTATTAGTCACCCCAAGATGGTTTCAAAGGTTTCAATTAAGATGATACGGATATTGCCAAAACCATGTTGAGATTAGAGAAAATAGAGTCAGAAGAAGACAGAACAAGGATTGAGATTATCTATTTATATACAAGGCTGTTGTCCCCCTAAAGAGGGTAGCCAAGACAAGGCATGTCAAGGTTCAATGAGACATTACTTTCCCCAACCCTTCTGCACCTTGTCTTTTCATAGAATATATAGATGAGGGGCTTCCCAGGGGAGTGGATGTAAGGAATCGGTTGAGAAGACATTGAAGTTGATGAATGTATGGGAATTAAAATTCGCTGAATGGCGTAAAGAAAAAAATCATTTAAAATAGACATAGACAACTTTAAGAAAGTAAATGATGAGGGTTAAAGAGATTGAAAAATTGAAGAGATGGTTTGGTCAGCTTGAGACAAAAGTGTAACGTTTGTGAAGAAAGCATATGTGAGTGAAACTGAGGGTCTTAGGAGGGCAGGAAAGTAAGTTACCAGTGAAAAGATAGGATAAAGGAGTACATGCATAAAAGGTGGGTCCGGTTGCATATTTCCGAAACCTATAGTCAGGCTCACCTTAGACCAGTGATATTCATTGCGCGGCTCGCGATGACTCAATTCACGGCTCTCGAAAAATATATAAATTAATTAATATAAAAAAATAATTTTTCAAGTAAGATACATATTTTCATGAGGTGAGATGGAAGACGAAGTCACAGTAAGAGATAACATTCTAACATCCCTAGCCTAGTCGTACAGAAATCATACGTGTCCACTACGGGAAACTGATCAGGGACACGTCTAGCTCTAGGCGTCGGTGGTCTCCCTGAATCAGTTGAGTTCAAACTTGCAGTAGCTGCGGCTCTCTCAATCAATGCGTTTAACCGAAGTGGCTATCTTGCAAAAATTAGTGAATAACACTGCCTTAGACTGTGGGTGGCGAGCAGAAACAGTCGGGAAATACCCTTTTACAGCCCTGCCACGTGTCTTTTAATCCGCATTGTAGAAATGTTTCAATATAAGTAAAACCATGGCAGACATGATCAGGAAATATGCATACACGTTTATTCATAGTATTATAATGTATTAAGAAACAGTAAACTTATAATGGATAAGATATATATAAACATATAAAGAAACGTGGCATACCTATTTAACAGTGTTGCTAATAAAAAGCAATACCTATTAATGAACTTCCCTTTCGTTTTGGGATGGATAAGTAGTTTAACAATTATATTTAGATGATATAGTGAAGGAAAGTACGATAAAATAAGCTGAAATAAGTAAGAAAAAAAATACATTGAAATCCTAGTTGTGGAAATACTCCCAGACACGCTCGCGGCCTTGACCCGACCAAAGCAGACACACTTCGATATGGCTGCTGTAAAAAAAAACTATACAAAAATTGAAGGCGGTAGATGCTCCACCTTTCCTGCCCCCCCTCACCTGAGAGTGGCTGATGAAATGATGGGTGGAGCGTCATTAGTTTGGATTCATTTTGGTGATCAGTATCGAGGGGCTGGGGGGATGAGAGGGCAGACCGCTGTTAATCCTCTCTGGTCCCCTAGGGACCGGACACCACCCACATCCTTCCTCTCCTTCTCCATCTACTTTACTTATATATAATGTGTGTGTGTGTGTGTGTGTGTGTGTGTGTGTGTGTGTGTGTGTGTGTGTGTGTGTGTGAATACCTAGGGCGAGTTCAGCGGGGTGGGGGCAGATTTCGGCAACTGAACGATAAAGGACACACAGCACGTCGATGTGGTTTTTCCCCGTGTTGTGATGATCAGCTGACTGATCCAAGATGGCGGCGCACCCTTTTCGTGAGCACCCTTATCGCCGTGGAAAAAAACTTGCTGATTAACATATAATAGAGTCTGGAGCAATTATAGCTGCAGTAAATGCAGTATTTAGATGGCCAGAAGATGTGAGGGAATAAAAGAAGCCGTAAACTCCTGTGAGCGTGGTGATATTGCGTAGATGATAGTGTGGCTAGTAAATTTCTAGTTCCTCCCAATGCATTTGGATGTAAATAACACACTTTTCGTATAAATATTGATCCATTTCGAACGATTTTGACATTCATTTTCGTCGCAAATGCATATCTAATAAGACATCCCCATCAACCCCCAACAATTCTGGGGACCTGTGGGAATGCGGGGTTCTTGGGGGAAGACAAAATACAAAGATTGTCAGTAAGTAGTTTGGTAATTCTGCATAACTACTGCTTCGACGATATCGATATAAATATGAAATCGTACATACTATACATAGTGTACTTAACACATCTGTAAAGGTTTCAGGCGGTGCTAACCATTACTTAGCTGGTAAAGCATCTTTCAAGTTATGTTATGTTAGGTTATGGGGTAGAATTTTACATCTTCACCGAAATAAATTGTCTGCAACGCGTCCAACTTTCTATTGTTGGTCATAGAGAACATTTAATAGCTTCTAAATTAACCTAGGTAAAGATTCGAAAGACGACCCAGTCTGTTTTTTGAACAAAACTATTTTTTTCTGATAAATTTTGATGTGTTTTGAATTCATCTGATGTTTGTTTGTTATGCCATGCATTTTTTTTCCCCAAGGTAAAAATTGCCACAAAAAGGACAGATTAATTCAAAACCATCAAAATCAATAAGAGAACAAATTTCTTTAAGTAAGCCTAAGCAAACCTAATTAAACCTAACTTAACCAAAGGAAACCTAATTAAACCTAACCTAACCTATCTGAACAAGTATCTGAGGTTGAATTTGCAGTGCATTACAAAGGTAGTGAGATATCGAGTGGGTCATCTTACGAATCTTTACCTGGTTTGGTTATGTAAGGGTAGATTTAGTTAGGTTAGGCTTAATTAGGTTTGCTTAGGTTTAATAAAGTTTACTTAAAGCAATTTTTCTCCTATTGATTTTGAATTAATCTGACTTTTTTTGTGTCAATTTTTACCTTGGGGAAAAAAAATTACCTGGCATAGCAAATATACATCAGATTAATTCAAAACACATCAAAATCTATCAGAAAAAATTTGCTTTGTCCAAAAAACAATCTGGGTCGTCTTCCGAATCTTTACCTGAACCTAACATAACATAACCTAAATTAACCAAACCTTAACCTACATTGACAAAAACAGAACCTTGTTCAAACCAAACTAAACTTTACTTTTCGAAGAGGTCTCACAGAAAACATTGAATATCTCACAAACTAAGAATTTGCGACGATATTTTAATTAAGAAAACCTTTTCAAAATGCATCAGGTAATGCAAAAATACAACCCTGAATTCTCTAGAGCATTCTAATGAAGATGTAAAATAATACTGGTTATGGTTAGGTTAGATAAGGTTATGGTTAGATTAGGTTTGGTTGGGTATGGTTTGGCTCGGTTAGGTTCGGTTATATAAGCTTTTCATTACCCAAAAGTTAGGCATTTCACTCGATTTTTTTCCGGATTGCCATATTAAAGCCTGAATCTAAGTCAATTACTCGAAATCAATTGCTCGAGAAATAATTTCTCAAACTATCAATTGCTCAACAGTAAATTGCTCTAAATAATAACCTAACCTAAATAGAAATGTACCCGTTCTTGATTTTAACTGTTCAATTAACAATAATAAAGTTGTATTTCTTTATCATATTTTTGGATATTATTCATTAAACTAACTTTTCTCGAGCAATTTACTGTCGAGCAATTGATTTAAAAAAATTTACCGGATACCTTATGGGCTATATTTGATTATAATGACGAGCACAACCTGAAACCTTCACAAATGTGTTAAGTACACTATGTATAGTATGTAGGACTTCATATTTCTATTGATATCGTCCGAGCAGTAGTTATGTAGATTTACCAGCAGTTTCGAATACATTTAATGAGCTTTATTTTTTCATATATTTATTTTCTAAGTGTGTTCTGAAGGATTACCTTACCCAGAAGGTGATCCCAGCATTGTACATCATTCTTGGCAACTCACCCAGTCTTTTCAGGTGTCCAAACCATCTCAGTATTCATATCAAATTATTGTTGTAATTTACTTATAAAATAATGTCTTTTAAGGTAAACATGATAGAAAACCAAGAACATTTATTGACTTGTAAATACAATAGATTAGATTATCTTAGATTATAAACAAACATTCAAGACATAAACCCATATACATTAATGAATACAAGTATGTACAGGTTTGGGAGACTGCACTTTGTAAAAATTGAAAATGAAAGTAGCTGAGGAATAATATGGAGATAACATTAGTGTCTTCTCCCGAGGTTAATACTTACATGTCAGATATAATTAAGGTATGTTCCTATCAAATTTGTTATTTTATGTCGCCTCTATCTGTATATAGACAGTTAGGTACAGTAGGTGTTGTGTTATTAATATATAGTCGGGTCTTAGGGCGTTTCTTGACCATCTGTTGTAAGACGAATTTCTTACTACCGAGACGGCGATATTAAACAACGTCTTACTTCATCATATATACGAATGTATTGACTTCACTGTCTTAATTACTTATTCTATAACTTCAAAGGATCTTATTGCATTGTTCCTGGGTGAACCTCAGTCTCTGACAGATAAGCAAATTAGCTTAAACGTCTCCGACAGTGGAAATCTAAGATTCTGCGGCTACTTCCTCTGGTCGCCTTGCAAAATGTAAACAAAAAACCCCCAAGTCTCAGTCCAAGTCCCCTCGGCTGGAGCATCAGCCAGATCGATGCAGCGACGCTCGGCTTGAGGAACGCGGCGTTGTGATTGGCTGAGCTCGGCTCATAATCATTGCGGGAGTCGCTACCGAATGAAAACATATAACTATACATATACTTATGGTATTAAAATTTTGATTCACTCTCTCTCTCTCTCTCTCTCTCTCTCTCTCTCTCTCTCTCTCTCTCTCCTCTCTCTCTCTCTCTCTCTCTCTCTCTCTCTCTCTCTCTCTCTCTCTCTCTCTCTCTCTCTCTCTCTCTCTCCTCTCTCTCTCTCTCTCTCTCTCTCTCTCTCTCTCTCTCTCTCTCTCTCTCTCTCTCTCTCTCTCTCCTCTCTCTCTCTCTCTCTCTCTCTCTCTCTCTCTCTCTCTCTCTCTCTCTCTCTCTCTCTCCTCTCTCTCTCTCTCTCTCTCTCTCTCTCTCTCTCTCTCTCTCTCTCTCTCTCTCTCTCTCTCTCTCTCTCTCTCTCTCTCTCTCTCTCTCTCTCTCTCTCTCTCTCTCTCTCTCTCTCTCTCTCCTCTCTCTCTCTCTCTCTCTCTCTCTCTCTCTCTCTCTCTCTCTCTCTCTCTCTCTCTCTCTCTCTCTCTCTCTCTCTCCTCTCTCTCTCTCTCTCTCTCTCTCTCTCTCTCTCTCTCTCTCTCTCTCTCTCTCTCTCTCTCTCTCTCTCTCTCTCTCTCTCTCTCTCTCTCTCTCTCTCTCTCTCTCTCTCTCTCTCTCTCTCTCTCTCTCTCCTCTCTCTCTCTCCTCTCTCTCTCTCTCTCTCTCTCTCTCTCTCTCTCTCTCTCTCTCTCTCTCTCCTCTCTCTCTCTCTCTCTCTCTCTCTCTCTCTCTCTCTCTCTCTCTCTCTCTCTCTCTCTCTCTCTCTCTCTCTCTCTCTCTCTCTCTCTCTCCTCTCTCTCTCTCTCTCTCTCTCTCTCTCTCTCTCTCTCTCTCCTCTCTCTCTCTCTCTCTCTCTCTCTCTCTCCTCTCTCTCTCTCTCTCTCTCTCTCTCTCTCTCTCTCTCTCTCTCTCTCTCTCTCTCTCTCCTCTCTCTCTCTCTCTCTCTCTCTCTCTCTCTCTCTCTCTCTCTCTCTCCTCTCTCTCTCTCTCTCTCTCTCTCTCTCTCTCTCTCTCTCTCTCTCTCTCTCTCTCTCTCTCTCTCTCTCTCTCTCTCTCTCTCTCTCTCTCTCTCTCTCTCTCTCTCTCTCCTCTCTCTCTCTCTCTCTCTCTCTCTCTCTCTCTCTCCTCTCTCTCTCTCTCTCTCTCTCTCTCTCTCTCTCTCTCTCTCTCTCTCTCTCTCTCTCTCTCTCTCTCTCTCTCTCTCTCTCTCTCTCTCTCTCTCTCCTCTCTCTCTCTCTCTCTCTCTCTCTCTCTCTCTCTCTCTCTCTCTCTCTCTCTCTCTCTCTCTCTCTCTCTCTGGTTATAAATGAAAAATATAATAATAAATACAGTTTAAAGTTTAGTTACAGAAAGAGACAAAGACAGACAGACAAACAGATAGAGAGAGAGACAGACAGACAGTCAGAACTTAAGTTTAAATAAAAAAAGAAGATATATATATATATATATATATATATATATATATATATATATATATATATATATATATATATACACGAAACAGACTAAGGACAACGTGGGAAACAACGTGGAGGCTGAAAGGCCCAGGCAGGACGAAAGGCCAGCGCAGGACACAAGGACAAGGCAGGACGAGAGGACAGGACAGGACGCGAGGACAAGGCAGGACACCAGGCCACGGCACCACGTAAGATCAAACCAAGGCGTGGGACCCAGCCAGGACGTGTGGCTAGAACAGGGTGTGAGGCCGAAGCAGAGCACGAGATCAAGGCAGGACAAGTGCCATTACTGCCACAGACAAGGACACACTGCGGATCAGTGCCTGAGCAGGGTGATCTGTGAGTACTGCCAGGGTCGTTATCACACTGTACAGACCTGTCGGGAGCGCATGGCTGACAAAAGGCATCAAGACCTTATCGAGGCAGTAAAGATAGGGAGACAGGAGACGTTGGCGTTACTGAAAGGCTTCCCCCTACACCCCCACAATACCTGGTCACCCACACTTCACCACACACAAGTGGCTCCCACCCAACACCTCGTGCCCCCTCCCCAGAGCGTCACCTTCCCCACGTTCTACACGCCTCACCATGCCTTCCAATCTCAGCAGACGGAGGCCCAGGGATGAAAGGCATCTAAACATTGTATCGGCCAATGTGCGTGGTTTCCACACCAATGTGGGGGAGCTCACTCACAGATTCGTCCGGGGGAACGACGCTGACATAGTGTTTGTCTGTGAAACCTTCCTGGACTCCAGTGTGCCCTCCAACTATGCCCGGATAAAAGGATACTCAAAGTGGGTGAGAAAAGATCGATCCACACGAGGAGGGGGAGTTGCCTTTTGCTACAAAACTTTCCTCAACGTGGTGATGTTGGACACGCCCATCCCCGCAGGGCTCGAAATAATCATAATAAAAATTATCAACAAAGATGGTCACGGGACACTGTGTGTAGGCTGCTACAGGCCCCCCCTCACAAGGGGCTGCATTAATGGATTTCCTCAAAGCAAATCTGGACCATCTCATAACAACTCACTGCTGTGATAGTGTGATTATCCTCGGTGACCTAAACCCGCGCGGGATACAGAGAGCCTTCGACTCCTTCCTGGCCGTGTTCGACCTAATCAACCACGTCACCTTCCCCACCCATCGCTCTGGCTCCATCCCTGATCCCGTAATAACGGATTTCCCTTGTCACAACGTGAGTTGCTTCCCACTTGGTCCTGTGGGCACATCGGACCACGAGGCTATTCTCACGAGGATAGTCTTCAGGAAACCTCGTGATGAGAGCACCACCCGCACTCACTGGCAGTGGGAGAATGCGGACTGGGAGCAGCTACGGCGCTGCCTGGCACAAAAGGACTTACCAGCCTGCTGCAAGGTGGCATAGATCAGCAAGCAGAGCGGTTCACTGAGGCCTTGCTGGAGGCACAGAGCCAGTGGGTGCCACATAAGCAACATCGCTCTAAGGCCTCTGACCAACCATGGTTTGGCCCCCAGTGTAGAGCTGCCTCAGATAAAAAATATCGGGCCTGGCGAGTCGTCATGAAAAACCCCACTATGCGTAACAAAGACCGCCACAAAGCAGCAGCCGCCCACCTGAAAGCCACCCAGGCCTGGGCCATGGAACAATGGGTGGAAGGCAAGAGAAGGAAGTTGAGAGGAGGTAATGTGGGATCCAAGTAGTGGTGGGACCTCGTCAAGGACAGCCAGGGCGTGGCTAAGGACTCCACCATTCCACCCCTTCTTGATACCAGTGGGGGAACTGCTTACTCAACGAGGGATAAAGTAGTCTTGCTGGCTCAACATTTCTCCCAAAAAATGACCACGCAATCCTCCAGACCTCCTCCATCACTCCCTGTGGTGGCGGGAGACAAATTGACCTCACTCAGCACGACCGTGTCAGAGGTGAGGGCTGCCCTTGATGCCCTGGAAGAAACAAAGGCAGTTGGGCCCGATGAGGTCAGCCCAAGACTCCTGCGTAGATGCTCCAGTGTGCTGGCACGCCCTCTTTCCAGATTATTCGAAGCCATCCTGAGACAAAACAGATGGCCGAGAATCTGGAAAACCAGCCACGTTGTGCCTGTGCACAAAAAGGGCAGCAGGTCAGAAGCTGCCAACTACCGCCCCATCTCCCTGCTGTCTGTGGTGGGGAAAATCCTGGAGAGCATCATCGCGAAGCGCCTCACAACCCACCTCGAGAGTCAGCACCTCATCAGCGACAGGCAGTTTGGGTTCAGGAAGGGACGCTCGGCCGCTGACCTCAGCCTCCTGCTAACCAGCGAGTGGAGCGACGCCCTGGACCAGGGGAAGCCCACTGCTGTTATAGCACTAGACATTGCTGGTGCTTTTGACCGCGTGTGGCACGCCGCTCTTGTGGAGAGGCTACGCGCGGTGGGCGTGGGCGGGGAGCTGCTGACGCTACTCCGTGACTACCTGCGTGAGAGGGAGATGCGGGTAGTGCACAATGGACAACAGTCATCCCCACAAAAAATAGAAGCAGGTGTTCCACAGGGCAGCGTATTGGGGCCGCTGCTCTGGAACATTTACATGAATGACCTGCTTAACCTGGTCCCCTGTGCCTGGGCGTATGCGGATGACGTCACTCTCTCGTTGACTTTCGCGCCTGGGGAGGAACACACCGTGACGACACGCCTCAACGCCTACCTTCGCCGCTTGGAGGACTGGGGACACAAATGGCAGGTCAACTTTGCCCCGCAAAAAACACAGCTACTTGTGATGTCTAGGACCGCCAGTGACATCCGCCTCGCCTTCAATAGGGCGACGCTGACGCTTCAGAGCGAGCTACAGATCCTGGGAGTCACTTATGACAATAAGTTGACCTTCCAGGCTCACATCACCCGGCTCGCCAAGGCGGCTGCAGGGAAGCTGACCTGCCTCAGGAGGATGTCATGGCTTCTGGACAGCAGAGGCCGAGAGCTGCAGTACAAGTCCCAGATCCGCTCCTCGCTCGAGTACTCATGCCTCGCTTGGGGCGGAGCGGCATCATCCCACCTTGCTCTGCTGAACAGGGTTCAGCGGAGGGTGGAACGGCTGATACGGGATGGCCTTACCGAACAGCAGGCCGATCGGCACAGCCTACAGAGTCTGCAGCACCGCCGCGACGTTGCAGGCCTCTGTACTCTCTACAAGGTGCAGCTGCAACGAGCATCTCTGCAGGAGATCTGCCTGCCACCACGCCGCACTGACGCTATCACAAGAGCCGTCAGGGACGCGCCGTCAGCCCTGGAAATCGTGCGTTCCCACTCCACCCACCACCAAAGACAATACAAGCAAAATTACGCCAAGTGTTGGAACAAATTTCTGGCCTCGAACTTATGCCCGGACGACCTCAGTGTTGCAGTGTGTGGAGGCCAGAAATTCAAAGTGTTGGTGAATGCATGGCTCAGTGTAGTGCGTGATGATACAATGACGAATTAAATTAAATTAAATTAAATTGTCCAGACCTCCTCAGAGTGGCAGTGTTCAATGTGCGGGTGCCAGATGTGTAAGGTGGTAGACAATCTGTGGCTCCGAGTGACGATACTCTGGAGGATTGAATTGTACAAGAATGAAATAGACAATTATATTCGTGTATAACTGTTTGTAAGATGTGTATGTGTTGCACATTCCACTTCCTGGGTTGAGCTTTAGGATAGGTAACATTAAAGGATGTCACCTTTAGCTCGCAAAATATCCCATGTAATGCTATTAGTATAAATAAAAGAGAATTTGAGTGAGACAGTTTCATATACAATTGCCCGCGCGAGTACACACACACACACACACACACACACACACACACACACACACACACACACACGCACACACACACACACACACACACACACACACACACACACACACACACACACACACACACACACACACACACACACGCACACACACACACACACACACACACACACACACACACACACACACACACACACACACACACAGGTCAGGTGTTATCTGACACCTGACCTGACTCGTCCCCCCAAGCCAACTACACCCATCCAAGCATCCACCCACAAACATTAACTGTCCACCCCAAGTTTTGTGAAACAAATCAGTAACCTGTAAATCCCATGTATACACCACATAGCTACATTTTGTTCACCATCAGGCGCTAACACTGGCTTGACGCCGATAAGTTTTTTTCACAATGTATTTTTGTGAATAAAAGTATTGAATCTGAATACTCTCTCTCTCTCTCTCTCTCTCTCTCTCTCTCTCTCTCTCTCTCTCTCTCTCTCTCTCTCTCTCTCTCTCTCTCTCTCCCTCCCTCCCTCCCTCCCTCCCTCCCTCCCTCGCTCGCTCGCTCGCTCGCTCTCTCTCTCTCTCTCTCTCTCTCTCTCTCTCTCTCTCTCTCTCTCTCTCTCTCTCTCTCTCTCTCTCTCTCTCTCTCTCTCTCTCTCTCTCTCTCTCTCTCTCTCTCTCTCTCTCTCTCTCTCCCTCCTCTCTCTCTCTCTCTCTCTCTCTCTCTCTCTCTCTCTCTCTCTCTCTCTCTCTCTCTCTCTCTCTCTCTCTCTCTCTCTCTCTCTCTCTGTGGGTGTGGGTGTGTCTGTGTCTGTGTCTGTGTGTCTGTGTGTGTGTGTGTGTGTGTGAGACGAGGTTTCACTTCACCTCACTCATTCTCATTAGTCTCCCTCTCTCTCTCTCTCTCTCTCTCTCTCTCTCTCTCTCTCTCTCTCTCTCTCTCTCTCTCTCTCTCTCTCTCTCTCTCTCTCTCTCTCTCTCTCCCTCTCCCCCTCCCCCCCTCCCTCTCTCTCTCTCCCTCCCTCCCTCCCTTGAGACCAGAGGTCAGGCCTTATAATCCTCCATCCTTTTGGTGACCGGGCGCTGTACCATGGCCCGTTTAGCTACCTCTGTCGCTCAGTTTATTTACAACTTTTTTTTTCCATCACTCATTATTGCCTTCCAGATCGCATTATACTGATATTTTTTGGCACTTATTGTTAGCAAATTTATTCACAATGACATTTTAGTCTCCTTTTTGAAGTATAAGACTTCATACAAGGAAATATTAAGGAAACAATGAAGTGATATCAGGTGTCTAATTTTTCACGACACTCAGCCTGTCACTGTCAACCAATCATCTACCACGGTGTGGTGATGGCCAGCCTCTTACCCCAGTAGGAGGGGCACCCACCGCCTTCAGTTTTTGTACAGGCTATACACCAAGACTCTTCCAGCATCTACACAGCCAAACAAAAGAAGTTATCTTCAATATGTGCCAGTACTTTGAGCAAGAGAAGCAGAATGGAAGCCCTCTTGAGAAGTTATCAAGGGTTAATCGCCGTGCAGCTGCTGTATCTGGCATCAGTGAAAGAACCGTCGAAAACATTAAGAGAGAAGCAAGAGAAAATGTCGAGAATCACGCTCCCAAGTTTACGTCTCCCAAGAAAAGGCAGCGATCAAAACCAATCACGGACTTCTTTGATAACTTCAATGAAGGTGTACTTCATAGAACAGTTATGCAATATTTTGAAAGAAATGAAATCCCCACACTCGATAAAATTCACGAAGAAATGAAGTTGGATAAATGAAAATGCAGGTCATGCTACGGGAGTCAAGGTGCCGACCGGGAAGGGAGGCCGCTTCATCATTCTCCACGCTGGATCAAGAGAAGGATTTGTTCCCGGGGCCGCCCTTATTTTCCAAGCAAAAAATGTCGGGGATTACCACGATCAAATGAATGCAGAAACTTTTGAAAAGTGGTTCACAAACCAACTCTTGCCCAATATTCCTCCAGCGTCAGTAATTGTGATTGATAATGCATCTTATCACTCAAGAAAACTTCACAAGCCACCAACAGCTTCAGACAACAAAGCAAAGATACGAGAATGGCTGGAGAAGAAGGGCGTAGCGGTACCAGAAGTTATTCTCAAGACAAACCTTCTGCATCTTGTAAGTCAACATGTCTCTGCCGACACAAACTTCGTTGTCGACAAGATCGCTTCAGATCACGGCCATACAGTCGTCCGCCTGCCCCCGTACCACTGCCAGTACAACCCCATTGAGCTTATTTGGGCTCAAGTTAAAGGCTACGTTTCGAAAAGAAACAAATTTAAGATTGCCGATCTAAAGCCACTTATACAGGACTCCTTACAACATGTTACAGAGGAAAACTGGACAAATGCTGTCAAGCACGCAGAAAAACTGCAGTCAGATGATACAGCGAGAGATGGCGTGATTGACAACTTAATCGATTCTTTCGTCATCCGTTTCACATCTTCTGATGAGGATTCATCATAAGTCATCAATCCAAGATGCAGAGGAATAGGCCTAACGGCCTCTATGGTGGTGGAAATAAAGTCAGCTATATATAATATGTACATATAAAACCAAATTCATCGCATAATAAAATAACACGATTTCTATATTACAACATAATAAATCACATTCAATAAGAGAGAGAGAGAGAGAGAGAGAGAGAGAGAGAGAGAGAGAGAGAGAGAGAGAGAGAGAGAGAGAGAGAGAGAGAGAGAGAGAGAGAGAGCGAGCGAGCGGCGAGCGAGCGAGCGTGCGTGCGTGCGTGCGTGCGTGCGTGCGTGCGTGCGTGCGTGCGTGCGTGCGTGCGTGCGTGCGTGCGTGCGTGCGTGCGTGCGTGCGTGCGTGCGTGCGTGCGTGCGTGCGTGCGTGCGTGCGTGCGTGCGTGCGTGCGTGCGTGCGTGCGTGCGTGCGTGCGTGCGTGCGTGCGTGCGTGCGTGCGTGCGTGCGTGCGTGCGTGCGTGCGTGAGTGAGTAAATTTTTAAAAATACGAAATTGATTTGAATTTGCGCGCAAATCTCGACACGTGGCAACGCTGTAACACGGGTATTCCCCACGATGGTCACACCCCGACCACAGCCTAAGGTGAGTCTGACTATAATTGTCTGGTCGGCATCCCAGTATACAGGTGTGACTACACTGAGCAGCTGCGTGCACAGGCTAACATTTCAGACCCCGTGACCCTTATTAGCGAGGAGACAGACACACCCTCCCAGCTAATCCCATGCGGACAGGGGCATCTCACAGACCAGGAAAGTGAGGAGAGGAATCACTGGCAAGAACTGGATAAGGAAGAGCTCATCTCCCTGGTTGAGAAACTCACTGAGAACGATTCCCGTAAAAATATTATTATTAAGTCTCAACAGGAAGACCTGGACTTGATAATACAGAACAGGGAGGTATTTGCCTCGGCCCTCAGACTTGTTGACAGACTAGAGGCCTCCAAACAGCGTCAGACACAAGTGACAACGTGCTCACAAGCTGTCAGTGCTCTCTCAGACGCCATTGACGAGCACTGGGAAGAAGTCTGCCAGGATTCTGAGACCTGGAGGAAGTGGTGGTAATCCGGGAAGCCGAAGCAGCTGTGCGCCATGTACCGCCCGCCACGCCAGGGACCCGCGTCGCTGCAGTACCTCACCGAGACTCTGGACGAGTTGATGTTGGCGCACCGCTGCAGGCACGTCTTGGTGGTGGGTGACCTTAACCACCACCTGGAACAGGGTGCCTACAAGAACCTCCTGACAGTGCAGGATCTGACGGATCACGTAACCTTCCCTACGCACGAAAGGGGAGGGACACTAGATCCTGTCATTTCAGACCTCCAGGAGGACACTCTCCGCTGTCACCAGCTGGGACTCGTAGGTAGCTCGGATCACCATGCTGTCCTGACCCAGGTGGATTTGGGAGTGGCCCGGGATGAGGCCACCTCCTGCACTGTCTGGCTGTGGGACAAGGCGGACTGGGAATCCTTGCGATGTGACCTGAGGCACACGGTGTGGGAAACTCTACTGCAGGGCGGGGCGGACAGTATGTCACGAGCCCTGACTTCACGCCTCCTGGCCCTCAAGAGAAGACATGTTCCACACCGTGAATACACCACCAGACCAACGGACCAGCCATGGTTTGGCTACCGTTGCCGTGTTGCTGCCGAGCCCAAGTACTCTGTGTGGCTCCGATACAAGCGAAGCCCGACTCGGCACAACAAAGACCTGCATCGGACGGCCTGCAGGAGGATGGTGGCAGAAAGCAAATGGGCCATGAACAAATGGGAGGAGGACCTGCGCTGCAAACTGCGAGGCCCGGGCGTGGGAAACAAGACTTGGTGGTCCCTGGTCAAGGAGAAGCAGGGAATCAGCCGCCAAGACTCCATCCCGCCCCTCACCAAGCAAGACGGAACAGTGGCCACCAGCAGCAAGGAGAAGGCCCAGCTGCTGGCTAACCTCTTCGCTAAAAAGATGAAGGTAGAGGCTCCCCAGCAGCCCCCGCCTCATCTGGAGCAGCAGTGCGAGGAGACTGTCACCAAGGTGGAGGTAACGCAGACGCAGGTTAAACAGCTGTTGCGGCGGCTGGACACCAAGAAAGTCACCGGCCCTGACGATGTCAGCTCGCACTTGCTGAAACAGTGCGCCCAAGAGCTGTCTGTCCCTCTCACCACGGTGTTCACAGCCTGCTTGCGGGAAAATATCTGGCCTTCAGTGTGGAAGGAGGCTAGGGTGGTTCCCGTACACAAGAGGAGCTCCAGATCCGACCCAAAAAACTACAGACCCATCTCCCCGCTGTCTGTAGTGGGGAAAGTATTTGAGAGGATCGTGGCACAGGTAGTCTGTCGTCACCTTGGAGAAAACTACCTCCTCTCGGATCAACAGTTCGGGTTCAGACATGGACGGTCCACCTCTGATCTGCTGATGCTCCTCACAAAAAAGTGGCAGGACTCCCTTGATGACGGCCAGGACACTATCGTGGTGGCCTTGGACATAGCGGGTGCCTTTGACAGGGTGTGGCACGGAGGCCTGCTGGAAAAACTCCGTGCAAAAGGCATCCAGGGTGACCTGCTACTGCTTCTGGAGAACTACCTGCAAGGAAGAACCCTCCAGGTCGTCGTAAACGGGCAAGCATCTGAATCCCTGCCAGTTGAAGCATCAGTACCACAGGGATCCGTGCTTGGGCCTGTCCTGTGGAACATCTATATAGATGATCTCCGGCAGCTGCCAGCAGTCTCAGCTTACGCTGATGACTGTATCCTCTCTTGCACCTACCCACGACAGGATAGTGAGCGAGCTGCTGATGAGATCAATCAGCAGCTTCGCGTTATACTGGAGTGGGGTACGCGCTGGCAGGTGACCTTTGCACCGGAGAAGACACAGGCAATGGTAATCTCTCAGTCCCCTGCTGCCAAACTAGCAGCTGAGGGGAAGCTGTACTTCAATGGTGTTCCTCTCCCACTCCAGGAAACCATAAAAATTCTGGGAGTG
>JAPQNM010000002.1:9557572-9587572 GCA_029783475.1 Metacarcinus magister
AGAGAGAGAGACTTTCTATCTATGAAAGTTTCGATAGCAGTGACCGCTGAAGAGTATGTTTCAGCACCGGATGTGTTTTTTATACAAAGGTGGGCCGACAGGATACGTCACACCACAGGAGAAAGAGGAAGAGGAGGACGAAGTGGAGGAGGAGGAACATAGTAGCATAAAAACATAATAATCCACTAAAAGATTCTAAGATCAATATTTTCCTCAGTGAACGCGAGATGTAACCTTACCAAGCTTAAACACAGTCCTTCTTGTCCACGTCTTCTGTTATGATTTGAGTACCATATCAACCAACACCTTTAATAATACCCTTAACCCATTATAAATCCGTAGTTATGTCATCCATTCACAAGGAAATATAAATACAATGTCTGGATTTTTCATCGTGCTCGTGCCTGCAATTAACAGACATCATTTCTCTTATTACTCTTGGAAATTGACATCTAATTTATGATATGTTGACCAAACTTTTTCCCCCCTCCCCAAAGAATGGCTCATCTGAGTGTGGCGGTGATGGCGGTGGTCATGCTGGCGGCACTGACGGGCTGCCAGGCTCAGGAGGGCAGACGTAAGTGATGCACATGGACTACATCAGTGTGGCGGCAATTATACAAGCATGAGGTTCCATGCTCAATAGTTTATGGAAGCTGAGATTATTATGCAAAGGATGATTTTTTTTCATCTGAAGTAAAATTACTGTGTAAACACGTAATCCACTCTGACAGGACCTTGAATCAGCATGTGTTGTAGTCACCTTTTCTCTGTACAGGCTGTGTGGATGGCAACCGGCAGGCAGGGACTTGTACCAACATCCTAACATGTCAACCATTGCAGGAGCTTTTACAGGCGTTGAGGAACAACACAGCAGGTCCTAACGCTCTCAAAGTTCTGCGACAGTGAGTGTCTGTTGTCATTATTATCATAAGAAAATCATTCATTACAATTATAACTGACAGTGACTTTCTACATGTCCAACATATTTGATTTCTTGTTACCTAAATATGAGTGTTACAATTGTTCTTGTTAAATAACTACATATAAAGTCCAACTTAGTGAGTAAAATTAGTACAGTGACTAATTCTGCTGCTGTCACACAATAGGTCGGTTTGTGAGATTCAAAGCAATGGTAGACTATTGATGTGCTGCGCTCAAAGTACTTCACCTGACGGAGGGCGTGATCTGCTGCCCAGTGAATGTGGAAGATTAGATATTACTGATCGTATCATCGATGGTGAAGATGCTCCACTGCTCGCCTGGCCCTGGATGGCACTACTCAGAGGCAATGGTTAGTCTTCATAGTGGGAGCCAATGGGTGTGTGAGATTGTTCCTTCACATCTTTTCCTTCACCTTTGATGCTCATCTGTGTGTCTCTGAAAGCTACACTCATCACCTCTTCATTCCTTCACTTTCATTATAGTATCTCTCAGGTCTCAGTAATACGCATCTCTCTTCATCGCCCTCTCTTTTCGCAGATATCATGTCATTATATCTTTCCTATCCACACCCACTGGACATAGTCTAATCCCATTTTCAAAGCTACCTATATTTTTTTATTTCATCCTAGACTGTCTTCCCATCCGCAGGTCGAGGGCAGCCGAGCAGCTGGTTCTGTGGCGGCGTCCTGATTAACGATCGCTACGTCCTCACTGCTGCTCACTGCTTCGTTACCCATGAGCTGTAAGTTGTATGTTGCCACTGATTACTCTTGTTTTCATAAACATGCAAAGGAAAACGGAAACAAAATGAGGTAGTGCCTGTAGTTCAAGTATAAGAAAACAATAAAATTCTAAAGCAATGTTAGCTTTGGTAGTACAATACTAATATTGTATTTTACTAACATGATATGCCTTTTGTGTACTACCTGTCATGGACTTAGGGAGTGAATTGACAGATATTTTTTTATTATCATTATTTATTTGTCACTTCATTCATATACCTCCATCTACGGCATTCCATTGCTCACTTGTCATCTCCATCATAATCCCAAAGCCATCTGCAAAACAAACAAAGACTGAAAACACTCACACAATGCTACCGTAGTGATAGATGACTCCTTGCGTTCCTTAATTCCAAAAAAATCTAAGGTGCTTCCCAAGATACTGGAGTGTCAGTTACTTATGATATAAATTGTTTTACCTCAGTACCATGAACGCATGACTACTCAAGAGATTCATGCAGAAATAATCATCGCCATTTTTCTTACATACAGTGTACATATTTCAAACATCTAATCTCATTCTTGGTGCTGTGTTGGCAGTGAGTTCGTACGGCTGGGCGAGCACACGCTCTCCACGAAGGAGGACTGCTACTTAAGTCTGTGTGCCCCGTCACCCCAAGACATCCCCGTGGAGCGGATCATCACCCATCCGCAGTATAAATCACCCTGCAAAGAGTGTAATGACATTGCGCTACTCAGGCTGTCCCGTCCAATCAAACTAAACTCCCGTGAGTACATACAACCGTGTGCATTTGTACCTTTTTGGACATCGGACAGATAGTTGAAAGATTAATTCTTCTGAATGTCCTTCTAACACATGTCCACTTCAAATATAAAGTATTGACGTCGGATAGTGTAATGTCCTCTTCTTGTTTGGTATATTCTTCTAACAAGCTGTGGATCCGTTAGCTCTGTGCCTTAATTATGTTGATTGTCATTATCCATTGGATGCCCGATGATCTTGGTCTTAGTGTGGAGTATTGATGTCCTCATTTGTTCTGATTCCTGAAGGAAGCTTATTTTCTCTAAGCTTGACATGACTGGCTGCATCTTCGAGAAGTCTCATAATGTTAAATCTCGAGAGTGATGTTGTATATCAAATGCAAAGGAAGTAAGTTAAGTGACAGTTTTGGAATAAATGTTTTATTGTATGCATCTTCTTGAGTGCGGTACCAAGGGCAGCAGGGATCAGCTACCATGATGAGTCCAAGTTGTTAGCCTTTCAGGTTGGCGTGTTAAATTCGAAGTCTAACGAGTGCTGTTTCGTGGTCTTTGTGAAGAGATTTGGTATAACAGTGTGTTCCTGAATAATTTTTTCATTATCACACACACACACACACACACACACACACACACACACACACACACACACACACACACACACACCACCCACCCACCCACCCACCCACCCACCCACCCACCCACCCACCCACCCACCCACCCACCCACCCACCCACCCACCCACACACCCACACACACACACACACACACACACACACACACACACACACACACACACGGCGTGAAAACTACTTTTGTTAGTCATTGTTTGGAAAATTCAAAATTACTGAAGCACGGCGGAAGGAAGCTCAATAATAGACATGGAATAAATTGATAAGGCCTATGCATAGCGTAGGGAACTGTCAGGAGGCATTTGATCCACCGTGACATACAACTGTGGCGAGAATGTATTGTCAAAATATTGCCTTGTGTTGCCTTGGTCATGCTTGGTAACGCTAGTCGCCAGGAATCCACTCGCTAAACATGACGGAAAATGTGGAACTTCGTCGGAATAACGCGGGAAGAGGTGGACAATTTTCAAATAACTAACTGGTTCTGAGGTATGGACGCCTGATTGGTAACGTGAGTGTTACGTGTGTTTTAGTTCACGTGCTGCCTATCTGCCTTCCTATTGACCCCGTCAAGGACATGGGCTTCACTGAGGAGGACTTCCAGGGAAAGCATGCCTGGGCTGCTGGATGGGGCTCTACTTCCAGAAGTGAGTATACGTAGATGATATAAGTTATACTACTCCTCCTCATTCTCTTCCTAATTGAAATATAAAGACAGAATCAAATCATTTCGTCCGAGAAAAGTTACTTACACTCATCTGACCAGTGTTGTGTAATGTTAAGCTCCCCATGTCTTGAAAGAAAGGGATGCAGTAACAGGTTTTGACGTAGAAGTATTCAACATTATAATTCTTCCTGAACTAACCTTCCATCTTAAATCACAGACCCCTTGAGGCCGAGCATCCCAGATAAGCTGCAACAGGTTTTCCTCCCCATCCGCGAGGACACAGTATGTCCGCTTCTGAAAACAAACTACCCAGATCCCCGCATGGTGCTGTGTGCTGGAGGGGACGGCAAGGACACCTGCAAAGGAGATTCAGGTAACCAAATTGCAGTGTTTGGCTTCAGGATTGACAAGAGTATTCTTAGCATACAGCTAGAGTTGAATTCCGTGGTAATTTGTTTTACATATTAGTACTCACTTTGTTGAATCATTAAAGTCTTTAATCCCCAACAGGAGGACCACTCCAGCTTAGCAATAAGAAAACAACAAGAAGGTTTTTAGTGGGCATTACAAGTGTGGGCCCCAGTGTGTGCGGTAGAACGAACACCCAGGCACTTTACACTAATGTGCACTACTATGTGCCGTGGATCCTCCGAACTCTACGGCCTTAGAAGACACTGCTAAATCATGTAAGAAACTATAACAAATTATAGGACTCAATTGGACCTATAAGGTATACAGGATTTGTAAAACCGTTTTCGTACTTTCTCATTCCATCAAGCGCAGACCATGAAGTCATAAGACCACCAAGAATCATATTAATTTAATTCATGAAGACATTTTTTTGGTATGTGGATGTATGAATAAATACAGGTTATATACCTGAGAGTCTTATCTGTCACTACCCTGCTGTCCTCTCGAGAACTTAACTTGAGAATTCCTGCTGCAAGCATTCTGCTCTAAACATTACTGAAGTCAAATGCTATGAATTGAAATACTATGGAATTGAGTCATTAGAATTTTCTTGAACAAAATTATCCAGAAGTATCATGAATTGACCGTTATAGTATTGAATTCTTGATGTTCAGTTGAGAGGCATTACTGACAGTAGTCGTATTCTGTGTTTTCCAGGATTATTGGTAGGTACTGCTTTTTATTTCTTTATTTTAATTTAATTTTGTCTTAGGCGCTGGTAGACTTGATGGAAGCGTTGAATGGTCGGCCTCCGCCCGCAGGTTACATTTTTTAAGTGACGCTTCGCTTACGGTAAACACGTTACTGCTGTACTTCTAAAATTATTTATTTCTAATTAATTACTTATTTCTAATGACTCCCAAAATTCTACAACATCAGTATACTTGGAATTTATGGGCTATAGACTGATCTGATTTTTGAAAATTAATTTTAGATTTAGTATATGATAATTACTAATCTTGTCAAACATCTCCAGCAAGGAAACAAAGAAACATTTGAATATTAAAGATTGATATTGCGGAACTAGAGTTAAACCGTATTTCCTTGTGGTTGGGTTTAGTCAATGATAGTCTGATACACTGGACAAATGTATTATCTGGAATATAAAAAGTAGTGTAGCACAGATGGTCCGGCGACACAGAGTGTGTGTTAAGAGGTCAGAGCCTCGAGGCGGACTAGCGTGCCAGGCACTGCTTGCCCGTTGGGCGCGAACATACAGGGGGCGAAGTTACTACCAAGGGTATTAATCATATATGGGGAGGCGGTGGTACAGTGGTCTAGCGCTCTGGTATGCGAGCCTAGGGTCCCGGGTTCAAATCCCCGTTATACGCTGACCACTTTTCATTCTTTGATATCACCGCCGAGTGACCAAAGACTACCCAAATTGCTGCCATACTGTCCTCCATACTGTCCTCAGACGGGACTAACAACGTTTATATGCGTCTGAGGCTGTAACAGTGATTAGCCTCACACGTTCTCAACATATTCACGAGAGAACCTAAACATTTGAGGCGTCACTATAAAAATCTGAAAACCTACGTCAAATAACAGGCGAGGCAAGTCCATCTGTGCCTCAATAAGCCTACTGGCGCCTAGTGATATAAATAAATAAATAAATAAAACCTTTACATCTGCCTACGTGACTACACAGCACGGGACGAGAGTGCGGGACAAAAGTGCGAAACATCATACAAAGGCATATGGGTAAGGTATAAGCAATGGATAATGAGTAATAACCTCACCATTACATCCTTACTACTGAAACACTTATTCCACCGCCATTCATAGCTCATTCCTGCTTATTACACAACGCTCCTTTTCTCCCCAGCACACACAATCATCCTCTTCCCAACCCAAAAATTCCCAAAACCCCAACAATAAAAAAAAATCTGTTTCTCACCATCCACCACTCAAAAATTTCCACTTTCACTACCACAATATTCCCACTGTACCCACTACACAAAAAATTCCCTCTCCTCACCACACCAAACTCCCACCCTTCCCACTACACAAACACTACCTCCTTTCTCACCACAACAATACTCTTGTGTTAACATTTTTGAAACCAGTGTTACTTTACTTTATCAATTATTCACTGAGAGTTTTGAGATGCACTTGCGTCTCCCACGATATGTGTGTAGCTGATCCAGAATACCAATAGCACTCTTAAGTTGCTGATTTCACTACATTCACGTTCGGAATATTTTCATGCGCTGATGAGCAGATCATCAATGTTTGTATACAGAGAAGAGTGACAGACATATCCCAGCAAAGCAAACGCAGTGACTAACAGTCATTTGAAGCATTACCTCATTTAGATGACATACTTATCAAAATAGCATTACTCTACAACATCGGTACAGTCTCGCCCATCCTTCCACATTTACAATACACGCACGTAAACCAAAAATCCTTGTGTTTCAAATACCAGAATGTCAACGTTGTTTGAACCGCTGCCGTATTCTTGTTTGTGAATCCCTTCAACCTCAGACCGATGGCACGTGGTGAGGAGAAACGCGAGGATTGAATATTAATTATTGAAAGGCTAGGAAATCTGTCAAAAATTTCCCATTTTTTCTTTGTATTGCTTTCAGGTAAAAAATTGCTGCGGTTGTTGTTGTTGTTTATTATTTATCATTTATTTATTCATTCATCTATTGGTGCTGCTACTGGTGCTAACAGGGATGATAGAAAGAGTAATTTGTATGACTCACCACTGTGCAACACGTCACATGTCTAGAATCTCCTTTACCCATATTTACTCCTTAGACCATATTTACACCATCTTCACTACCAATTTATTGTCAATTAGTTCACAGACAATGTTTTGTTTACATCAGAAGACGAAAAAGAGAACACCTTTATTTGAAATCTGTGTTTGTGGTTTACTTCGAGATAATCACTGTTCATTCTCCCTTACAGACTTGTTGAATAAGAAATACACAGTGAAAGGAAATTATGGTAATTCTAGAGGAGGTAAACTATTATAATGCAATAATCACGGCTGATCCTTTTCGGCAATACAACGTCGATGACCCACGAAATGGCTAGACTATAACTTATAGTTAGACTAGTTGAACGATAATTTAAAGCTTGTTTCTTATCTCCTTTCTTAAAAATTTGGATTAGATTTGCCTTTTTCATGCACGAAATACTCTAGCTTGGATTTATGATTTGCTGGATAAATGTGTTATAGGACCTTCTAACTGTGCATATTCTTTTTTAAAGTATCCGTGCTAATTACTTCGTTGGAGCCAGTGGACTTATTAGAATTGATTTTTGGTAGATGTTTACGCACCTCGCGTACATGAATTTCGGTTGTATCGAGCTTTTCTTTGTCAGGCCCATGAAATATGTTCAGTGGGGTAGGGATAAGTGCGTTATTTTCCTCAGTAAAGAAATTACTGAACATTAAACTAAGAATGGAGGTCATACCTCTGTCATCATTAATTAGTTTATCATTATCATTATCTAATAGTGGGCTTCTTATTTCTTACAGTTTTTTGCTTCGTATGTAAATGAAGAATATCTTGGGATTTTTCTTGGCCTCGTGGGAGATTCTAACTTCATACTCACGTTTGCTTTTTCTAATCACTTTTTCGGATGTTATTTTGAAATTAAGATAACTGGTTAAGTCCGAGGTTAACTGCGATAATCTATACTTTTTGTATGCTTTTCTTTAATGATTTATCTTTTATTTTTTGTAATTAGTCAGTCACACATAATGGTTTAAATTTATTGATGCTACGTGGTTTGTGTGAAATATTTTCGTATGTAATGCAAATATTAGCAAAACTGATTCCAGTTTACTGAATCCAGCTCTCTTTTTGTTTTGTTTGCGAGATTCACCTTCCTTTAGCTAGGTGGTACCTGTAGTACATCTTCTTTCGTTTTAATTTAAAGGCTTATCTTGCTTCTTACAATGTTATGAGAGAGAGAGAGAGAGAGAGAGAGAGAGAGAGAGAGAGAGAGAGAGAGAGAGAGAGAGAGAGAGAGAGGAGAGAGAGAGAGAGAGAGAGAGAGAGAGAGAGAGGAGAGAGAGAGAGAGAGAGAGAGAGAGAGAGAGAGAGAGAGAGAGAGAGAGAGAGAGAGAGAGAGAGAGAGAGGAGAGAGAGAGAGAGAGAGAGAGAGAGAGAGAGAGAGAGAGAGAGAGAGAGAGAGAGAGAGAGAGAGAGAGAGAGAGAGAGAGAGAGAGAGAGAGAGAGAGAGAGAGAGAGAGAGAGAGGAGAGAGAGAGAGAGAGAGAGAGAGAGAGAGAGAGAGAGAGAGAGAGAGAGAGAGAGAGAGAGAGAGAGAGAGAGAGAGAGAGAGAGAGAGAGAGAGAGAGAGAGAGAGAGAGAGAGAGAGAGAGAGAGAGAGAGGAGAGAGAGAGAGAGGAGAGAGAGAGAGAGAGAGAGAGAGAGAAGAGAGAGGAGAGAGAGAGAGAGAGAGAGAGAGAGAGAGAGGGAGAGAGAGAGAGAGAGAGAGAGAGAGAGAGAGAGAGAGAGAGAGAGAGAGAGAGAGAGAGAGAGAGAGAGAGAGAGAGAGAGAGAGAGAGAGAGAGAGAGAGAGAGGAGAGAGAGAGAGAGAGGAGAGAGAGAGAGAGAGAGAGAGAGAGAGAGAGAGAGAGAGAGAGAGAGAGGAGAGAGAGAGAGAGAGAGAGAGAGAGAGAGAGAGAGAGAGAGAGAGAGAGAGAGAGAGAGAGAGGAGAGAGAGAGAGGAGAGAGAGAGAGAGAGAGAGAGAGAGAGAGAGAGAGAGAGAGAGAGAGAGAGAGAGAGAGGAGAGAGAGAGAGAGAGAGAGAGAGAGCGCGCGCGCGCGCGCGCGAGCGCGTGTGAAGGAAGGGAGGAGCAAGTAGTAATACTGAGGTCCGCCCGCCTCACCGCCGCCAGTCCGCTAAGGTACAGTGGTGGAAGGAGCCTCGCGCCGTGTTGCTTCACAGAACTTTTAAGCAGAGGGACACGATTCGAGGTAAGGTTTCGTAGTGGAGCATACTAGCAATACGTGTAGGTCTGTTGGTGGACGCCGGAATGTCAAACAGGTAGTGGCAGAGTGAGTCTGTAAGGAAAGAAGCAAAAAGTATCGCCCCAGAGGTGTAGCCAAGTACCGGTGCTGCTGATGAGGTGCACACTTTTTTCCTTCTTCTGAGTAATAGGAGTTGGGGAAAAAATTTATTTGTCGTAACTGCCAGCTTATTGACTATTAGTATTCCTTATATATGGTGTCACTTCATGGGTGTATCCAGAAACCAGGTAATGGGATTTCCAGATTACTGAGAAGTTATGGCAAGTGTAGCCCGAGCCATTATAGCTTGTGGAGGTTATTAGGGAACTAATGTTTGACGCTATCTGCTTTGAATATTAAAAGATAGTCTGAGGTTGAAGGTGAAGTGTAATTTAACATCCTAATATCTATGTATAGATTTATATTGAAGCATGATAAAAGTCCTAAAAATTGCTTAAGATACATTATTTGCACAAATTTAGAATTGTAACTTCAATTATTTTTTTCGTAAAGGTAATGAAATGACCTTTCGAGAGAGAAAACAAACCTGATTGATAGATGTTTAAAGGCTGTGCCATGTGAAATAATGTAATTGCACCAAGAGCTGAATGTCGGATTCATTCTATTTTACTCAACTTGCTCGATTTTCGGTGTTTTATCATTGTACGATACTTTTTTTTCTCCTCCAAAAAGCAAATCTGAATTTTTCACATCACATTGTCTGGTAGTGTTGTACATTAATTGTATTCATAAGATCCAGGTGGGTGAGAATGGCAGAGATGGTGAAGTTAGCGTGGTGTAGGTTAAGGCCAGGTCAGACAAGGTGACCCAACCGTCGCATCATTGGGATGCTACCAGGTTAGGTACCATCACCTGGCAGGGAGAACGCTGTGTGCACTGTTCTAGATAAAAATACATTCTTATTATATTGATAGTATGCGAAATACAGAGCTCTCTAGAGGCCTTCATTATGAGACTCTGTGCAATATCTTCGTTATATTATATTTTACGGGGGAATCTCTGAATTCACTTGACCAGCAGTCTATTCACAACATTCCTACTGTTTATCGGGACTTGCGAATGATTACCAAGACTGTCTCTCATCTCGACGTTTTAACAAACTCCTTTATTCAATAGGTTTTAACGTAAATGACTTTTCTGCAGCTCTAGATGCCCATAATTTTCTGAATACCATCACACCACATACTGAAATACATCATCGCTCAGACTATGCTTCTTGTTACTACAATATTTACTCCTCCACTGCGCAGCCAAACCTATTCCAGCAGATCTTTCATAGTAGGTTAGTTGCTTTACCGAATGGGATGAACATTATACTTAATAGTGATCAAGCCAATGTCCTAAATAGCATGTTTCAAAATACAACATAAAACATTGATTAAACGGGGTGTTATCTTCATTTTATTCAAATACATTCTTCAAATAATGTATTGTCATTCAATTGCATTCACATTTACAGTATTGTATTTGGTATTGAAATGCTTTTGGAGGACATTAATTTGTACTTATTATTAAAAAAAATCTTAAAATATGTATACCGATTACTGAGTAGCAGCAGCAACAACATAAACAGTCACATTATCAGTTATAATGATATGTACTTTCCGACGTCACCGGAAGAACGAGTAGAAACAACAAACGTAGAGAGAGGCCTTAACCACGAGGCCTTTGTACAACATGTAACGGAAAGGTATATCGCATCCGAGAATACTCAAACGAGAAAGCGGTGTTTCAAGATTATTGAAAATCAAAAGTCTTTAACGCCTTGGTTCTCTGTGCGAGTGTGAAATAGTGGCGTAGCCAAGGTAAGCGAGCCTCCTCACGACGACCTGCTGAGTGGGATGGCGCCTCAAGGCCATTAATCGAATGTTATCTGTGATTGAACTATTAAGTGGTGTCTGGAGGTTAGCTTGATGATGAAGTAAACAGTTAATCAAAATTCAATGTTACTGTTTTTATTTACATTATTTTTTTTTATCAATGATGAGTTATTAAGTATTGTTTATAGAAGCTCTTCCTGGTTGTGTCTCCTGGGTCCTCTTTGGTGTTATCATCAGGCAAGGAAGAAAAAACATCGTGTTATTCTTATTATTTGTTTATTTGGAAATTAACGTAATAACCGACTTGGGAGTGATAAAAAATGTACTATGCTGTCATTATTTGAAGCTATTACATTTTTTTCTCAGTTGTTATCAAAGAAAAGCGTCAACTTGAAGAACACCATCTTAGAAAATATTAGTGTTGTCCCTCACGTGCTCTGTGGCCCCTTTCCTCTTGCCGCACATCCCAGAATACTAATGAAGTCATGTTAGCTGGTCGCCTGTTGTACGCTGCTAGTCAGTTGTGGGTGTGGCGGGTAAAAGGGACGACCGTCTCAAAAGTGGCGACATCGCTTCTGCGCATGCGCTGGGAGTAGAAATGTCGTACTGCTGTCGGCAGAATGTTGAGGAGATGATGGTGGTCGGTCATCACTACAGTTGCTCGCTGAACGCGATAGAATGAGGAGTTTATCATTAATAAAGTTGTGCAAATATGCATGCACTCTTTCATTTGATATATATATATATATATATATATATATATATATATATATATATATATATGTATATATATATATATATATATATATATATATATATATATATATATGTATATATATATATATATATATATATATATATATATATATATATATATATATATATATATATATATATATATATATAGTTACGTATCTCGGAGGCCGACAAGTTTCAGCCTGATAGCGGGGAGAGCGGGACAGTCCAACAGACAGGGGAGGGCGGAGCGGGACAGAGGCGAGGGAGACAGACGGAGAGAGTGAGGCTAGCAGTCACTGCAATGTTTGAGTCATGCGGCTGGCAGCGCAGAAGGTTCCAGCGCATGCGCAGAAGCGAGGTCGCCACTTTTGAGACGGTCGTCACTTTTACCCGCCACATGGGCGTGATGAAAATGCTGATGATGGTGCTGTTTCGGAGCTAACAATGCAAAAACTTTCTCTAAGATGCGTCGTTGTAGCTTTTATAGTGCGATGGTTTTTCATGTTATTCGTCTATTTTTTCCTACTCAGTGGAACATGTAGAATGGAGATGCTGAAGAAAAATTGTCAAAATATTCAAGATGATACGTACAATAAATATTTGTAGTAACGATTAACATTAATACTATATATTATGCTTCACTTAATGGCTCGTGGCTAAATATGAGACACGACAGTGGGAGTGGGAGAATGTCCGGATGGCAAGGTCACTTTGAATCCTTAAGATGGTCTTCACTCTATTGTGGATTGTATTGAATGAAGGAAGAAAATACAAATGACAAGCTCGAGGAAAAGTGAGGTGCATGTTAGTTTTTTACTCTTTTTTAAGGGCTGTGGTACTCCTTAATGGATGAGTGTCTCAAAGAATAAAAAAGGAAAAAAGTGACGAAGACAAGAAGAGTAGTTAGACAACAAACATCTGTGACAAACTGTATCAAAATCTTTCGAAATGTCTAAGCCCTAAGGTAACGTCAGTAATTTACTAAAGCAGATAACAAAGGACAATTATCCATCTATACTAGATAATTGTCAGTATATCATTTTATGAAATTCATATCAGTGACCATAGAAACATTGGTAGTTGGTCCAGTCTTCGTGTTTAAAGTAGTTTTAAAAAAAACTTTTGAACAAGTTGGATAACAGAATCAGAGCGATCGAACGGTAGTCTAAGTCACCATTCTAAGTAAGCTTCCAGTGAAAATGAAAGGCTGATGTCGATTAACTAAGACGGAAATGTCAGCAGGAAGGGTGTCGGTAAGGTAGCACAATTTCAGAGGACAATAGAAGGACCTCCTTCAGGATTGGCAGCATCCTGAAACTCAAGGCCACAGAAATGGACACACACACACACACACACACACACACACACACACACACACACACACACACACACACACACACACACAAACACCCGCACGCACGCACGCACGCGCACACTTGGAATTTAAAATGTTACTTGTACTTGTACTTGTACTTGTACTTAGACCCAATGTACTTGAAAAATACCAAGTACATTCAAGTACAAACAAGTACATTGTATTTAATCAATAGTTATATACTGTATATAGATTCTAGCGAACTTTGTGATGATACTATTGGGTAAATACGTACATTGAGTGTTATAATATTATAGTGTATATAGGATAAAGGAGCATAATTATGTAGTATTTTCTCAATTGGTAACATGCTACAATAGACACCATCTAGACAGGGCCAGTACGCGTTTATTTCCTGTCACGCTCCACTATCTACTCCTTCACCTTATGTTTGTACTTGTACTTAAATGACATGTACTTGTACTTGGACTTAAGTACATAGCAAAGTGACTGTACTTGTACTTGTACCTGTACTTGAAAAATATCCAGGTACTTAGACTTGGACCAAGTACAGTCGCCTGTACTTGAACCCAACCTTGGTTAACGTCCCCGTCTAACACTTGACAAGGCGTGAGTTCGAACCCATCTCAGGTCGCTAAGTTTTTTTCACTGACAGGGAGCAATTACTGTCCCCCTTGAACAAGGGAATGAGGGTGTGATATGTGAGAGGGTCTCAGCCTTACCCATAGATCCGTCTCTATGACTTCTGAGCTCTTTCGGGAAGGGCTGGCGATCACGAGTCCAACGCGTGATCCTCCAGACTAATGTGAACACACACACACACACACACACACACACACACACACACACACACACACACACACACACACACACACACACACACACACACACACACACACACACACACACACACACACACACACTCACACACACACACACACACACACACACACACACACACACACACACACACACACACACACACACACACACACACACACACACATACACACACACACACCACACGTACACACGCACGCACGCACGCACGCACACACACACACGGTCCGCTATATAGCGTAGTAGTTAGCGCACTCGGCTCACAACCGAGGGGGCCAGGGTTCGATCCCCTGGGCGAACGGCGATTATTTGGGTGTGTCTCCTTTCACGTGTAGCCCCTGTTCACCTAGCAGTGAGTAGGTACGTGATGTAAGTCGAGGAGTTGTGACCTCGTTGTCCCGATGTGTTGTGTGTGAGTGGTCTCGGTCCAACCCAAAGATTGGTCTCTGAGCTCTGAGCTCTTCCATAGGGGGACGGCCGGCTGTCTCGAGAGAGACCAGCAGCAAATTGTACAGTCAATTACACACACACACACACACACACACACACACACACACACACACACACACACACACACACACACACACACACACACACACACACACACACACGCACGCACGCACGCACGCACGCACGCACGCACGCACACACAGACACATATATACATACACGAATATTGAGTCAGTGATACATTTTTAGCACCTCTTCCCTTCCTCGTATATACACCTCTTTTGTAACAATATCAGCATGTATCTATGTTGCTTCCCACAGCAAGTTAATCAATCGTTCTTTTATTACTAAGATGGCTCATCTGAGTGTGGCGGTGATGGCGGTGGTCACGCTGGCGGCACTGACGGGCTGCCAGGCTCAAAGGGGCATAAGTAAGTGATGCACATGGACTACATCAGTGTGGCGGCAGTTATACAAGCATGAAATTCCATGCTCAATAACACTAACAGTCATGTTATAAAAAATATTATTATTGCCGAAGGTTTAGTTATTTTTTTTTTCTATCTAAAGGAAAATTACTGTGTAACCACTCAATAGACTCTCACAGGATCTTTAGTCAACATCTGTTGTAGTCACCTTTTCTCTGTTCAGGCTGTTTGGACGGCAACAGACAGAGAGGGAGTTGTATCAGCATCCGAGAATGCCAGCCTTTGCGAGAGCTCTTGCAAGGGTTGAAAGCCAACACAGGAAATAGTAATGCTTTCCTGTTTCTACGACAGTGAGTGCCTGTTTTCTTTATTATCGTAAGAAAATTATTCATAACTATCACAGTATACGAAGAGATGCTTTTCATATGTTAGGTTGCTTTATATTTTCTTTTTGTGGAAGTATTGTTCACGTTAATCAAATTGAAGCGTAGACTCACAGTTATTGTATTTTCTATTTTCTTGTATAACAGGTCACTTTGTGAATTACCGAGAAATAACGAACCACTGGTGTGTTGTGCAGAAAAGGCGAACCCAACACCACCACCTATAAATCCTGGTAGCTCGCCTGATCTGTTGCCCAGCAGATGCGGGGTGACAGGTCTCACTGATCGCATCATTGATGGCGACGATGCTCCACTGCTTGCCTGGCCCTGGATGGCACTGCTTAGGGGCTCAGGTTAGTCTATTGTGAGAGCCACTAAGTTTCCTAAGACTGGGTGGGCTTTTTATAAATACCTTATAATTGAACTGAGTTCTTGATTAATATTTGACTGGTAGACTAGTGTCTGCCATCTCTTGAGAATTGCTCTTGCTTCACCAGTAAACTTCTCTCAATTCTGTATACCCTAGAAACATTCCACATTGCCTCCCATTCAATCTTGTCATGTGCTTTTTTCAAATCCATAAATACAGTGGATATTTTACTCTCTTTTGCCATTTTTTTCAACATCATCCTCAGGTTGAAAATGTGGTCCTCAAATTCTTTCTCCTTTCTTAACCCATTTTACTCTTCATCTGTTATGTCATTTGCAATATTTTATACTTTTTCAAATATGATTTACCATACATCTTGATTAATGTATTTAATAATCTAATTCCTGGATTGTATCCTCTTTGATTTTTGTCTCTTTTTGCTTTGTGTGCTTGCACTGTAGCAGTTTTTATTTTGTAGTTTCTAGATACTGTACCTCCCAAGGTCTCCAGACTAACTCTATAGATGATAAGTATCCAGTTAACTATAGCATCTCCTCCATATTTCAACACTTCAGCTGTGATGCCACTTATGCCAATTGATTTTCACACTTTAGATTTCAAATTGTTCCTAAAACTTCCTCTCTTTCAATATCACTCTGTTCACTCTTCCATTTACTATTCTATCACATCCTTTCACGTCACTTTTGCTTATCTTGCTTTCCATGTTTGGCAATTCCTCAAAATATTAACTCCTATTCTTTCAACATCTTTTTCCTCCTTCAAAACTATTTTCTCTTGTAATATCATGTTTTAAAGTCCCATTTTTGTTTGTTGTCATGATGCTCTGCTAATACTGTAGCTTTTCTTCCTAACACTCATTGGGTTGCATCTCAATTTGGGTTTACATCTCAATTTTATCTTACTGTCAATGTGTCACATCTGTATGTCTCAAATCCATACCCACCATCTCCCTCCTATCACATTTAGTACAACACTCTCCAGCCACACCAGTGCTTATGTCTCTTTTCATCTCCCTCTCATACCAAATATCATGTCAGTACATTTTTAGGATATCTACCTATGGTACATATTGTTTAATTCCTTTTTCAATTTTACCTATCTTTATGTATCTTTGCTTAAATTGTCTTTCCAAATCCAGTTAGCGGGCAGCCAGACAGTTGGTTCTGTGGTGGCGTCCTTATCAGTGATCGCTACGTCCTCACCGCTGCTCACTGTTTCAAAAGTATCTACAACATTAAACTGTAAGTCTTGTACTGACATGCTTTTAATTCACATAAAAGTAGGAGAGAGTAAAGTGAAAAGAAAAAAAACATAAGGTAAATTTGTACAAAATCACCAAATTTACAAGAATTTTTCCTACAAATATTGATGTTTTGAACAATTATGACACTTTTCCAGTAGCAAATCCATAGTTTTATTTGTATAAATATATCTCACTCCTCCAACATTACCATTTACAATCTCTAAACTGTCACTTAAAATCTCTTGCCATGTATGCTCTTAACTATAATTGACTGTTCCCTAAATGACATTACAATCTCGAAACTAGGATCGTGATAAACCATCCCTGGGTTGCCATTGTCAACAACTGACCGTATCCTAGCGCTTCGCGTACTGGTGGAAGGCCGACGTGAGTTTCGACAGGGATGCTCGCAGACTATGTCGATCTCAAAAAGGCATTTGATTAAGTGCATCGCGAGGCACTCTGGGATCTTCTGCACCTCCGCGGGATTCCTGCAGGGATTATTGGACTACTATCTGGCCTGTACTCCGGGACTGAGAGTACTGTGGAGTGTGGCGGGGGCGTGTCCAGCTTCTTTCCTGTGTATACGGGAGTGAGGCAGGGATGTGTCCTTGCTCCATCACTTTTCAATACATGTATGGACTGGATACTGGGCAGAGTTGTGGACCAAAGTCACTGTGGAGCATCTGTCGGCAACACCAAGAACACTGATCTTGTTTTTGCCGACGATGCAGTAATCTTTGCTGAGTCGCTGGAGGTTCTGGTGATGGCTTTCGAAGCATTGCACGAGGAGGAGAAACCTTTAGAGCTTCAGGTCTTCTGGCCCAAGACTAAGGTTCAGGTGTTTGGAGGCTTGCTAGATGAAACAGTACAGTCTATTCATGCGTGGGGTGAGGACATTAATATCTTGGACAGCTTCACATACCTTGGTAGCGTGGTCCATAACAATGGTGGGTCACGTCAAGAAGTCTTACGGCGGATTAGCTTGGCCCATGGTGTTATGGACTTGCTCAGCACGAGTATCTGCCGTTGTCGGTACCTGTGCAGACGGACAAAAATTCAAATCTTCAAGTCGATGGTGATCCTTGTCTTACTGCATGGCTGTGAGACATGGACACTGAACACCGACCTGAAGAGGAAAATTGATGTCTTTGGTAATAAATGCCCTTGCAGTATCATGGGGTATCGTTGGAATGCCTTCGTGTCAAATCAGCAATGGCTCCGTGAGACTGAATCAAGGCCTATTACCAGCATAGTCAACTCCGGCTATATGGGCATGTGGCACGTTACCCAGAAGCTGATCCTCCTTTTTGGGTTGTTTCTGAAAGGGATAACCCGGGATGGAGGAGGCCAAGGGGGCACCCACAAAGTTCGTAATTGGGGCAAGTCGATGCTTCCCGTTGGGAGTTACTTGGTATGGAAAGGGGGCTTGCATGGAGACTTGCACGGGGTGGTCGCCAGAGCGTTGGCGAAGCCTCTTGGCCTCTACGCCTCTTGGCGTAGACCATACTTGACTAACTTGCTGTATATCACTACTTAAATACAAATTGGTTCATAGACAAACATGTATTAGTTTTACATAAATCTGATGTCTTATCTTTTTTTTTCTTTGATGTGGTTTGGCAGCGAGTTTGTAAGGCTGGGAGAGCACACACTATCCAGGAAACAAGACTGTGAACAAGGTCTGTGTGCCCCGCAACCCCAAGACATTCCTGTGGAACAAATCATCTCCCATCCACAGTATGAATCACCGTGCAAGGAGTGCAACGACATTGCCCTCCTTAGGTTGTCCAGACCAGCCCAACTGAGCCCTCGTAAGTGTATAGTATGCAATAATGCATCTCTCCACTTTAAGTTTCATGTAGATAAAAGAATGTTGCTTATAACACGCTTTTCTGAATGAAGATCTTGTGAATGTGTAGTGTGATATCAGATTGTGAGGGACTAAGGGTTCGTGGAGGCAAAGGAGTCCCATCCTCCAGATTAACTCAGAAAACTAATAGACACAAACACACACATGAAAACACACACACACACACACACACACACACACACACACACACACACACACACACACACACACACACACACACACACACACACACACACACACACACACCGGGGCAATGCCGTGTAACATATTGCTATATAGTAACAAGCAATTTGAATGTTGACAATGCATTGCTACATCGTGGATATGCATTCTTTATAACACACATAAGTTAGCTTTGGTGAATATTTGTCTGAGGAACTGAATTTAGTTTGTTGTTGAGAGGTCTTTCCAGTATTTCCAGCTCACATTTATCCCTCTGATCAGGAGTACACATGCCTGGTTTACTTGTCTCATGAGGTGCACTGTTACAAGTATGCTGGAGTTAATTGAAGAAGTGTGGTTACTTATAGGTGTATTTTTGCATCGGTAGTTTTTGTGGTGCCGATTTGCCTTCCTGTTGACCCTCTCAAGGACATGGGCTTCACTGAGGAGGAGTTCCAGGGGAAGTTGGCTTGGGCTGCTGGCTGGGGATCTACCTCCAGAAGTAAGTATATATGAGTGGCTTAACATTTCGTTCTCTCTCTCTCTCTCTCTCTCTCTCTCTCTCTCTCTCTCTCTCTCTCTCTCTCTCTCTCTCTCTCTCTCTCTCTCTCTCTCTCTCTCTCTCTCAAATTAGTAATAGAGTCAACGCGTGAAAACAATATCTTTGATCTCGTCATAGTCAGTCAGGTTCACATTTTCAGTAACGAACATCTTGGGTCTTGTGATCATAAACTATTACGCGCCGATATCAATACAATAATCAATGTACTCGAAAACAAGACTTTGGTGATAAATTTTAGAAGAGGCAATTTTGAATATCTGAGACGAGCAATATCACATTTACAGTTACCAGTTACAACACAGGGTGAGATAGAGTGATCTTATTTTGAATATCAATTACTAACACAACAACGTAATTTCATCCCGAACTGCGAGTGATGACATAACAATACTAGAAGTCATCCTTAGCTTATTGATGAAATTAAACGATCACTTCAGGCGAGAAATAGGTTACATAAAGGTTTGTAAGCGCAGCATTCAACTGAGAAAATTGGATTATATAACGAATCTAGACGAAGAGTTAAAAAATCAATTCAGCAAACAAAACTGCAATACGATGGAAATATTACAGCAGAGAGCAAATGTTATGCCAAAATGTTTTATAGATACATTAACAACAAAATATTTATTATGGAGAAGTGGTATTAAGGGATAGCGATAACACACTTGTGACAGATAATTATTGCATTGGGAAAATGTTGAAGAAATACTTCAGTTCAGTCTTCAATACCACAATGCTTGGCGATAGCATTAACACTAATGACATTAATACTAATGATTCAACAAGCAGTGCCTCAGTAGTAGGGGGACAAGATGCCACAACTGAACTCTGTTATAACAGTAATGTTAGTGTTGATAATAATTATCAAAATAGTTATGTGCCCGACCAACAAAACTAAATCCATGCTAATGTAATAAGCTCCTATCATATACTGCAAAATGTTGAATTATATACCGAAGACATACTAAAAGAAATTAACAATATGAAAACAAATACAAATCCAGGACCAGAAGAGATCTATCCTAGATTATAGAAAGAACAGTTAACACCATTGAATCTCAATCTAATAAATCCCTACAACAAGGCTTAGTCTCAGTCAATTGGAAGTCAGCGAATGTCATCCCAATCTTTAACATCTTATAGTGATCTCTTTTCTGTCCACGATATCATCAGATCATTAAACACTGTGTAAGCTCATTTTCAAAAAGCCTTTGATAAAGTACCTTATGATAAGCAAGTTTTCAAAATCAAACAACTTGGGATCGCAGGTAATGTGCACAATTGGATCGAAAAATAGCTGACCAAAAGAAAACAAAGCGTCGTTATCATTGGATCTGCCTTGGAGTAGGCACCAGTCACTGTGCTATTCATAATATACATAAATTACATCGATGTTAGACTTAACAACTTCATCTCAAGATTCGCAGACGATACAAAAATAAGAAATTCATTAATCTCACACAGCGACAGGAATAGCCTACAGGATGACTTGCACAAAATCTCAAAATGGTCTGATAGGTGAGAAATACCTTTCAACGTCAATGAATGCCATTTCCGCCAAGTGGGAACAAGATTCCAAAAATATGAATATGATATGAGGAAATGATATTTGAAAGCATACAATGTGTCAAACATTGTAAAGACGCCTCTGGTAAAGCTACAATAACTCTGGGCGGGCCTAATAAACAAAACATTTTCGTCAAGAAGGAAAATATTATCATACCTCTATATATCGGCTTAGTCAGACCCTACTTGAAGTATGTAGTGCAATTTTGGTCGCCTCACCTTGCAAAAGAAAGCGAAATTTAAAATTATATAGCGTAGGACTATGAAGATGATCCTGTCCATGCCTAATAAATCTTATGAAGAGAGGCTGGCACGAATAGACATGTTCTCTCGAGAAACATTCCCTCAGAGGAAACCTTATAGAGTTTTAAAATACCTAAGGGACTTACAAATCTTGAGGCAAATAAACTCTTCAATTGATGATTTATCACGATCGAGGAGTAACCGAATATCACTAAGATGTATGTCACGGGGGGTTTTTTGTTCTCCCTCCTATATTGTAGTAACAATATTTTATTTATTGTGTATAGAACTCGTGATGATAAATCTGTAGGATAATTACAAGCCTCTCGACACCGACCTCATTTCACTCACCTTCGGGAGGCTCTGTATCGCCTAAGTTTTAAATCTAATGTACCCAGAGTGTTTGGCAAAGTAAACAAATAAGACAAGCTTCTTTAGTTTATTTAAATAAGCTTCCCCTGAAAACGGAAAGATTATTAAAGACTCTCACACCATTCACTCGCTAACCTGGCTATAAAGAACTTAATTGTAAACCTTAAGATTCCTTACTGTACTCACGACCTTCCTACTCTCGAGGAAGTAGTGTGCGCAGGCGCGCGTACACACGTGGGTGCGGGCGTGCGCGTAGGTGCAGCGTGGGCGTGCGCAGGCGTGGGCGGCGTCCGTGGATGTAGCGAGCGCGGGGTGAAGGGGGCACACGTGGTATCCATATACACGTCTCCCTCTGTCCTCCCACACGCTGTTTCTGCAAAGAGACTCCACCACAAACACAAGGGGGGCAGGACAAAACCAGACTCCCACCATAGACAACTCCACTTAGCTAGCTCAGAGAAACTCCACCTAGAGACAACTCCACTTCACTAGCCCAGAGAAACTCCACCTAGAGACAACTCCACTTCACTAGCTCAGCCTCCACTCAGAGACAACTCCACTTATCTCTCATGAGGCAGGACAAAACCAGGCTCCCCTTAGAGACAACTCCACTTCACTAGCCCAGAGAAACTCCACCTAGAGACAACTCCACTTCACTAGTTCAGCCTCCACTCAGAGACAACTCCACTTATCTCTCTCATGAGGCAGGACAAAACCAGGCTCCCCTTAGAGACAACTCCACTTCACTAGCTCAGCCTCCACTCAGAGACAACTCCACTTATCTCTCTCATGAGGCAGGACAAAACCAGGCTCCCCTTAGAGACAACTCCACTAGCTAGCTCTGTACCTGTACGTGGCATCCACCTTGAACCTCTCCACACAGCTAAACTCAGAGACACGTGGCGTCCATCTTGGACTCCACTCCACACAGCTAGACTCCACCTCTCCACTCAAAGGCAACTCCACTAGCTAACTCTGTACCTGTACGTGGCGTCCACCTTGAACCTCTCCACACAGCTAAACTCAGAGACACGTGGCGTCCATCTTGGACTCCACTCCACACAGCTAGACTCCACCTCTCCACTCAAAGGCAACTCCACTAGCTAACTCTGTACCTGTACGTGGCGTCCACCTTGAACCTCTCCACACAGCTAAACTCAGAGACACGTGGCGTCCATCTTGAACTCCACTCCACACAGCTAGACTCCACCTCTCCACTCAAAGGCAACTCCACTAGCTACCACACAGCTAATCTCCACCTCTCCACTCACTAGCTCAGCCTCCACGTGGCTACCACACAGCTAAACTCCACCTCTCCACTCACTAGCTCAGCCTCCACGTGGCTACCACACAGCTAGACTCCACCTCTCCACTCACTGGCTCAGCCTCCACGTGGCTACCACCTTGGCTCGTCTCCACGTGGCTCCACTTACCTTCACTCCACTTCACTCACCACCAGTTTCTTCTCAAAGAAACTCCACGCAATTCCTCGCGCCACCATACAACTGCAGTCCACCCGACTATGCAAGATTGCAATGGCGACGCGAGAAACAGCGTGGAAAAAGAATTTTACTCCCAACCTGACCTCTCTCCACCGCCGCGCCACCAAGACTGACCTGCCCGCGGCATGCCGCGGGCTGGGTCACGCTGCTACCCGGCCCGGGTCATCGACATGCCACACGCTGCCATACGGCGTCACTCTGGTTGCGTTAATTCGTATAACACAACCACTATTTAACATGCGCGTAAATGTTACACATCATGCAACTATCCCTACAATTAAGTAGACCTGCTTGCATGCAGAAAATGTCTCCCAGCCTGATAATACCCCCCCATGGATATAATGCATTTTGGGGTTCTACCCACACTCCTTGTCTGAAATGCTGCATTCTCATTGGTTCCGGCACAGACCTACGGGTGACGTCAAAAAGGAATATTCCACTCAACGAAGCGTCCCCCAGCCGTGTCACGTAGACACCCATGAAACTTTCCGGGACCCCACATTCCTTAGCCATGACGTAGCTCTCCCCAGCTACGTAGGCCTAAAATTCCACCCATGACAATGTAGAAGACAACTTGACAACAGTAGAATTTTTTTTTTGTATCAATGATGTCCTAAGAGAGTGGACTAAGTTTCCACCTTCCGTGGTGCAGCGGACCACAATAAACTCCTTAAAAACTAATTTCTACTACCATTTCCTCCAACAAGGTTTCTGATAGAGGCTATATAACCCAGCGTACTGCTGGCTGGTTAACTTTGTTTCTTCTGACTTTTTAAGATCGTGATCAAGTTGAAAGCGTTTACTCTAGGTTAAGGACATACCATCTTAAGCCCTAGTGTCTGTGGTCTGACTTTCTATGCAGTTCTCTCTTACAGTCACCCTCTCTCCTCTATTCCTCTTCTTTCTCTGCTTCACTGTGAGACAACGTTTTTTTCTTTCTTTATTTTCTTTATTTAAATTTTTTTTTTTTACTATGGTCTTATGATTTCTTTGATTCTCTTTACCTACCGCTTTATATCCTTCACCTCCTCTATCTCGTTTTGGTAGTCGTCGTCGTTCACTTTCTCTTCCTCTTCTTCATTCTCCTCTTTCCTTCCTTCTTTTTCCCATTCCTTATTCTATTCCTTCATGCATTTAACGAATTTCCCTCAATTGATGTGAACTCAACCCTGTTGTGTAAAAATGGAGCAGGTTTTGTAATCAAATGCATCTTGCTGAGTTACTTATTTCTCATAAGTCTTGACTGTTTGATCAAATACTATATATAGGATACCATCCTCCTCCTCACGTCTTGAAGTTAAACTACTGTAAAAAAAACGAATACTTCACCTGCTCTTACCCCGCAGGTACTCAGCTCCCACACCATCTAAACCACCTTCTCTCTCGTCCTTCAGATCCCAACAGGCCTACCACTCCTGACAAACTGCAGCAGGTACTCCTTCCAATCGGTGAAGGACATTTCTGCAACAATCTGAGAAGCGATTATCCAACTACTCGATCAACACTTTGTGCTGGCGGGCAGAGCAAAGACACCTGCAAAGGAGATTCAGGTGATGGTGGCCTCTTGCATCTAGATAGTCATTTACTTGCAAATTGGCTTGGCTTTTATTTGCGGCCGCAGCAAACATATGATGTGTACTAAATAATATGGGAGGTGTTTTGGTCATCACTACAGTATCTCGATTGTTGAATAATTTAAGTCTTTGCTTCCTAACAGGTGGACCACTCGTGCTCGGCAATAAGTTTGAAACAAGAAGGTTTGTGGTGGGTATCACAAGCCTGGGGCCTACTGTGTGTGGTAGGCAGGCCACCCAGGGACTCTACACTAATGTTCACTACTACGTGCCATGGATCCTCAGAACTCTACGACCCTAGAAGACTCTCCAGCATCGTACAAGAATCCACAGGAACTTATAGAGTTTATTTCAACCTTTAAAGTATACAGGATTTGTAGGTCTGGAGTTTTTAAGTTTTGAACTTTTCAAAATCATAACAGCATTAGGAAAATATCAACATTTATTTACGATTTTATTCTCATGTAGATGTATCAGTAAATTTAGGTTATATGCCTGAGATTCCTATTTGTCACTATCCTGCTGCCCTACCGAGGATTTAACTTGAAAATCCTGCTGCATGTAGTGTGTTTTCTTATAAACACAACTGAACTCTTAATGCTAAGGCATTAGTTGTCATGAAACTACTCTTTTGATTAGTACTTTGTAGAATAAAACTATTCTGCATAAACTATCCAAAAGTATCATGAAGTGACTACTGAAGCATCCAAACCTTGTTTTTTTTTTTTATAGATATTCAGCATTTTCGTCTGAAGGGAGCTTTATTTCCTATTGTAACTACAACCCTGTTATATGTAATTACCATTGATATTATTGCTGTTAGTATTACTACTGCTACAATGGTAACAATTTTAATTTTTTCATATCTGTCCTTTTTAGCTTCATAATCTGGCATAAACCATTTGTGGCTTCTTGTAGCTAGGGTCGACAAACAAATTCCACACCCACTCACAGGGGGTAAACTTGTAAGTATTCTGTTCTTTTAGGAACAAATATATACGTAGTACATTGGAGAGCAGGATTGCTATTCTCTCCCTTCTGCAAAGGAGAGATAACAACACATGAATTTACATACTATATCTATTTTCCGTTAGGTGAACAGGGACTATAGTGTGAAAAGAGACAAACTCAAGTTGTCTGTGGTTAGCCAAGGATTAAAAACCTGGATATTTTGGCTGTAAGCTGATCATGCTAACCACTACAACATTGGGCTATTCATATTAATTAATTAATCATACTGTAAATGATAGGAATGATAACAAAAATAGCAATAATTATAAGAATTATATGAATGATAATAATAGTAATAATGATAATAATAATAATAATGATATTAATAATAACAATAATGATAATAACAATAATAATAATAATTGTGATGGGGTTTAGTCAAATGAAAGTATGACGTACTGCGTACTTATAATAACAAATACAAAGGTAGCGTAACGTAAAAAGCCACGATACTGAGTCATGTGTTACGTGGCCGGTGCCTCAAGGCGGACTGAAGTGCCCATATAGGGTTGATATTGAATGGGGAATACATGATAATCTCACCTTTACACTTTACATACGTGACACACATAGCGCGGGACGAGAATAATTGTCATACAAAGGAGAGATACGTTAGGTTAATGTAATAGATAAGTAATGGGTAATAACCTCACCATTACATAATGATGATAGTAACAATAATGATAATACCAAGAAAATACTTCCACCAACAACAAATAATAATTTTTTTCCGGTTTTGCTCTTCGTATCAAGTTTTCATGTCCTTTTCCTCCTACTTATCATCATCTTCATTGAAAGTGTTATTTTGAAATACACCTGTCGAGTTTTTGATTGTCAAATATAATTAAACAAATAGATAATGTAAGTTTTTACATATTCACATGCAGATAAATTTGGTTTTGATACTATTATAAGACAAAAATTTTATTTGATAGTTTTGAAATAATTAATATTTACGTCAATAAGAATAAGATTTCAGACGTAATATTTGTATTGAAACAACAAATTAGTCACAATTATAGGAAAAAAAAAAATGTCGGGGTCTTATTTTTCAACCTATTTTTGCACTTATGAAGTTGCATGGAGACCGACGGATGGTATGATTAGAACGCATTGATGGAAGAAGAACGGCTGGTAGCTCTACACGTGCCTCCCTTCCTGCGTGGAGAATGATTAGTACGCCGCGGACGTGCTTATTTTTTCATGATTGCAACGTTTAAGAAAAAAAAGAAGAAACTTTATAACCCCATAACACCAGTTTCCCAAATTGAGTATATCAATCCTGCGTACAAACATTACACAGTGGGGTTATTTTTACACATAGAATACGCCGGTTTTCTCAATTTTCTTTACAAATTCCATACTAGTTTTTCCATGCTGCATGGTATCGCTTCCTCTTCCGGCCAGCTTCGGCTGGAAGGAGGAGTGGTTGGGAAGGAGCCTTACACTTTGCTGTCCTTTTGTCTCTGACATGTAGATACAACAGTAGTAGAGTGTAGCCCAGTGAATCTCAAACTGTGCGTGCGCCGCGGGAATCCTCTAGGTGCACCGCGTAATTTTTCATAGATATGGGTAATTTGCACTTTGAGGTAGCATTTTTTGTTTTTTATATTGAAGATGGAAAATCGTCAATGAATGAGTTAATATGTAACTAGGCAGGTAGATGCAAGGTCCTTTAATAATATTATAAGTACTTTGGGTAGATGGATAAAGTAACAAATAGAGAATAAATGAATAAGTTATTCATGCTTAAAAAATATTTCCCGTTTCCACCACAATACGTGTTGAACGAGTACTGTACACCAGTGTTACCAGATCTCTTCTGCAGAATAATGATTGACTCAACATAAAATATTGCTAGATTGAGCAAAATTATGCACCCCATAACTTATTATACAATATATTTCATCGTTCACTGCCTTTATCATATCAGATGTAGGCTCAAATTTAGAACATGGACCTGATTTCTTTATCCATTCTCCAACCATCAGTTAATTTGTCAGAGATGCATTTGACAGTCTGTTCCTTTTTCACTTTTCCTTAAGTTAACTGAGGAGTAGTTCCATTCACAGTCAGCATTAGAGACTGGTACACTAAGTAATGCTCTAGCAAATTTAGAGAGGCTGGGTTATCTTTCACTTGCATGAACTTTTAACCAAAATATCTCTGTGTTAGAATCTCCTTCCAAAAAACCATCAACATCACCACTTATTAAAAATGCACAGTCGAACTCTTGTTAATTTTCCGTTATGGTATTGAGAAATTTTGAGGAAACATCAAAAGGAGACAGTTTTTTAGTATTACGAGTATTATAGGCATATCATAAAAATTGTCAAAACTGCTACATTAATAACATTTTTTATTTATTTTTTATTTAGTTGTAATTTTTCCACGAAATACTTGTAACAGAAGGGTTGGTAGAGTGATTTTAATTGACATGCATCACGCAGGCGGGAAGGTATTTTTAACCGCCGCACATTACTTTGGCAGAAAACCTTTCCTTCTAGCTCGTCTCATCAACCTCTTCCCTCCTGCTACATAACGCTACTTTGCATTTTCTGCCATAGAAGCATTTATCGGGATTAAGCTTCAAAAGTGATCCACATCGGTGATACAGATTTATATATTATTTAATTCAGGAATATAAATGGCACTGATAATTCTTTCAAGCTGGAGCATCGACCCATAAGAGAGTGTTATGGTGCCTTGCTATAATTTGGCAACCGTGTCAGGACGTTGCCACAGTGGCGTTCACCCAACCGTCCAGTTTCCAGTCAGTGTTCTTGAAGCCATCGTTGAGTGAGGGTGTGTACGCTTTTGTGTGCGTGTCCATAACTACCTAACTGAGGTGCCACGGAGTAATGGTGATTAGACACTTTGAGAGAACAGTGTATCGGTGAAACATGTGTGCGGGAGAGAGGTGGGGGCACGGCTGATCCTTACTTACGGCTCTGTTGAAATCTCCCCAAGCGGTGCGACAGTAAAGTTCGTGTGTGTGTGTGTGTGTGTGTGTGTGTGTGTGTGTGTGTGTGTGTGTGTGTGAGTGTGAGTGTGTGTGTGTGTGTGTGTGTGTGTGTGTGTGTGTGTGTGTGTGTGTGGGTAGGTGTGTGTCTGTGTGGGTGTATGTGTGTGTTCGTTTACTGAAAAAGAAACATCTATACGTACACTCCAAAGACACATTTCTACCGAAAATGGAATTGCATTTGATGAGGTAAGCAATTAAATATTCTATCATCATTAATGTTATTGCTATCATTCTAATTTTCATTATTGTTATATTACTATTATTATCATTATTATTATTATTATTATTGTTATTATTATTATTATTATTATTATTAATATTATTATTATTATTATTATTATTATTATCATTATTATTGATATTATAATGATCATTATAGCACTGTGGTGGAAGCTGCAAGAACACCCCCATCGTATTCCCTGCGGGTTGTAAAGGGCAACCAAAAGGGACCGAGCGAGGGGACTGGAAAGCATCTCTGTATTATATAACTCCTAAGATAAAAAAAAAAAAATGGTGCAGGGGTTGAAGAGAATAATTTCAGAGTAATGTCTTCCTGAACCCAAAATGCCTTATCTTGGCTAACTCCCCTTTAAGGAGAATATTTGCTCTGTATATAGATAGATGTATTATCATAATTATTAGCATTATTGTCATTATTATTATTATTGTTATTATTATTATCATTATTATTCGGGTTCAGCTAAAATATAACTTCCCATACCCATCAAGGTTTTATTTCATGAAAGGAAGAAACAATAAGGATGAGGTGTTGCCCAGCCCACTCGCCTCGCCCCTAATAGCCAGTCGCCCTTTAGGAGACGCAGGGAATAACTTGGCAGTATTCTATAAACATGGCTACTGATATGGAAATAATAACAATGATAATGACATTAATAACAATGATAATAATAATAATGATAATAATAATGTTAACAATAACAATAATAATGGGATATTTCTGATACCATTATTTCTCTTTCTCAAGGCACCGTGCCACTTTCTCTTGCATTATTCCTCTTGCTTGATGGCGATTGTTTGTGTCGAACAGGAAGTGAGCATTGCTTAATACCAAGACCTTACAAGACGAGTAAGATGACCGAGCCTGCTGTACCCTTGACGGTATGACTTGCATATAGACAAAGCAAACACCTTGAGAGAGAGAGAGAGAGAGAGAGAGAGAGAGAGAGAGAGAGAGAGAGAGGAGAGAGAGAGAGAGAGAGAGAGAGAGAGAGAGAGAGGAGAGAGAGAGAGAGAGAGAGAGA
>JAPQNM010000002.1:9597572-9602480 GCA_029783475.1 Metacarcinus magister
TTTTCAGCCTTGGAATCATTTTTGTTATTCTTCGCTGGACTCTTTCCAGTTTGTCAATGTCCTTTCTGTAATATGGGGACCAAAACTGTACGCAATACTCAAGATGGGGTCGTACTAGTGAATTATGCAGTTTTAATATGACTTTTTCTGATTTATTTTCGAAAGTACGCCCAATAAAGCCGACCAATCTGTTAGCAGTTTTAACTACCTCTGAACAATGTTGACTGGGCTTTAAATCGTTTGATATTGTGATTCCCAGATCTTTTTCTTTGTTTACTGTAGAAAGTGATTTACCATTCATTGAGTACTGAACGTGATCATTATTTCTTCCGATGTGTAGTACCTTGCATTTTTCAACGTTAAATTTCATTTGCCATTTATTGGCCCAAGACGTTAGTCGATCTAGGTCTGATTGTAAGACTTCTCTGTCAATTGTCGTAGTTACTTTGCTGAGAATTTTCGTATCGTCAGCGAATTTCGATATTTTGCAAGTGATCCCATCATCTATGTCATTAACATATATCAAGAATAAGACAGGACCAAGCACTGAGCCTTGTGGTACGCCACTTTTTACGTTTAACCATTGAGAGGAGACACCGTTTAAGACTACTCTCTGCTTACGTTCAGAGAGCCAGTCCAGAAGCCAATTGTAAATGCTACCAGAGATACCATGAGTCATTAGTTTATTAAGCAATCGTTGATGAGGTACTTTATCAAAAGCCTTTTGAAAATCCAGATATATGACATCTACTGCTCTGCTTTCATCGTACGCGTCAAAAACATTGTGGAAGAAGTCTAATAAGTTAGTTAAAGCATGAACGTTTATTACGAAAACCATGCTGTGAGGGTTTTATTATATCGTTGTCTTCAAGGAATTTCACCACATTGTCACGAATGATTGTCTCCATTAATTTACATACAACTGATGTCAGACTGATTGGCCTATAATTTCCGGGTTGTGACTTGTCCCCCTTTTTGAAGATTGGTGTTACATTTGCACGTTTCCAATCTGATGGAACTTTACCATCTCTTAAGGATTTATTGAATAAGATTGTAAGCGGTTTACTGATCTGGTGCTTGACCTCTTTCAAGATTCTTGGGGAAATTTTATCTGGTCCAGGGGTTTTGTTTGTTTTCATCTTATTGATTTTTTGCAAAACGTCATTTTCTACTATGAGTATATCATTTAAGAAGTTTACGGTCCCTCTAATCTCAAGTGGTTGAAACGATGAACAATCCTCTTCTGTAAATACGGATGCAAAAAAGTTATTAAGGATTGTAGCCATTTCGTTTTCGTCATTTGTGTGATTTCCATGTCCTTTAGTAAGTGGACCGATATTGCATGTAAGGGCTTTTTTACTCTTAACAAAACTATAAAATTCTTTAGGATTAGATTTACATGATTCCGCTATATATTCTTCAAGGTTTTTCTTGCTACGCTTTATCAATCTCTTAGTATCGCGACGAATTCTGTCAAACTCTACTTTATCATCTTGGCTTTTAGTTAATATGTACTTATTGTACGCGTGTTTTTTGAGAGAGAGGCTGTTTTTTATCTCTTCATTCCACCATTTTGGTTTGTTCTTCCTTGCTGAACGTCTGTATCGATACGGTACACATACGCTTATAACTTCATTCAGTTTTGTGGTAAAGGCCTCCCATGTCTTATCAATATCTGACTCTGACAACAGTTCACTCCAGTCAGTGTCTTCTAGAATTGTTCGCATTCTGATGAAATTCGCCCTTTGATAATTTGGTACCTTCTCCTTACTGTCTTTTACTTTTATTTCCTTAATTTTCAAATTGAACGTGATTATCCGATGGTTACTAGAACTGAAAACTGGGCCGACATTTACGTTGCTGACTAAATCTTTACTTGTTGAAAGAATGAGATCAAGGGTATTTAAGTCTCGCGTCGGTTCGTGAACGAAGGAGGAGATAGTAGTACAGGATGCAGGAAGAGAAGGAAACATTCAGGGGAACAATTTGAATTAGAGTAGGTGAAAATAAGATAATTAAATAATTTACAGAAAAAGAGAGGTGTGGAGGGAAATGAGGAAGGGGAGAGAGAGAGAGAGAGAGAGAGAGAGAGAGAGAGAGAGAGAGAGAGAGAGAGAGAGAGAGAGAGAGAGAGAGAGAGAGAGAGAGAGAGGAGAGAGAGAGAGAGAGAGGAGAGAGAGAGAGAGAGAGAGAGAGAGAGAGGAGAGAAGAGAGATAGAGAGAGAGAGAGAGAGAGCAGAGAGAGAGAGAGCGAGAGCGAGAGCGAGAGCGAGAGCGAGAGCGAGAGCGAGAGCGAGAGCGAGAGCGAGAGCGAGAGGGAGGAGAGGGAGAGAGAGAGAGAGAGAGAGAGGAGAGAGAGAGAGAGAGAGAGGAGAGAGAGAGAGGAGAGAGAGAGAGAGAGAGAGAGAGAGAGAGAGAGAGAGAGAGAGAGAGAGAGAGAGGGAGGGAGGGAGGGAGGGAGAGAGAGAGAGAGAGAGAGAGAGAGAGAGAGAGAGAGAGAGAGGAGAGAGAGAGAGAGAGAGAGAGAGAGAGAGAGAGAGAGAGAGAGAGATGAGAGAGAGAGAGAGAGAGAGAGAGAGAGGAGAGATGAGAGAGAGAGAGAGAGAGAGAAAGAAGAGAGAGAGAAGAGAGAGAGAGAGAGAGAGAGAGAGAGAGAGAGAGAGAGAGAGAGAGAGAGAGAGAGAGAGAGAGAGAGAGAGAGAGAGAGAATATTAGCGGGAAAGAGTTGGAAGGTAAAGGTTAACAGCGATAGAGAGACAGCAGTTTAACAAGAAAAAAAAGTCGACAGGAATCTCAAGGTTGTTTGTTCGTTGGGTACGTATTCACTCTCTCTCTCTCGCTCTCTCATCGCTCCCCTCTCTCTCGTCATCTCGCGTCTCTACTATCCCTCTCTCTCTCTCTCTCTCCTCGTCGTCGTCTCTCGCTCTCCTCTCTCTCATCAATCTCACTCGCCTTACCCAATCTCCTCTCTCTCTCCTCTCATCATCTGTATGACGGAGACAGGGAAAAGAGAAACAAAAAGAACACAGAGAGAGAGAGAGACGGAGAGAGAGAGAGAGAAGAGAGAGAGAGAGAGAGAGAGAGAGAGAGAGAGAGAGAGAGAGAGAGAGAGAGAGAGTAGAAAGTGAGATATGATGAGTGTCCCTGTTGTAATAGTTGTTTAATGTGGTGGAGGGAGGTATGAGTGGTGTTAGGATGTGGGTGTGTGGAGACTGCTACACAACGAAGGTCGAGTCATTAACACATTGCTTTGATAGTTTTATGGTAAAGTGTAAGACAGACAAATGTAGTCATTATCTCTATATTAGTTAGCGTGGATGTGTGTGCAGCTCTCTCTCTCTCTTCGCTTCTGCACCTGCCTCCCTGCCTCCTACTAATTATTCTTCGGTGTCTGTTCTGCCACGCAATCTCACACCGCTTCATGCCAGGCTTACTCATCTTCCTTTCCCACCCTTAGTCACGATATCATTGTGTTCGTACATACATCTCTCGCCTCCTATCGTCCCATCAACATCCTCCATCTCTAGAAGATCTCATACATCTCTCCGTCGTGAGCATCCACTGGGCGTCTACACTGACTCTCCTCAGTCTCTCCTCCAGTACGCGCTTCCGAAAAACGTCTCTCCCTCACTCGCTACTCTCCGCTCTCATCTCTCCGTCCCTCATGCCCTCCTCTCTCGTCGAGATCGTCCCTCATCTCCTCAGTCTCATCACGTTCATCCCTCGTCCACTCGGTCCTCTCTCGTGTCTCGTCTCTCTCTCTCACGTCTCGGTCCCCTTGAGTACCTTTCTTTTGTTCTTCCTGCAATTTCACATTCTTTTCTGCTTTTCATTATCTTCTTCTGCCCTGTTTCACCACCCCGTCCTGCCTCCTGCCCCCTTCTGGTCCAGTGTGTTGCTTCAATCCCTTCTGCTTCCCCCCATCCTCTTCGGCCCTTTTCTCTTGCTCAATTTAATTAAAAGAAGAGAGAGAGAGAGAAAGAAAAAAGAAAGAGAAGAGAGAGAGAGAGAGAAGAGAGAGAGAAAGAGAGAGATAGAGAGAGAGAGAAGAGAGAGAAGAAGCGAAGAGTAGAGAGAGAGAGAGAGAAGAGAGAGAGAGAGAGAGAGAGATAGGAGAGATGAGAGAGTAGAAGAAAGAGAGAGAGTAAGAAGAGAGAGAAGGAGAGAGAGACTACTATCGCTCGTCGGTAGATCGTATATGAGAGAGATAGGAGGATCGGATATATCTAGCGAGAAGCTCTCGATCTTCGCTCTCTCCTCTACTATCTATCTATGATACTCGATCCTCGAGTTAGCTAGTTGTCTTGAAGTGTATCTTTATAGTTCGACGCACTCTGGCACGGCTATAGTTTTCTTTCGCTTCTTCTCTTCCCCTCGTACTCTATCATCTCTCTCTTCTTCTCTCTCTCTTCTCTTTCTTCTCTTCTTCTCTTCTTTTCATAAGTATTTCTGCTTCTCTTTAGTCCCTTCTCCCTCTCTCTCCGCTCTCTCCATTCCCCTCCCCCCCTTTTAGATGTCTTGAGGTATAATATACGGATGCTTTATTATTTTCTTCTATACACTCAAAAATAGTGTCATGGTACTGACATTTGAACTTGGGATTCAGCACAAATTAAAAAAAAACGAAGTACTGTTGTCATCCATTGTCGCCCTAAGATAATCATAACATATTGTCATCAATGGAATAATAATAATAATTACTCAAATTCTGGTAGACGATCGAAACCACTGAACAATTTGAAGGATGGCCCACCAACGAAAAAACACTGGTTGAACCTGTCTTGACGTTAAAAAAGGCTTCGAACAAAAATTACTATCGGGAATGCGTTTTCTGTACTATGCTCGGTCTGCTCTCATCTCTATTTTCTCTGGTCCAATTCTGCTTCTGCGCGCGAGTCGTCGTCTCAT
>JAPQNM010000002.1:9620080-9640080 GCA_029783475.1 Metacarcinus magister
GTAATATTTAATGCTTTATTCTGTTCCTGCTCACAATAATGAGACACTATAGTGCACTAGTGCTTCCGTAGATTATCATTTCAATGCTCAAGTCTAGTGTATAACTGAAAAAATGAGCTATAACAACACTGCTATTAATTCACACAATATTTCAGCTCGCCAAAACAACACAAGAGGTATATTTTCAGCTTTAGCCTGTTCTTTCTCTTATACGGAAAAACTAATCTCTCTCGTGATACCCATTTCAATCCCCAAGTCTAGTTTGTTATTGAAAAAAACCGACCTACGTGAATATTCTTTTCGGTGTGTACTATGTTTATGAAGTCAAAACAATTTAAATCCAAGAAAATAATGCCAAGAACCTATTTCATTCCATATATTTAAAGTTGACAAATTGTGAGCGTGCGTTCTAGCGGCAGAGGGTGTATGAGATATGACCCACGAGTTCTGGACGACCATAAGACTGACTGTCATAAATTCTGTTAGCTATGAGCGTTAGTTATGGTCGTCCATATAACTATGTAGAATACGGGCCCTGGAGTTTATAAGAAAATAACACAAGATGATTGAGACAAAGGGCTTTGGCACAAGGCTCGCAGAAACACTTTTAGAAATCAGACAACATTCTGTGTATATATATATATATATATATATATATATATATATATATATATATATATATATATATATATATATATATATATATATGACATCTTTTGACTGGTTTCTGAAAGAGAAATATCTTATATTTAAAGAGATGGTTGAGCTGCGCCCTGATATCACTGAAACATTAATTGAAAAAGTTATCAGAGATGGCTTAATGGCGTCTTGTCTTGCAAACCTTGCGTATTATGCAGTACACTTTCTTTTTACAGGCAGTCATAGATATATCATCAAAGATGGAAAAAAAATATTATAGAAATGAAGTGAAAGTAATTTCTATTGTGTGCATGTAAAGTACCAGTTAAATTGTAATTAGCTTCATTGATGCTTTTTCGGTTCATGGATCCACAGCGAAGCATTTCGGTTCCGAAAACAAATTTGTAATAATCATGCATTCTATAAACATTGATGTAAGTATAGAGCAGATCTGATTTCACTTCAACTGGATAATCAGTGATTATAGATAATCATAGCAAGTTGGTTAAATTAAAAAAAAATTTAAAATAAATAAATAAATAAATAAATAAAAAAAACATTAAAAGGGTACTGGCTAAGGGAAAAATAAATTAAGTATAAAAAAAAAATCCCACTTGTCGCCAGACCCTATAAAGAGGACAGTAGGAGAAATATAGACATAAGGGAAGTCCAAATTAGTGTGAGAAGTGTCTTGACACTCCTCTTTTGAAAGAGTTTAAGTCATAGGCAGGTGGAAAAACAGACAAAGGAAGAGAGTTCCAGAGTTTACCAGTGTAAGGGATGAAAGAGTGAAGATACTGGTTAACTCTTGCATTAGGTAGATGGACAGAATAAGGATGAGAAGAAGTAGAAAATCTTGTGCAGCGAGGCCGCGGGAAGCGGGGAGGCATGCAGTTAGCAAGTTCAGAAGAGCAGTCAGCATGAAAATAGCGGTAGAAGATAGATAAAGATGCAACATTGCGGCGGTGACTTAAAGAGTCAAGACAGTCAGTTAGAGGAGGAGAGTTGATAAGGTGAAAAGCTTTAGACTCCACCCTGTTTAAAAGAGCTGTATGAGTTGAACCCCCCCCAGACATGAGAGCCATACTCCATACATGGGCGGATAAGGCCCCTGTACAGAGCAAGCAGCTGAGAGGGAGAGTAAAATGGACGCAGACGCCATAGGACACCTAACTTCTTGGAAGTTGATTTAGCAAGAGTAGAGATATGAAATTGCCAGTTTAGATTTTTAGTAAAGGATAGACCGAGTGTGTTTAATGTGGAGGAGAGGGGAAGTTGAGTGTCATTGAAGAAGAGGGGATAGTTATCTGGAAGGTTATGTTGAGTAGATAGTTGTAGAAATTGAGTTTTTGAGGCATTGAACAAAACAAGGTTTGCTCTGCCCCAATCAGAAACTAGTGAAAGATCAGAAGTTAAGCGTCCTATAGCATCTCGCCTTGAGTCATTTCATTTTTGTTGGGTTGGGCGTCTGTTGTACGACGTTGAAAAATGCAAGGTGGTGTCATCAGCATAGGAATGGATAGGGCATTGAGTCAGATTTAGGAGATCATTGATGAATAATAGAAAGAGAGTGGATGATAGGACAGAACCCTGAGGAACACCACTGTTGATAGTTTTAGGGCAAGAACAATGACCGTCCACTACAGCAGCAATAGACCGGTCGGAAAGGAAACTGGAGATGAAGGTACAGAGAGAAGGATAAAATCCGTAGGAGGGTAGTTTAGAAATTAAAGATTTATGCCAGACTCTATCGAAGGCTTTCGATATATCAAGGCCAACACCAAAGGTTTCACCAAAGTCCCTAAAACAGGATGACCAAGATTCAGTTAGGAAAGCAAGAAGATCACCAGTAGATCGGCCTTTACGGAAACCATACTGGCAATCAGAGAGAAGGTTGTGAGCTGATAGATGCCTCATTATCTTCTTGTTAAGGACAGACTCAAAGGCTTTAAAAAGGCAGGAAATCAAAGCTATAGGGCGGTAGTTAGAAGGATTGGAGCGGTCACCCTTTTTAGGGACAGGTTGAATGTGAGCAAACTTCTAGCAAGAAGGATAGGTAGAAATAGAGAGACACAGACGAGAGAGTTTGACCAGGCAGTGAGCGAGTTCGGAAACACAGTTTTTGAGAACAACAGGAGGGACTCCATCCGGACCGTAAGCCTTCCGAGAATCAAGGCCAGAGAGGGCCTGGAAAACGTCATAATAAAGAATTTTGATTTTAGGGATGAAGTAGTCAGAGGGTGGAGGAGTAGGAGGAATATGCCCAGTATCATCCAAAGTAGAGTTAGTAGCAAAGGTTTGAGCGAAGACTTCAGCTTTAGAGAAAGAAGAGACAGCTGTGGGGCCATCTGGTTGAAGTAAAGGAGGGAAAGATGAAGAAGTAAAATTGTTAGAGATATTATTGGCTAGATGCCAGAAATCACGAGAAGAGTTAGAGTTGGTAAGACTTTGACATTTTCTATTGATGAAAGAGTTTTTAGTAAGTTGGAGAATAGATTTGGCATGATTACGGGCAGAAATATATAGGGCATGAGTTTCAGCAGATGGATGGCTACGGTACCGTTTGTGAGCCGCCTCTCTATCATTGACAGCACGAAAACAAGTAGAATTAAACCAGGGCATTTTAGCTTTAGTATTAGAGAAAGTATGAGGAATGTATAGCTTCATGCCAGAGATAATCACCTCTGTTATGCGCTCGGCACAAAGAGAAGGATCTCTGACATGGAAGCAATAATCATCCCAAGGAAAATCAGAATAGTACTGCCTCAGGTCCTCCCACTTAGCAGAGTTGAAATGCCAGAAGCACCTCTGCTTAGGCGGGTCCTGAGGTTGCACTGGAGTGATAGGACAGGTAACAGAAATAAGATTGTGATCGGAGGAGCCCAACGGAGAGGAAAGTTTAACAGAGTAAGCTGAAGGGTTGGAAGTTAGGAAAAGATCAAGAATGTTGGGCGTGTCTCCAAGGCGGTCAGGGATACGGGTAGGGAACTGCACTAGCTGTTTTAGGTCATGAAGGATAGCAAAGTTGAAGGTTTGATCACCAGGTTGGTCAGTGAAAGAAGATGAAAGCCAAAGCTGGTGGTGAACATTGAAATCCCCTAAAATGGAGATCTCAGCATAAGAAAAGTGAGATAGGATGTGCTCCACTTTAGAAGTCAAATAGTCAAAGAATTTTACATAGTCAGAGGAATTAGGTGAGAGATATACAGCACAGATGAATTTAGTTAGAGAGTGACATTGAAGTCTTAGCCAGATGGTAGACAATTCTGAAGATTCAAGATTGTGGGCACGAGAGCTAGTAATGTCGTTACGCACATATGCGCAACAGCCTGCTTTGGATTGAAAATGAGGATAGAGAAAGTAGGAGGGAACAGAGAAGGGGCTGCTGTCAGTAGTCACAGACAACTATGTTTCAGTTCGGAAGAGAAGATGAGGTTTAGTGGAGGAGAGATGGTGTTCTACAGATTGGAAATTAGATCTAAGGCCACGAATGTTGCAGAAATCGAGAGTGAAAGTGTTAGAGGAAGTGTCAAGACACCCGAGGTCGTCAGCAGAGGGGCAGTCCGACCTGGGGACATTTGTGGTCCCCTCCCCAGATGGGGATTCCGAGGCTGGGTGTGGTGAAGCCATTTTAGAATTTTGATTTGAAGAGAGTGTAAAAGTGTAAGGTGTAGTAATGTTATGTAGGTAGTAGAAGAAGTTGTATTTAGAGGGCAGGCTGCAGCTGCTCTCTTGTGTTAATGAGACACTAAGGGAACCGGGAAGAGAGGACACGGGGAATCGCTCAGTCTGCAGCACTGCCTACATCCCCGTAAGTACCTCTCCTGGAGTATTCCACCAGGCGGTGACACGCAAATATAGGAGTGTTGTGGTGGCGTTTAGTGAAATCAAAGTCTGATGTACTGGGTACTTACAATAACTGAAATACAAAAGGTAGCGCAACGTAAAAAGGCCCGCCACAAAGCGGACTGGTTCTCCACGAGGCGCGAACATACCAGGGGCCGATGATGCCCAGGAAGATGACAAATAGCGTATTAAACATATAGGGTTGATACTGGATGCAGAATACATAATACTCTCAGCATTATACTCTGCATACGTTACAAACATAGCGCAGGCCGAAAATAGTTGTCATACAAAGATGAGATATGTTAGGTTAATTAATGTAATTGGTAAGTAATGGGTAATAACCTAACCATTACAACGCTCGACCACACCAACCTTGTGCCCACACAATGACTCGCAGGTCAAAGGGCATAAAAAGAAAGAAAAATTACTACATAACGATGGGACACAAGGAGCAAAAACATGATATGGAAAAAAAAACATAATTATATGAAGGAATTCCCCTCGCTAAAGACGTCTCTTAGCGAAGGTGCAAACAAATTACACTAAAGATTAACAATAGTCATGACTGTCTTAACCTACAAACATACAAACTAAATCTTGCATACTGCAAGTACAAGATAACAGTCCCACTCGACAGTACCCTGTCGAGTCAGCAGTAAGCAAAAAAAAATTGACGAGACAGGAGAAACAGTGGTGCGAGGTGTAAGGTTGTAAGGTAAAGTAGGAAAAGATAGGGAAGCTTGTGAAAGGTCTGGAGACGGAACAGGAACATCCACCTTCTTCAATCTATCAACATGAACAATTTCTGAAATGTTTAAGGTATCATCTTTAGTTCTAAATTTATTGCCACGAAGTTGTTCCGTTACAAGGAAAGGACCTGCAAATTTTAGGGTTAATTTTGATAGATGATCAGGTGCTCTTTTAACAACAATCACCTACGAAAAGGACACTAGAGTGGCTCTACTGTGTTGTTTTCTGATCATCTCAGCACGAGAAGCTTGAAGTCTTTCACGAACTGAGGCATGTATCACTTGAAGAGTGTTAAGTTGAATTTTAGCAGTCATCACAATTATAAACAGGTGTACGAGGTTGAGGAATTAACTCGTAAGGTAGACGCTTGTCAGATCCATACACGATATAGTGTAAAGTCTTTTCAGTGGAAGCATTCACTGAACCATTAATACACGCAGCTACATGCGGAAGCCAATCTTCCCAAGATTCTTGAAGCATGCTTGCAACATGACGAAGTATCTCCAAAAAATTTCTATTAGTTCTCTCCACTAAACCATTGGCTACAGGATGTCTAGCAGCAATGAAAGTTTGCTTGATACTGAAACAGGGTATTAAGAAATAGGTGCAGTTTGTGTTGTACCCTTGGTCTGAGCACAAGAAATACACTGACTAACGTGTTTGATAATATCAATACGCATCGTAGGCCAATAACATTGCTCACGAGCAATTGCTAAAGATTTGTCACGTCCAAGTTGACCAACCTGAGGGGTATTGTCGATTAGTAGAACTGTATTTATAAGACTAGTAAGGATGACAAACTGAGTAACATTTTCATTGGAATTATAATTTTTGCGGCAAAAAACACCATTAATTAAAGAAAACTGAGATAAGGCTACAGCCAAGGTAGGTAAGAAAAGATCATCACCATATTCTAGGGCATAAATAACGGATGACCACAAGGAATCTTGTCGTTGAGTAGTGGAAAGTTCCTCGAGCGAAAAATTCGAGATTTCCTGAACCATAGCCACAGGGACGTTGCGAGAAAGTACGTCTGCAACAACATTTGCCTTGCCAGGTAAATATTTGATAATGGGATAACATTCTTCAATGGTCAGGAACCATCTAGTAATACGTCCACTAAGATTATTTCCTTTAAAAAGCTGCAACACTGCTGCATGATCTGTGCACACAGTAACTGGGTAGTCAAAAATAATGCCACGAAAGCTTAAGTGCCCAAACAACTGCAAGAGCTTTCATGTAACAGAATAACGAGACTCAGCATGAGTAAGTGTACAGCTAGCGTAATCAATGACATGTGGGTGATTGCCTTCAACAGTTTGCATAAGCACACCACCAATGCCAAGGGCAGATGCATCTGTACACAATGAAAATGGTAACTTATAGTCATGGAAAGAAAGAACTGGGGCCTCAGTTATTGGTCGTTTAAGAATGTCAAATGACTGTTGTTGAGCCTCGTGCCAACAGAAAGGAACATCCTTTTTAAAGAGGCACGTGAGTGGTGAAATAAGGGTAGCAACATTTTTGACAAAGGCACGATAATATCCGGCTAGACCTAAGAAGGAATGAACCACTGACTTAGGGATAGAGAAATTTTCAACAGCTAGAATTTTGCCATCATTGGTGTGAATACCATTTTTGTCTTCTTCATAAACCAACAATTCAACACGAGATTTAAAAAGTTTACATATATTCAAATTTAGCCAGCACCAACAAGCTTATTCAAAACAAAATTAAGTTTCTGAAAATGACTGTCTAGATCTTTATAAACAACTATAAGATCATCAAGGTATACAAGTAAGCCATTGCCAATAATACCTGCAAAAATGCTGTTAACTAAGCGCTGATAGGTTAGAGGGGCATTGTGAAGACCCATTGGACAACGAACCCACCTACCCTACCTGTGGAGGTAGAGAAAACAGTAATTTCACGCGATTTACCCTCTAAAGGAATCTGCCAGAAACTAGCTTTTAAATCAAGACTTGTAAAATCTGTGTTACCACTGCCAACAGATTGCAGCTGATCACAAAGTACAGGAAGGGAGTAGTGGTCTGGCACAGTCAGTTCATTAACCTTCCTGAAATCAATTAAAGGACGAAATATTCCATTTTTCTTAGGCACCAAAAATAAAGGAGAATTCCATGGGGAATGTGATTCCTGAATAACACCTTGTGTTAGCATATCGTCAATCATGTCCTTTACAACTGCTCGCTGACTATACGGCAGACGATAATAAGGAACATATGATGGACGTGCATCAGGTTTGAGAGTGATACTGTGGTTACTCTGTCTGTAACTCCCAACGACTCACCAGATAAAGCAAAAGCACTTTTGTGATTAACAAGTAAATTTAGAAGACTAGGTCTGGCCTCAAGAAAATCCAACACATTTACACACGACTCAAGCTAAGTGATCAGGTCAGCAGGGTCATTTGGAGTAGCTGTGCCATTAGAGACAGCAGCAACTAAGTGTGGAGGATCTTGGAAAGACAGGCTGTCAGCAACTTCAAAAGAACCAAGTAGTACTCCACTTTTGAGGGTTACAGGGCTACCCGTGAAATTGGTAACTAAAACATCAGTAACATTACCACCACGAATCGTAGAAAGTGTGCCTTCTAGCGCTAAGCTATGTATCCGCATTGATTTTGGCAAGGATAAAACACACGAGCCAACAGGAACTTTTGAAATTTATACGGAAAGACGCGGGACAGTATTGGGACCTACAATTTGGTCACCAACAATGTTTCAAGCAACAAAAACTGAGGAAACTACATTTAAAACTATGTCATCTGGACATGCCTTCAAAGACTGAAGCAGGATACTTTTTTCAGACGAAGGTGAACCAAGTAGTGGAGCGGGTGTATCCATCGCCAGGTAAAACATTTCATTACGGGAGATCTCACAGCTCTGAAGAAAAACATCAATTTTGAATTTACTAAGAGACTGAAGAAATACAATTCCATCACACTGAAGTGCATAACTAGGAGTGACAAAAATTGCAATGTGCAGAAGTTGACAATCAAGGCATTTTATGTATATTTATGAAAGTGATTCCTATAGGAGGGCTACATGTTGTAGTTGCTTCATTGAGTTGGGCATAATGACTATGGTCTAACCAGCAGTAGGATAGACTTATATCACCTTCGTCAGGTTCATTCACCTTTGAGAGAGACGTCATGCATTGAAAATTCATTTAAAAAGGCCACAAGAAGTCAGTCTTGCGTCTGGGGTCACAGGCAAGTGCTACTTCTGCATCATTCAGGCTACTCCCGGTGTATGAGGGTGAAGAATCTTAACTAAGATTTAGAGTTGCTATGAGCTTTGTTTCAGTAGTTATGTCTTGTCTGCATTTCAGGGGTGAGTAATACTTAGAATCAGAGCAGCTTCTCCAATACTGAATGCCACATGATGTTAATACTGTAATGACAAGAATAACCAGTAGCAATGTTGACAATGATGATAATGAGATGAAGACAAAATTTCATCATGACCTTTTTCTTTTAGGTGATGTTCTGCAAATCCACCCAGCAACCTACTACCATTGTGAGCCCCTGGAGGATTTTGGTATCAAGCAGGTGCGCTATGGAGATACTGCAAAACAGGCATTACGAAACTTGCGCCATCTCCTCACCTGTGATTATAGTGATATGGGTGAGTATTGCTGAGGACTTTCAAGGGTATTATCATAATCATTATCATTATCATAATTAAAAAAAAAATTCTTCTTAAAGAAGACACTATACAACATCTTTCATTCTTTTGTTGCAATTAGCTCTTTCCTCCCATTTTTCTTTGAGACCACTGATGGATGGCTAGTCCAGTGAAGGGTTGCAATTCTCAGGTTAAAACAACACAAAAATAACACTAATAGGTGATGTTTGCTGTGCCCTCCCTGTTAGTTCCACCTTTGGAGGCGTACTGACAGTGTCTACTAAATAAAGCTTTACTTGTATATTAACAGTAGTGAATTTTTTGTTACGTGTATCTAACATAAAAATATCTAAGGTAAAAATAAATACAATGGGCACAGAAACTTTTCAAAATTAAGGTTTCAAGTTAATGACTATGTCTAGATCAAGAAATTATAAGTGCTTAAAGATGAGATAGTTATCATGGTGTGTGTTGTGAAGAGTTATGTAGATGTGTAGACAGTAGAAGACACTAGTAATTGAATAGTAAAATTATGGCAAAGACTAGAAAATAACACTTTGCTTGGCGGTGGTGAGGGCGGGTAAGCTGTCTTGGAGATTTGATGTCATGAGGTCACCACACATTTTCACTCCGTCAAAGACAGATACTGACACCGAGGGACCTCTGTTGCAGCTAATTTTACCTTTAGGAGAGACAGAATAAGAATACTTGGGTATAGTGTGTTAAGCCCAAGTTTAGTTGTACATAATTGTGTACTCTGGTGAGCTGTGATGAAGTGACAAAGGCTGACCTATGTAAACATAGAACCTGTTTGCAGTACTAGCATTAATTATAATGACTCCCTTGGAAAGAGCTTATAGAGCATGATATAACAAAGATACAGTTGAAATGATTGTTAGGTATAGATACATAGTTAGATGGATAAGTTGATTAATTAATTGCTAAGTAATGTTTTCAACACTTCTGCAGAGCATTACCTGACCTTTGGAGAGAAACATCCTTGGGTCTTTAGCCACAATAAGCGCCTCTGGGCCTACTGTGATGCCTTCCCTCTCCTTTGTTGGAACCCTGAATTCCTCACACCATTCTGCAAGTTGTTCCCTTTCCAATCTGTCAAGACTGTCAGGATGCGACTCAACCTCACCTCGGAGTTTCTACAAGATAAACAGTAAGTGCCAAAAGCTGCAAACAGTTTTACTATTAGCTTAAGATGGGGCTATGCAGCTAGAGAGCATAGAGTGATGTAGGCACCAGTCACGAAGCAATGTAAGGACATGACGAGCTGACTGAAGGTGGTTGGCATTGCATGGTGCAGTGTTGGTTTGGTACTTGTCATGTGGTGGCCACTTTTTACATATACAGTTTAATGATGCAATGAATATGTATTAGCTATACCTGTGTATTGTATCTGAAATTCATTACGTCGAGGGTTCACTGAACATGCTTATTTTTATAAAAATCTGTATTGAGTGTATAGTTATTAGTTCACAAATATTGGATTTGTCAAGTATGTACTGTAGCCCAAGTCGTTTTCAAAAAGATGTTACATATGTATTTGCATAACTAATGATAATATAAAGTTATTTACATATTCTTCTGAACAGTAATGCAATTATGAACTGAAAAGTATGGTATTGAGGCATGCATGGTGGTGTTACAGGCTTGGTGTGCAGGTGCTCCTGCTGGTGCGAGATCCTAGAGGCACCATGCAGTCCCGCCACCACCGTGTTTGGTGTCCTGGCAATCCTGACTGTGAGGACCCAGCCTCGGTTTGTCAGGACCTCGTCAGTGACTACAACACTGCAAAAAAATTCCTGACACAGTTTCCGCATTCTTTCAGGTTTGTAATTTATAGTATTGTACAGAAATTCCCTGTATTGTGTTATTAACCTTTTGACGCCAGACGGGAATTCAGGTTCCCGTCTCAAATCTAACACCATAGAATTGTACAGCTTATGGTTGGAAGGTCAGGAGACCTGAGAGGACCCTCAGTTCCCACTCAGGGTTACATTAGATTGTGAATCTGGGAACTTTCGCCTTGTGTTGCCACACACCAACACAAGCAAACAACAATTTTTTGTGGGGTGGTCACTTCTACTTTTCATCTCACTTTGAGGCCCTCATTCACACATGCACCTGGTGAGTTATGTGATACTTTGTTAATAATATCTTTAGTGTGTCTAGAACACCCTGAGAGTGTGAAAACAGTGCAAATCCATGTAGATACCTGTCTTTCAGTGCAAAACGTTGATGGGTATTTTAGTTCCCGCCAGGGAGCTAGTTGCCAATTAAGGATATGTGTAAGATTTCAAAATAGTGAAAAAATGTGTAGAATTGCAACACAACGAGGAAATAATGATTGTCTATGTTCATGTAACCTATTTTCTTGTGTATTTACTACTTTGTGAACAAAAAGTATCAAATTATTATGTAACAGTGTGCGTAATAATATTTTCCATATGATGTACGTACATCTCACATACATTATTTTTTTGAGGACGTATTTTTATAATAGTTATCAATTATATAAAGTAAAAAAAAAAATGTGTGGGGAGCATGTGTTATAGAAAACGTCTTTATTAGAGAGAGTTCGTTCTCACCCAGCTTTCAGACGGGTCGGACATAGCCACTGCTCGAGTTTTACCCACGTCAGGAGGCACACGCCTGTGTCCTCCTGCCGTTTTTTCGGGATGAAGTCTTCCCGCATCCCTCGCCTTTCGGGAGCCTCACTTGTGGGGTTTTCCCGTCCTCAGTCGCAGCCCATCCACCCTACAGGTGCTATTCCAAAACGTCCTCGGCTTCCATCGTCGCCTGGCAGCGGGTCATCGTTATGTTCCAACTCATCGTCTCGATGTGCTTTACGGGGCGGTTTTCCTCCTTGTAAGACTGCCCGCCACTTCATCCCGCCATCCATCTCTGCTTCTGCTACGGCTACACCTCCCAGTGCTGTTGCAACGCCTGCTGCAGCCCTTGGGCCTGCTACTTCAGCACTACCTCTGGGTGTCGCCTCATCATCCTCCACCACCGTTCTCTCTGCCCCTGACGATGACGGCTCCACCACGGTGTCGAGCAAGCGGTGCCGCACTCGAACCACCCAGGCCACCATGGTTGGTGTCTCATCCCCGCAACCCGCCTTCTCAGAACAGGAGTTCCCTGCATTTCGAGTCCCCGTTCAAGATGGTTTTCAGACATCCTACGACGCCGTGGCTGCCCTTGAAGAGGATTGCCCTACTCTGGTGATGAGATGCCTGCCGGGGAAGGATGGCAGCTCTGTCATCCTCCTTAAATCCACCGAGACCTTCCAACACCTGCAGGATGTTGCAGTCAACTGCAGCACCACCACGCGTGGTGTAGTCATGGGCTACCCCCTTCGGCTACCCACGGAGTTACTACTACGCCATCCCCAAGTCGAGAAAGCTACCCGCTGCCAGACATCCCGCACCAAAAAGGCCACACGCCAAGTGACCGTCATACTACGAAGTCTTCTTCTACCCCAGTTGTCCTTGGGCAGCTGGGGGACTTTTACCTCCGCCCCTGGGTGCCCGAACCACTGCGGTGTTACCGCTGCCACCGCTTTGGTCACCATCAAGCCTTCTGTGCAAACGTCATCAAGTGTGTGATTTGCAGCGGATCCCACGAAACACAGGAGTGCCTGGTTAAATATAAGGCAAAACAAGATATTGTCCACCGTTGTCCCAACTGTAACCAGGCCCACCACGCCTGGAATAAGTCCTGCCCTGCTCACCTTCGGCTCGTGGAACGGGGTCGTGAACGGCAAGCTGCCTGGGTTGCTAACCAGCAGAAAACCACAATAATTCCAGCACCTCCCGGTACTTTTGTAATGCCCTAATTTGCTTTTGTATAAATGACCAGGGCAAACGACCGTTGAGTAACTCAAATTTAGGAAATTTCCACTAACCCCCGCGAGCATTCACCCCCCCCCTTCTGACTCACCACTAGGAGTTGACAACATAGGGATTAGAAATTAATTTAGGTCATGGAATAAGAGGAGTATAAGAACTTTTCCCTCCCTTTTTCCAGTAAACTATTAAGTCCAATTAAAAGAAGTAAAGAATTAGGGCAGTCTTAAGTAAGAATATTACGGTAAATAGCAGGAGAATATAGGTTAGGAGGCAACCCTCACTTCCTGAGACCTAGGCAGCGAGGCAGCTGTAGGAAGTTAGGAGGCTCCATTAGTTCACCGGACGTCACTCCAACAGGTTAGTAGCTTCGTCCTCTAAGAATAACCTAGCAAAGTCTTACGACATTAGTTGTGATATAGGAAAACATATAAATTGTGATAATACATAAATTTAGAATACCGATTAGTTCACCGGACGTCACTCCAACAGATTTGTGTGGCTACGTTAAGCCAGACCACCTCCACCACCACCACGTAGCACATAAACACACCCTCCCCAAATATATATATATATATTTTGTGTAATGAATAGGATGTGTTAGGAACATCAAGTGCAGCCATCAGTGCTCACTAAGGTTATATGTTGTGTAATGAATAGGATGTGTTAGGAACATCAAGTGCAGCCATCAGTGCTCACTAAGGTAGTAAAGCAAGGAGGGGAAGGACATGTGCAACTTAGCCAAGTGGAATTAGTTCTCGAGAGTGGAGTATATTCTACCCGGCCGTGATTGTTCGTTACGTTACGATAAAAACTACTGTCATTCCTAAAGACTAAATGCTCATTTAAAACTTGTTAAGTAGGCACGCTACCACTTACCATCGGTGCCATACTTAAAGTGTTATTATTCAATAAACAAGACTGTCTTTAATTTAATCTTTGATTTGTAATACCAGGTAACATAACAGTAACAACAACATCTCATACATAATTTACAAAGACGTAACAAAAGGGCGTTACACTTTTGTGTGGGGTCAGCAGCTACCCACGGCTCCATCACCTGCCCCGCGCTCAGCCGAGGCCTACGTAGGCCTCGGCTCAGCACCCACCGATTTTTTATCTCTGCCTCCCACCGCCGCGGCCCCCCGCCAACCATCAATCACAAACCTTTTCTCCCGACGACCACCACGCGCAACTCCTTCCACTCAGACGCATTACCTCCTCACCTCAACAAGTCCTCTGCACTTCCTCCACTCAGACACCCGCCATGCCTCCGCAGACTTCCCCTTCAGCATACAGTGAAGAGACACGCTACTACCAGCTGCCAGCAGAGTCCTTCCAAGCCATTGGAAAAGAGTTGGCAAACGGTCTCTCCTTGACACTCGCCGGTGCTCTTGGCATCCCCGTCTCTCCTGCCATCTTCAGCCAATCAATACAGACCGTCATTGACAAGTACCTCGACAAGATGAGGATCTGTGCTCCATGTCAAACATGTAGCAGCTCTCCTCTCCATACCTGCACTTCACTGACGGGCTCTTAGCTAGCCCGTGTCCTTCCCTATGAAGGACAATAGAAAACAACAACAGAGTTATTTTTGCCAGGACTATCAAATATATTTACTGAGGTTGTAATATTATACGGAAACATGTGCCTTAGGAAGCTATAATAACCTCTTCCAATCCAGTATATATTATATATATTACACTTATTGCATGTTACATATTATATGACATATATTACTACATATCATACGACATACATTACATATCACATTTACGATATTCCCATAATACACCGGACGATGATGAAAATTATAGTTTTATAATGTATTTTAGATACCAACATGGCAGGGAAGCAAGGGTTAGATGAAGAGAGTTACTTGAAGATATTAGAAGAATTACCTTCAGACTATGATACAGATACAGACGTAGAACCAGTTGAAGACTGAAGATGAAGCCAATCAAGAGGGGATATAAACTATGGTATCTTGGTGATAATGATGGATATATTGTCAAATTTTACATATACACAGGGAAGGTAGAAAATAATGATCCTAACTTGAGGAAGGAACTAGGATTAAGTGGAGAGGTAGTGCTCAGACTGACTGATCATCTTCGGAACAAGAACCACAAAGTCTTCTTTGATAATTACTTTACATCATTTCCTCTCCTAGAAGCCTTGCAAGGCTTTCAGATTCAAGCTTGTGGCACAACTGCGTACAAGTGGAAGGACAGTAAAGCAGTTCACATGGCATCCAACTATCATGGAATTACAACCACAACAGTGAAGAGAACGGGAAAAGACGGAAAGAAGGCAGTGATCCTATGCCCACAAGTGATAAAGGACTATAATGAATACATGGAGGGAGTAGATAAGCAAGCATGACATGCTTCGACACTTGTGTGGAACAAACCGGAAGAGCATGAAATAGTGGCACATAATTTTTTTTGGTCTTGTTGACATGAGTATCGTTATTGCATATGTTGTATACAAAGAAGATCATACAACTCTTCCACTCTTAGAGTTCCGAAGAGAACTGGTCCAAGGACTTCTGACATATGCTAAGGATCGTACATTTAGAGGAGCCCCCAAGAGGAGAAAAATTGTGTATAGCATACCTACATCAGTTAGACTCAGCAACACTGGGGTACACTGGCCTGATTTCATTGGGAAGAAAGGAAGGTGCGAAGTATGCTCCAAGAAAGGGGTAGAGTCACGACCAATTTCGATCTGTACTCACTGTGGGGTTCATCTCTGTTGCAATGCAAACAAAAACTTTTCATGAATTTCATGCTTAAGGTCTCTCTTTCTCTCTGGGAATACTAGGTGACAATTAGAAGTACAGAAAACCATTAGATTTTCCTTTATTTTGTATTGTACTTTTAGTATTGTTGTAATAATTATAACAATGCTCGAGAACCTCTTCGCACACCAGTGTGTATCCCAAGTGAGTTACATAATAGCAAAGTTAGGGCATTGCTCTATAAATGTTAAAATATGTACAAGTCATAGTACAGGGAAATTTATAGTCATTAATTTCGTAAGTTCAAGCCGAATACCAAAAAGTGATTTAGTTTTATATGTATCACCATTTTCCCAAAGATAATCATAAAATATGATAATGAAGTTATATTTATCAAAAATATTCATATATTTTATAATTTTGTACTCGTATAGAAGTCTACAATTCAATTTATTTCGAATAAAATTTGCTTCCATTTCAGGTCTCTAAAAGCCTGACGGGACTCTGAGTTCCCACCATTGTATTTTTGTATAATTAATACACAATGATAATTTTGCAACATGAATGGCTTCATTAGGTTCCTACGAAGGAGATATCTTCAAATGGGAATTCTCTGTATTCCTTCCAATGAAAAGACAGGGTGCAAAAGGGGATGGGAAAGTAAATCTCTCTGAACTCTAAAAGTGAGACGAGTGTATGTGTTTGTGTGAATGGATGTGTAGGCGTGCCTTGTCTTAGCTATTTTAGGGGGATACAAGCCTGGTAAAATGGGGCTATAGCAGTGGGCAGCTGCGGGCGCTCATCTCTTGTCACATCGACCTTTGGCCTGTGGTCGAAATAAATCCGTTACCTCGGGACACAGGGACACTGTGAGATCCAAGTTTCCACAGTTTACCTTCCCCAGGTTTCCTTAGGTACCCATTTATTGACCAACGCGTTTGGGAGGATAAACAGCTGAGTGAGCTGTGCGGCGACTGCCCTCGTCTGGGATCGAACTCAGGCCAGCGGATTCGTAGTCAGACGTGTTAACCACTGCACCACTGAGGCAAAGGGGAAGGAGAGAGTATGTCTTTCCAAACCCTAAATGGCTTCTGGGCTTCTAGCCCCTTTTATGAGGGATATTGGCTGGGTATATAGTATAGATAGATAAATGAAAAAATAATACTTTCCATAAATTCATATGTATTTAACACAATTATTTTAAAAGTTTTACTAATTTGCTATTGCATAGCTAACAAAGTTTTTATGGTGTGAAAAAATAAAAAGATTTTGCATCTTGGTATGGCAGTTAATGAGCATATCTCTTCCAACAGGATGGTGCGCTATGAAGATCTTTCGTTCAATGCCTACAACATGACAAGAAAGCTGTTTGAGTTCTTCCACCTCAGTTACCATCCACAGCTGAAGGCCTTTCTTGACACACATACAACACACAAGAGTGGTGGGGTGTCCAGCACCTTCCGTGACTCTAAGGTTGCACCAATCCACTGGCAACAGGATCTGTCTTGGGAGGAAGTGAAGCAGATCCAGAATGTTTGTGGTGAAGCACTAAGACTTTGGGGCTACAGGATAGCGAAGGATGAAGCACATCTTCATTCATTCAATCCTGTGGGGGAATTCAAGACTATAGTATAGTATTTACTATTTGGGAGGTGTAAAATATTTGAATGGCAGTGTGTGTTTGATTTTAGTTGTGTGAATGATAAATCTATTACTTAAGACAGGTTAAAAACAACTGTGATTCCAATATTGTTGAGGTTTTGCTGTTTTTTCAATTTGTCTTACTAATTTTCAGCTATACAGTAGGTAGAGCTCTAAGGAAGCGTGCAAAAGGCAAATTGTCAGTAACATTTCGTTCCAAGTCACGGAACATCTTGGGCCAAAGAATCACATTATAACTACATTTTATTTTGTGAACCCAGTTTTTGAATTTATGGATAGTTATTTTTTGAAAATCATTTAAATTATGGTTTATTCTTATATGAAAATTAGCCTTAAAAAGTTATATGTATAGTATAGCTAACGGGAAATGGTGCTTCATATGTGTGAAAAATATTAAATGAAAATGCGCATCTTTACTTATGAGGAGCTGGAAACTCGTACAAAATAGATGAAAGAGTTATGAAAGACAATATTGTCTTTCATAATAACAACACACACAAAAACAAAGTCAACTGACCCCAGTTACACCATTTCTTTTTTAATATACTACAAACTCAAGAAAACCTGCCACCTCATCATAAGAAATAGAAGACCCACCAAGACACCTTTACAAGACCACATCATCAAGAAACACATTTGTAAAATTGAGGACTGTGGCCCTCAAGCACATGTGGGATGACTTGGGCAACCATGTTGAGACTGCTTACATGTCACCTGCAAACTAGAGCCATCAAGAACCATTATCATATGACACACCAAACACCGCTAGCCTGGCAACACCTAGAAAATACCACTACTATCATCTACCAAGAAAAAGACCCTCGCTTCATATATTTCTGACACAAGAACACAAGCCACTGAGACCCGTCACAACAGACCAGACCTTGCTCACCAATCAAGAGTCAGCTCATGCCCAACTACTGGCCAATTAGTACTACATATGATGTGCCATTATCTTATATAGAGGTACAGCCACCGTAAATATCATTTAACTTTGTGATGCTTTCTTAGACAATGAAATGTTGTCTACAATTAATTGAAAAAATATAGCAAAAGCTCAAGAATATTAAAGTTATAGTTGAATATAACCTTACCTGTGTGAGAGAAAATTTACTCTGGCTACACTAACACTTGCATATATACATACTGTATTTCTTTGTGTCGAAGATGTTACTTTAGCTGATAAAGTGAAAAATAACTTTGCATCTTAGGTGCCAAACTAACAACTCTTTACAAACATACACCAAGAAATATATAAATGTACCATTGTGAGCATTACCTATATCCCAGGGAAGGCAACATTTGTCATATTTTCATGGGAACTGTCATTGGCTAGAGCTGCCTCTCGACAATAGGCTTTTTAGACCGATCCTCCATGTCCTACATTCCCACTTTGCCACAAACTCCTTTCTCTTTCTCCCTGGTTTTCAGTGCCAGTACTATACAGGTTTCTCTTGAACAAGTGCACCGTTATGGGTGAGAAGAGCTAACAACCAATTTTTCATTTCTCGGAAACTTGGGGTCTTAAAAAACTCATCAGGATAAGATAAACCAGCCAATTTTACAAGTTAGTACAATACTAGAAGTACTATAGTTAGATATAGACAATACTGGAATACTGAAACTTGGGCCAAAGTCACTGTACTCATAGCTTTTTTCTTGACAGTTATCTTTTCAATATAAATCACAAAAATATTTTACATTGATTGCTGCTGGTTGCAAAAATATAATTTATTTGTTTTGACTGTATTTTGATCCTTGTGTTTTATTCAAGTAAATTTTTAGTAGTTTGTATTGTTAGTTAGTAATCTTAAGTGTATTGTTTTGAATCTCTATTCCAGTATATTGAGACAAAACAACCACATCCATTCACATGTACTGAGACAGTGCTTGGAATAAACAGAACACATTTACATAAACATATACATGTACATGCTTGGAATAAACAGAACACATCTACATAAACATATCACTGTACATGTGCATAGGTAATGCTTCACGCTTAGTTATGGTAAAATGTTACTACCATAATAGTGATGAATATATTGCAGCAGGTAGAGTAGCAAGTAACTCTTGCCCTTCCGTGGCTGGCTTGCTGGTATTAATTACCAGGGAAAATTCAATGCTTGGGATTTTTTTTCTCCAAAAACAAATCTAGCTGAACAATTGGAGATACATCTTTGATGATAGGAAACAGTAATATTTTTTCAATGCTTGGGATTTTTTTTCTCCAAAAACAAATCTAGCTGAACAAATTGGAGATACATCTTTGATGATAGGAAACCGTAATATTTTTTCAATGCTTGGGATTTTTTTTCTCCAAAAACTAATCTAGCTGAACAAATTGGAGATACATCTTTGATGATAGGAAACAGTAATATTTTAAGTTTTTCTATCAATGCAAACTGTGATTGCAGTACAGTAGTTGTGATCTTAAGATAAACTCATGTGTATAATCAATCACTCATCCATCACCTCATTATTCTGAACGGAATCGATTTTTTTAATGTATTGTTAACTTTGATTGATTTGTGCATAGCTATGACTTGTAACATTTGATTGAGGCTCGTCTATCTATGTTTAGGGTTTGACGTCTTGTTCCCTACGGGAACGTCCCCCAAAAGGGATGGCCATGACAGACGAGCCTCCACCTTTCGCTATTCATACACTGCTTATTTGGTCAAGCCATATGTACTACAATGGAAAGTAAGCAAATTAGAGATGGTGACCACTGTACTGTCACTTCATGATGCCCACTGTATACAAGATAACTGAAAAACTTGGAATCACAACCAATGAAGATAAAGAAATGACATTTTTGACAAAATGAAAGTCTAACTTAGTAAT
>JAPQNM010000002.1:9655080-9657580 GCA_029783475.1 Metacarcinus magister
TATTATTTTTACTTATTTTATTTGTGTATGTATGTGTGTGTGTGTGTGTGTGTGTGTGTGTGTGTGTGTGTGTGTGTGTGTGTGTGTGTGTGTGTGTGTGTGTGTCATGGCGGTGGTGTAAACATCAAGGCAGCTTGAGCTCATGAGTTTTTGGACGAGAGAAGTCACATCTTGGAGAACAGTAATCGTTTGAAGACAGCAGGCGACAACGTCAAGACAATCTATATAAATAAGGATGTCCACCCTTGCGTCAGGAAGGAATGGTGGAGGCTGCAGGAAGTGGAGAAAACCGAGAATGAGAAGCCAGAGAATATCGGGTGTGTGATCCGCCTCGATGCGTGTAAGGTGTACAAGGATGGGAAAGTAATTGATAGTTGGAGTCCATTGTTTTTTTTAGATCCACAGCAAGTAAGTGAAATTAGAGTGATATCCTGGAATATAAATTGTGTATGTTGTAAGTTTGAAAAATTAAGTGTAAGTTAACTATTACTTAACTATGATGTAATTGGTATTAATGAGTTAAAGACTAATGTACCTGTGCATTTTCCTGGGTACGTAGCTTTTAGAAGCAAGGCGGTGGAATCAGCTGACAGAGGAGGTACGATGGTGCTAGTAAGAAACTGTATCGCGCCTCTAGTGCATGACGTTGATTTGAGTGTCTGGGATGAAGTGTGGTTACAGTTTCGGAACATCGTTGGTGTATTGTTTGGGTTTTGCTATATACTGCCAAGTGATTCGCAATATTATTCTCATGATTCATTTGCCGCGATTCAGGGAAGGTTAAAGTCTAAATATATGTGTAATGGTTACGTCATTATAGGTGATATGAATACAAGGTTCGGTAAGAGTGAGAAATTTTACCATATTTGCAAGTTTCAGGAGGTGTTTTGAGGCTCTGCTGTACTGACAGCCTCACGGGGCGTCAAACAAGGTTCTCCCACCTCTTCCTTACTTATTATAGCTTTTGTTAATGTGTTAATTAGAACTGTTAAAGAAAAGTGTCCACCAGAGAGATTCATTGAGTGGTTACAAATATTGATGTTAATGGACAACATGGTTCTGTTATCAACAAGTAGGGAAAACATGTATACAAAGTTGAGGATATTGAAAAACTATTGTTGTGAGTATGGCATGAGGGTAAACAATGTTCAAACCAAGTTGTTTGTCATCAATGATGAGAGGTGCAATGATGAACCTTTTGGTGTGGGCGAGATGATGGTCGAGCACTGTACTAGTTACACGTATTTGGGTTCACCGTTCACAGGTCACGGTTCTGTGTCGTCTGCTGTTAAGCTACATGCAAAAAGAAAATAATGTCATGTGTTAAAATTTGTATAATTTTTAAAGAAGAATAATGACATTCCTTGCATAGTGAAGCGACGGGTGTTTGACGCAGTGCTCCTGTCGTCACTTGTACATGGCTGCGAGTCATGGGTGGGTGTTGACATGAAACTTGTGCTAAAACTGTACAACCGGGGACTGAAGCACATGTTAGGGGTGAGGAAGACTACTCCTAATTTTGTTTGCTACGTTGAGTCAGGCTACCCGTCGTTTCCTGACCTTGTGATATGTAAACAACATCAAATTTTCAAGAAAATGTGGGATGAAAGGTTTGGTATGCATGACGATCTACTTTGTTTAGCAATAAAAAAAAGTAACTGAAGCGAACACACCGATAGGAAAGCTTGTGAGCGAAATGATAAAAGCGGAAGTGCCAGATGTGTCTGTTTTGTTAGAAAGGTCACAGAGTTTTATTAGTGAATCAAATGCATCGAGATGTGTTGTGTACAAAGATATTAACCCTATTTTGACTACACACGATATTTACACTCAGAGGCAACCAATAAATGAATTTCATAGAATAGAATTTACAAAGTTTCGAGTGTCTGGCCACACCTTAGCAGTAGAGACTGGGCCGCTGAAATGATTATGTAATCGTTATATCAGGCTTGTCGTTCATTTCCTTGAGTGTATACTCTCATATCCATACGTCACCATAATGTTAGTTATATACAAACTTAATGCTGCTTTTCAGTCTTAGCATCGCACAATCCAGCCTCAGGACGGCTTCGTCAGATTAACATTATAATGAACTTGATTGATGAATAGTATTGCACTGATCTTTAAATATGTTGAGAACACTGTAGTTCCTGACGCAAAATGTTTGTCTCATCAGACCAAAATAAAAATCAAGATGCAGAGGAGCAGCAACCAGTGGATGCATACGGGATGTTGGGAGCTGCCAACGAGCACAGGACAGCTCTAGCCTTGAAGGAGAAGAGCTCCCCAACGGACACCGTAGAGCAGACGGTGCAGGAGATATTGAAGAAAGAGAGGGAGATCATACGGGAAGCTATGGAGGATTATTCCTTCCATCCTGCACTGAAGGCTAGGTGAGTAGTATTTGATTCTATGCTTTTCTATATTTGCATTCTCGTGTGTTTTACAGGTTCTAAATTGCAATCTGCCCTTTTTACATGCGTCGAGTTTTCCTCGTGAA
>JAPQNM010000002.1:9662580-9670080 GCA_029783475.1 Metacarcinus magister
CTCATCCTTATCCATACAGCCGTCTAGTCTTCTTTTAAAACTCCCTATCGTCTGTGCACTAACTATGTGCTGACTGAGTGTTCCAAACATTACCACCCTTTGTGTAAACCAATTTATGCCTATTTCTTTACTAAATCTATATTTTTCCTCACCTGTGATTATAGTGATATGGGTGAGTATTGCTGAGGACTTTCAAGTGTATCATCATAATAATTATCATTATCATAATTTTTAAAAAATTTCTTCTTAAAGAAGACACTTTATACATCATTCATTCTTTTGTTGCAATTAGCTCTTTCCTCCCATTTTTCTTTGAGACAACTAATAGATGGCTAGTCCAGTGAAGGGTTGCAATTCTCAGGTTAAAACAACACAAAAATAACACTAATAGGTGATGTTTGCTGTGCCCTCCCTGTTAGTTCCACCTTTGGAGGCGTACTGACAGTGTCTACTAAATAAAGCTTTACTTGTATATTAACAGTAGTGAATTTTTTATGTTACGTGTATCTAACATTTAAATATCTAAGGAAAAAAGAAATACAATGGGCACAGACAAATTTTAAAATTAAGGTTTCAAGTTAATGAATATGTCTAGATCAAGAAATAATAAGTGCTTACATAAGAACATATGAACATAAGAATACAAGGAAGCTACAAAAGGCCCGAAGGCCTGCACTAGGTAGTTCCTGTTACTTAAATACTCCCTTATAACCTACACCCACCTCTCATCCTTATCCATACAGCCGTCTAGTCTTCTTTTAAAACTCCCTATCGTCTGTGCACTAACTATGTGCTGACTGAGTGTTCCAAACATTACCACCCTTTGTGTAAACCAATTTATGCCTATTTCTTTACTAAATCTATATTTTTCTAGTTTGAATCTGTTATTTCTTGTTCTATCCTGACTACTGATCGTAAGAACTTTTCCTACATCCCCCTTATTAAAACCCTTCACCCACTTAAATACTTCAATCAGATCACCCCTTACTCTACGCCTCTCCAGTGAGTGTAATTTCAAAAGCTTTAGTCTCCTTTCATAACTAAAATTACGAATCCCTTCTATCACTTTGGTCATCCTTCTCTGCACTGACTCTAACAAAATTATATTAATTTTATAATACGGGGAACAAAACTGTACTGCATAGTCGAGGAGAGGTCTGACTAACGCTAAATACAACTTCAAAATAACCACAGCACTTCTACTTTTAATACTTTTAGCAATGAATCCTAACAACTTATTAGCCTGATTTCTAGCCTCAATACATTGTTTTCTGGGACGGAGGTCTGAGCTAATCTGTACACTCAAATCCCTCTCATATTCTGACCTATTCAGCATTACCCTGTTTATGTTGTACCTGTTGTGAGGATTTTCCCTACCAGCATTCATTACTTTACACTTGTTAATATTAAAATCCATCTGCCACCTGACCACTCACTCGTTTATCCTATCTAAGTCCCCCTGCAAGTCTTTTATATCAGACTCTGATCTAATAATCCTACCTATCTTAGAATCATCAGCAAATTTACTAATATCACTACTAATCCCATTGTCTAAGTCGTTAATGAATATTATAAATAATAATGGCCCTAATACAGATCCTTGTGGAACACCACTTGTTACCCCCCAAATATTAGACTTGGAACCATTAATTGTAACTCTTTGCTGCCTATTGCTTAACCATGACCTAATCCAGCGGAGAACTTTCCCATGAATCCCATGCGCTCTAACCTTACTTAGCAGTCTATCATGTGGAACCTTATCAAATGCTTTACTGAAGTCAAGGTATATAATATCGTAATTCTCACCATTATCTACTGCCTCATAAACATTCCTATAAAAAAGTTAATAAGTTAGTGAGACATAACCGACCCTTGCTGAACCCATGTTGTGAATTATTTATTAAACTAAACTTTTCCAAATGCTCTCTAATCTTATTTGCAATAATTGACTTTAGTAATTTACCTACAATTGAAGTCAGACTGACGGGTCGATAATTAGACATTAATGCTCTATTTCCCTTTCTAAAAGATAGGAACTACGTTCGCTTGCCTCCACATTGAAGGAACCTCCCCTAAATCCACTGAAAATATTAACTAACGGCTAACTACCTCTTTACATTCTTTTACTATCCTGGGATAAATCTCATCTGGACCTGGTGATTTAAGCTTCTTCATTTTATTTATTTCCCTTACCACTAATTCCCTAGTTAATTCAACATCTTTTAGCTTTTCGCTTTTCGCGATGATGCGTGATGAGATAGTTATCATGGTGTGTGTTGTGAAGAGTTATGTAGGTGTGTAGCCACTAGAAGACACTAGTAATTGAATAGTAAAATCATGGCAAAGACTAGAACATAATTAGACAAAATAACATTTAGCTTAGGTCAGGGCGGGTAAGCTGTCTCGGAGATTTGATGTCATGAGGTCACCACACATTTTCACTCCGTTAAAGACAGATACTGACACCGAGGGACATCTGTTGCAGCTAAGTTTACCTTTAGGAGAGATAGAATAAGAATACTTGGGTATAGTATGTTAAGCCCAAGTTTAGTTATACATAATTGTGTACTCTGGTGAGCTGTGATGAAGTGACAAAGGCTGACCTATGTAAACATAGAACCTGTTTGCAGTACTAGCATTAATTATAATGACTCCCTTGGAAAGAGCTTATAGAGCATGATATAACAAAGATACAGTTGAAATGATTGTTAGGTATAGATACATAATTCGATGGATAAGTTGATTAATTAATTGCTAAGTAATGCTTTCAACACTTCTGCAGAGCATTACCTGACCATTGGAAAAAAACATCCTTGGATCTTGAGCCACAATAAGCGCCTCTGGGCCTACTGTGATGCCTTCCCTCTCCTTTGTTGGAACCCGGAATTCCTCACACCATTCTGCAAGTTGTTCCCTTTCCAATCTGTCAAGACTGTCAGGATGCGACTCAACCTCACCTCGGAGTTTCTACAAGATAAACAGTAATTGCCAAAAGCTGCAAACAGTTTTACTATTAGCTTAAGATGGGGCTATGCAGCTAGAGAGCATAGAGTGATGGAGGCACCAGTCACGACATGACGAGCTGACTGAAGGTGGTTGGCATTGCATGGTGCAGTGTTGGTTTGGTACTTGTCATGTGGTGGCCACTTTTTACATATACAGTTTAATGATGCAATGAATATGCATTAGCTATACCTGTGTATTGTACCTGAAATTCATTACGTCAAGGGTTCATTGAACATGCTTATTTTTATAAGAATCTGTATTGAGTGTATAGTTATTAGTTCACAAATATTGGATTTGTCAAGTATGTACTGTAGCCCAAATCATCTTCATAAAGATGTTACATATGTATTTGCATAACTAATGATAATATAAAGTTATTTACATATTCTTCTGAACAGTAATGCAATTATGAACTGAAAAGTATGGTATTGAGGCATGCATGGTGGTGTTACAGGCTTGGTGTGCAGGTGCTCCTGCTGGTGCGAGATCCTAGAGGCACCATGCAGTCCCGCCACCACCGTGTTTGGTGTCCTGGCAATCCTGACTGTGAGGACCCCTCCTCGGTTTGTCAGGACCTCGTCAGTGACTACAACACTGCAAAAAAATTCCTGACACAGTTTCCGCATTCTTTCAGGTTTGTAATTTATAGTATTGTACAGAAATTCCATGCATTGTGTTATTAATGTGTTCTAGAAGGTTTAGCCCTGTGGTGGGGCTGCAAGAATGTTACCACTGGAGTATGGCTCACATGTCTGGGGGGGCTCAACTCACACAGCTCTTTTAAACAGGGTGGAGTCTAAAGCTTTTCGTCTCATAAACTCTCCTCCTCTAACTGACTTTCTTGATTCTTTAAGTCACCGCCGCAATGTTGCATCTTTATCTATCTTTTACCGCTATTTTCATGCTGACTGCTCTTCTGAACTTGCTAACTGCATGCCTCCCCCCCTCCCGCGGCCTCGCTGCACAAGACTTTCTACTTCTTCTCATCCTTATTCTGTCCATCTTCCTAATGCAAGAGTTAACCAGTATCTTCACTCTTTCATCCCTTACACTGGTAAACTCTGGAACTCTCTTCCTTTGTCTGTTTTTCCACCTGCCTATGACTTGAACTCTTTCAAGAGAGGAGTGTCAAGACACCTCTAATGTTAACTGGATCTCCACCCCTTGCTTCTATTCTCCTACTGTCCTCTTTACAGGGTCTGGCGACAAGCGGGATTTTTTTTTTTTTACTTATTTCTGTTTTCCCTTAGCCATTACCCTTTTAATATAAAAAAAAAAAAAAAAAAAAAAAATTGCAAAAGGCATAAAAAGGGACGCAGCAAGGGGTCTGGGGAGTCCAATTCTCTGTATTCCTTCCAATGAAAAGACAGGGTGCAAAAGGGGATGGGAGAGTAAATCTCCCTGAACCCTAAATGTCTGGTCTTGGCTACCCCCTTTTAACGGGGATATATACATTAATGAGATTCAGCCGGTTCGCACCGGTACGTTAGAACCTGTTCTTAGAATTTCATTAATCCCGAGAACCGGTTGTTAGCTTAAATCATGGGTTCTCAATCTTTTTTCCCCATAGACCCATTTTACTTATAACTTATTTTGGTAGACCCCTCATAGATCTGTTACTGGCTTTTGATAGTCAAAAACATGACTAAAACCAGATTTGATGTCGGGTGGAGGCGAACACGGGTTCAAGACGAACATTAGCTATATTTTCCAAGTTATTTGGAGTTGATAACACTGAGTCTCAGTGAGGATTCCTCAATCAGTAATGCCACATTCCCTTCCCCTTCCTCATGAGGAAGGGGAAGGGAATGTGGCATTACTGATTCGAACGTTTTGTTTACATCTCCATTTCTGTAGACACCACTGTAGCTGGTAGGATTTTAGATTTTTTTGAGGCTGTAGTTATTATTTTCTGTTGTCACGCCTCACGACATAAGGAATGGTGATCTTAAATATGTCAAGATCATTTTGATAACCGTTTGAATCTATAAATATGTCATATATAGGCACAGGGCCGAGACGCAAAATAAGCTCAATAGTTTCGATGCATTCTGATCAGCCGTGTAGTTATTGACAGCAATGTAGTACTGTGTGCTGTATGTGTAGATCAACCTTTGCGCGTATATCGGGCCAGCCAGCATGGTTTGCTGCTAGAGACTGTGGTAGTGAGAGAACCTGTTGTTAGTGAGACCTGTAGTGAGAGAACCTGTTCTTAGAATTTGTTTAATCCCACCACTGGATATATACCAGATATATAGATATATCAGCCCTGTAGTGGGGGCTACAAGAATTGTACCACTGTAATCCCTGTGGTATGTAAAAGGTGACAAAAGGGACGGAGCGAGGGGTCTGGGAAGCCTATGTATACTGTATTTTTCGGCTTATATGACACTTTTTTTTCTAAAAAAATACCCTGAAAACTACCCATGCGTCTTCCAAGACATATGTTGTAAGAGGCCTCTTACATGATATTACCTCACTACTTACCTGTTACAAGTATTTTGAATATCATGACATTCAAAACAACTGATATTGTTACCATGTAAGAAAAAATATGTATATGAGTGTATTTACTCATATCAGCCTGTACGTTGACACCATTTACAATTCTTTGTATACAATAAGTCTTTAAGTGAGCTTTAATGAAAATAATGGCTGATGAGCAGTGCTGAATGAAGACAATGAACATTGAGTGTGTTCTTGTGTGAAAATAGAGGATAGAGAAAGTAGGAGGGAACAGAGAAGGGGCTGCTATCAGTAGTCACAGACAACTGTGTTTGAGTTAGGAAGAGAAGATGAGGTTTAGTGGAGGAGAGATGGTGTTCCACAGATTGGAAATTAGATCTAAGGCCACAAATATAGCAGAAATCAAGAGAAAAAATATTAAAGGAAGTGTCAAGACTTGGGTACCCAAGGTCGTTAGCAAAGGAGCAATCTGACCTGGGGACATTTGTGGTCCCCTCCCCAGATGGGGACTCCGAGGCTGGGTGTGGTGAAGCCATTCTATTAAACTTTGAGTTGAAGAGAGCGTAAAAGTGTAAGGTGTACGTAATGTTATGTAGGTAGCAGTAGAAGTTGTCTTTAGAGGGCAGGCTGCAGCTGCTCTCTTGTGTAAATGAGTCATTAAGGGAACCGGGAAGAGAGGACACGGAGAATCACTCAGTCTGCAGCATGCAGATGGATGGAAGATGTGAAAAGAGTGTGGAATTGAAGAAGAATGTCTATAGAGCAAAGCAGGATGATTGTGTATGATAGATGTGAATGGAAAGCAGTGATGAATGAGCAATGATGCAACCTTGACGATCCCTGGAGTAAGTTCCCGCGCATCTGGTGTGATCCTTGGATCAGGTGCGGGGAGAGGGCACAAGTTAAGTGCAAAGTGGCTGGGATAAACCATTGCCCTATCCCTCATTTGTGACTGACCTGACATGCGTTGTTAGGCAAGGTGTACTTCTCTTCTCTGGAGGGCTAGGGGCTAAGTGAGATGAGTGTATGTGTTTGTGTGCATGGATGTATAGGCGTGCCTTGTCTTGACTACTTTAGGGGGATAAAAGCCTGGTATATAGATAAGGTAAAGTGGGGCCACGCGCTGTAGCTTTGTGTAGCTGCGGGCACTCTTCTCTTGTCACATCGATCTTTGGCCTGTGATCGAAATTAATCCGTTACCTCGGGACACAGGGACACTGTGAGATCCAAGTTTCCACAGTTTACCTCCCCAGGTTTCCCTAGGTACCCATTTATTGACCAACCCGTTTGGGAGGATGAACAGCTGGGTGAGCTGTGCGGCGACTGCCCTCGTCTGGGATCGAACTCAGGCCAGCGGATTCGTAGTCAGACGTGCTAACCACTGCACCACTGAAGCAAGGGGGAAGAAGAAAGTATGTCTTTCCAAACCCTAAATGGCTTCTGGGCTTCTAGCCCCCTTAATGAGGGATATTGGCTCAGTGGTGCAGTGGCTAGCATGTCTGGCTACGAATCCGCTGGCCCGAATTCGATCCTGGACGAAGGCAGGCGGCGCACAGCTCATCCAGCTGTTCATCCTTCCAAACGGATTAGTAGATAAATGGGTACCTAGGGAAACCTGGGGAAGATAAACTGTGATAAGTTGGATGTCACAGTGGCCCTATGTCCCGGCATAACGGATTAATTCCCACCACAGGCTCAATGGCCAATGCGACGGGAGATGAGCGCCCGCAGCTACGCGCAGCTATAGCGTGTGCCCCCACTTTATTATATTATTACTATATAGTATAGATAAATAAATATAGAGAAAATATTTATTTCCATAAATTCATATGTATTTAACACAATTATTTTAAAAGTTTTACTAATTTGCTATTGCATAGCTAACAAAGTTTTTATAGTGTGAAAAATAAAAAGATTTTGCATCTTGGTATGGCAGTTAATGAGCATATCTCTTCCAACAGGATGGTGCGCTATGAGGATCTTTCGTTCAATGTCTACAACATGACAAGAAAGCTGTTTGAGTTCTTC
>JAPQNM010000002.1:9677580-9707580 GCA_029783475.1 Metacarcinus magister
AATCAAGTATGTCAACCACTCAACCATTCTACTGTGTAATTTAGGTGGTAAGCTTAGCTAATCAAAATTAATAAAATTAATTATTCTAAATTTACACATAAAATTTGCTTTATTTTCCAACTAACAGTATGAATAATAAAATTGTAATTACACACACACACACACACACACACACACACACACACACACACACACACACACACACCAGTAATTAGGTATATATTAGTTATGGACAGAATCACTGTTCAGCACACCCAGTGACAGGAAACCACCATACGCCACTGAGTAGTAGTACTCAGTGTAGTAGTAGTAGTACTCAGTGTAGTTGTAGTAGTAGTAGTAGTAGTAGTAGTAGTAGTAGTAGTAGTAGTAGTAGTAGTAGTAGTAGTAGTAGTAGTAGTACTCAGTGTAGTAGTAGTAGTAGTAGTAGTAGTAGTAGTACTCAGTGTAGTAGTATTAGTATTAATATTAATATTAGCATTAGTATTAGTATTAGTATTAGTATTAGTAGAAGTAGTAGTAGTAGTAGTAGTAGTAGTAGTAGTAGTAGTAGTAGTAGTAGTAGTAGTACTAGTAGTAGTGATGATGATGGAGGAGGAGGAAGTGGTAGTAGTGGTAGTAATAACAACTGTCATATCGAATCGCCACATAAGGCAGCTCACAAACACAATCAATAGAGGTCTGTGGAGTTTATAATAAAATAACAGCTTTGGCGCAAGGCTCGCAGAAACACCTTTAGAAATCAGACGGCATTCTGTATAGGTATATATATATATATATATATATATATATATATATATATATATATATATATATATATGGCATCTTTTTACTGCTTTCTGAAAGAGAAATATTTTATATTTAAAGAGATGGTTGAGCTGCGCCCTGATATCACCGAAACACTAATTGAAAAAGTTATCAGAGATGGCTTAATGGCGTCTTGTCTTGCAAACCTTGCGTATTATGCAGTACACTTTCTTTTTACAGGCAGTGATAGATATATCATCAGAGATGGAAAAAACATCATAGAAATTAAGTGAAAGTAATTTATATTGTGAGCATATAAAGTACCAGTTAAATTATAATTAGCTTCATTGATGCTTCATGGTCCCACAGCAAAGCACTTTGGTTCCGAGAAAAAAAAATTGTAATAATCATATATTTTATAAAATTGGTCTTGATGTAAGTATAAAGCAAATCTGATTTCACTTCAATTGGATAATCAGTGATTATAGATAATCATAGGAAGTTGGTTATATATCACACTAATGGTGGTGTAAATATATGAGTATCCAGCTGTCCGCCGCTCACTGTGTAGGGTACCGTCCGGCTTTCCAGCGTGAACTGTGTCCATCTGTGTACACTGATCGCGGCTTGAAGGAAGCAGGTGAGGCCTTCCAACTATTCAAATACTCGTGGACCTCCACAAGTTACATCAACTCAGTAAAATATAGCCTATATTGCAGTGCTGAGGGCTGGTAGTGGGATCATAACCATACTAGAGTTAGTATAGGTAGTGGTTAGGTAGGTGGGGGCAATGTACTAGTTTCGGTATTTATTGATTTATTTTATTGTTGTTTCCTTAGCTAGCATCTTACCGTATCCAGTGCATTTGTGGCATCATATAGTATATACCGGGTAAATCTAACTAATAGCATCTCCTCACGGATCACCAAAATATTCACATAGGTGATGAGGTACGTAATGTACAACACGTTTGTGGTGGTTTTATTTGGGGGACGGCTTTAGTTTGGTCAAAGAGGCTCTTTAAAAATCTGGAAGGTGCCTCAAATTCTAAGTCCACACAGATTAAACGGCAAAAAAATTGCTTGCTTGGACCAGCCCACCCTAAAACCCCGCTTTCCCACCAGCTAACCTAACCTAACCTTACCTAATCTAACCAAACCATACCATACCTAACCTAACCTATTTACAATTTCGAAAACTTTTCGGGGAAAAAAACAGATAAATCTTACTAATAGCATCTCCTAACGGAACACACGAACACACTCAGTTGTAACACCTGCCCAGACGCAAAGGTGTATGGTGGAAAGATTTTCGAGGCACCTAATTTCAAAGACGCTCTGCGGCGTTAATATCAATTTTCCCTTGGGTATGTATATAGTAAAAATATTCCAAAATAATGATAGCTAAACATCTGTTAGTCCAGAATAATGAAGTTGTGCATTGGCTTAATCTGTTTGGACTTAGAATTTGAGGCACTTACCAGATTTTTAAAGAGCCTGTGTCCAAACTAAGGCCGTCCCCAAAATAAAACCACCACAAACGTGTTGTACATTACGTACCTCATCACCTATGTGAATATTTTGGTGATCTGTGAGATGCTATTAGTTAGATTTACCATCGTATCATTGATTGAGGTCTTAAGAGAGTCCGATTAGAGATAGTACATCAGGATGAAAGAGTGAATTAACTAATAGGTGTTAGAATATGTATTTTAAATTTGTTTTTAAGAAATTGAATGTTGAAAACAAGGCTTGAAAAGTGTAGGTCTGAAACTAAACTGAGCAGGATTGAGAATATTTTCATTATCTAGGTAGGTAATGCATAATATGTGTTTTCATTAAAGAGCTGAAGCCTAGCTTTCCAGCATTTTATGTATATTTATCAAAGTGATTCCTATAGGAGGCGGTGGTCTAGTGGCTAGTGGTCGGGCATACCAGCTCGAGCCTCGGCACGGGCTGGCCACTTTTCTTCGTTACTACCGCCGAGTGGCCTAAGATCACCCACATGCTGCCATAACACCATCCTCGCCGGGACTGCAACGTTATATACGCGAGGAGCTTCCGCTGGCAGCATGAGCCTTTCAATAAGAAGAAACAAAGTGCAGTGGTCAGCGTTCGGGCATGGGAGCCTAGGGTCTCGGGTTCGAATCCCCGATATCCGCTGACCACTTTTCAATATTTGATATCACCGCCGAGTGGCCAAAGACTACCCAAATTGCTGCCATACTGTCCTCAGAGGGGACTTACAACATTAATATGCATCTGAGGCTGTAGCAGTAATAAGCCTCACACGTTCTCAACATATTCAAGGCGTCACTATAAAAAAAAATATAAAAACCTACACCAAATAACAGGCGAGGCAAGTCCATCTGTGCCTCCATATGCCTACTGGTGCCAACGGTTATTGATATAGAAAAACTTAAAAAATCTAACCCGCGCTACTAACAGACGGAGGCCAACCATCAAGTTAGACTATGGTCTAACCAGCAGTAGGATAGACACCTCTGCTTATACACCTTCGTCAGGTTCATTCATCTTTGAGAGTTGTCATGCATTGAAAATTCATTTAAAAAGGCCACAAGAAGTCAGTCTTGCGTCTGGGAGGGCTGATTTCACAGTCGTCTGGTAACGTTCTTAACCACAAGCCTTACCAACCTGGTAAGAATCATTACCTACACCTCAATCCGATTTCACAGTCGTTGTTTTCGTGGTATCGGCAATCCCCAAACGATCATAACAAAACGAAGACCTCTGATTTTGCAATGTTGGTATGCCGGAGCAGCGGGAAATGTAATTATTGCATCAGCTGAGCGGAAGACAGGCGACAAAATCATAATAAAAAATATTTGAACACTGTGAAGGCATTAAATTTAATATTTATATGTTAAGAGAAAGAAGATATATATTATTTTATAACATGGAAATATTTGTTTTACTATATCTTGAAGGTTGTTCACAGCCTGCACTAGTTTCCTGATGCTGATATAACTGCCACATTAATAAATCAACTCAACTACTATTTTTCTCAGTATTTCGGTAAATAGCATCTTCCAGACATCCTTATCTATTTCATCGTGTAAATCTTTCATCATTCTGAGTATTTAGATAGTTGAACTAGGTAAGCAAATTAAGAAATAACCGTAATATTAAAATTTAAATGATTATGGGGTCTAGCGGGCGACTCTCCCGGTTAGGACGTTAGGTTAGATTAGGTTTGATTTATTTTTGGTTTGATCCTTTTGCCGAAAAACGGTTATCATATTAATTCAAAATACATCGAAATCTATCAGAATAATATAGTTTTGTCTTGAAAATAAGATGATACTGTTTTCCGAAAATTATTTTGTTCTCTCCCTCGTTGACTGGTGACCCCTACAACATGTTGTTGTATTGTTAAATAATTGTTCACATATTTTTCAGAAAGTAATATAACTATATGGGGATAAGAATTTGTGTTATTTGCTAAAAAAAATTGCTTTGTTAAGCCAGCTCCCAAGCCTGCGTTACCAAAGGTTCCAATCTCTGGTATGGTTTCAAACAAACAGCACCGCGAAAGACGACTGTGAAATTGGATTTGCTGATGGTGGTGGAGATCGCTGCTCATTGGTAACGATCTGAACAATACGAAGCGACTGTGAAATTAGCCCACAGGCAAGTGCTACTTCTGCATCATCCAGACTACTCCCTGTGTATGTAGGATGAAGAATCTTAACTAAGATTTAGAGTTGCCATGAACTTTAATTGTTTCAGTAGTTATGTCTTGTCTGCATTTCAGGGGTGAGTAACACTTAGAATCAGAGCAGCTTCTCCAATACTGAATGCCACATGATGTTAATACTGTTATGACAAGAATGACCAGTAGTAATGTTGAATGATGATAATGAGATGAAGACAAAATATCATCTTTGTTGTGTTACGGTCCCATGAGCCCTGTCGTATTCCTGTGAAGGTTACAGGCGTGGCAGCTGTCCCATCTTCCTAAGGAAGGCGCAGGTGAGGTGGATGACGGCTGGTCGTATGGCAGGGTGGGTGACCGCCATGGACCTTGTAAGATCCTTGGTGCCCGCCGCCGCCAGCAGGGTGGGCACGTCGAAGGTATTTACGTTCAGGGCGAGAAGTTGGTTGTGTAGCAGTACTCGGTGGGAGTGGAAGCGTGGGCACTGTAGCATGAAGTGATCTACGGTCTCCTCAGTATTCCTGCACCAGGGGCAGTAGGGGTCGGGAATCAGGCCCATGTGGAGGAGATGTGCGGTGAGTGTTGTGTGGCCGAGGCGAAGGCGCGTGAGTGCCACATCCAGCACGCGGGACTGTTGTCTTACCCAAGGTTGCGGTTGCGGCGATGAGTCGGTGCGATACTGGCCCATGCTGGTGTTGAGAGGGTGTTACTGAGGGTGTTGTTCCAAATTCATCGGCAAGTACGGGAGATGAGGCCTTTAGCGGTGGAGAGAGGAAGGAGAAGCGGTGTGATGCTGTCCTGCGATTGAAAATTCATTTAAAAAGGCCACAAGAAGTCAGTCTTGCGTCTGGGGTCACAGGCAAGTGCTACTTCTGCATCATCCAGGCTACTTCCGGTGTATGAGGGTGAAGAATCTTAACTAAGATTTAGAGTTGCTATGAGCTTTGTTTCAGTAGTTATGTCTTGTCTGCATTTCAGGGGTGAGTAACACTTAGAATCAGAGCAGCTTCTCCAATACTGAATGCCACATGATGTTAATACTGTAATGACAAGAATGACCAGTAGCAATGTTGACAATTATGATAATGAGATGAAGACAAAATTTCATCATGACCTTTTTCTTTTAGGTGATGTTCTGCAAATCCACCCAGCAACCTACTACCATTGTGAGCCCCTGGAGGATTTTGGTATCAAGCAGGTGCGCTATGGAGATACTGCAAAACAGGCATTACGAAACTTGCGCCATCTCCTCACCTGTGATTATAGTGATATGGGAGAGTATTGCTGAGGACTTTCAAGGGTATCATCATAATCATTATCATTATCATAATTAAAAAAAAAATTTCTTCTTAAAGAAGACACTTTATACAACATCTTTCATTCTTTTGTTGCAATTAGCTCTTTCCTCCCATTTTTCTTTGAGACAACTAATAGATGGCTAGTCCAGTGAAGGGTTGCAATTCTCAGGTTAAAACAACACAAAAATAACACTAATAGGTGATGTTTGCTGTGCCCTCCCTGTTAGTTCCACCTTTGGAGGCGTACTGACAGTGTCTACTAAATAAAGCTTTACTTGTATATTAACAGTAGTGAATTTTTTATATTACGTGTATATATGGGGAGGCGGTAGTCTAGCGGATAGCGGTCTAGCTTGCGAACTTAGAGTCCCGAGTTTGAGTCCTGATATCCACTGGCCACTTTTCTTTGGTATTACCGGCGAGTGGCCAAAGATCACCCAAATTCTGCCATACCACTATCCTCAACAGGATTTGCATTGTTATATGCATTGAAGAGCTTCTGCGGCAGCATTTAGCCTCTCTCGACAATAAGGAGAACGAAGAAAAACGAGGTGTCATTATAAAAAATTTAAAACCTGCGCTACTAACGGGCGGAGGCCGACCATCTAAAAAGAGCCTCCATCAAGCCTACCAGCGCCACAGGTGCTAGATATAGAGAAAAAAAAATATATAACACATTAATCAAAGGAAAAAAGATATATAATGGGCACAGACAATTTTCAAAATTAAGGTTTCAAGTTAATGAATATGAATATAAGAAATAATAATTGCTTAGTGATGAGATAGCTATCATGGTGTGTGTTGTGAAGAGTTATGTAGGTGTGTAGACGCTAGAAGACATTAGTAATTGAATAGTAAAAGTATGCCAAAGACTAGAAAAAAATAAGACAAAATAACACTTAGCTTGGCGGTGGTCAGGGCGGGTAAGCTGTGGAGAGATAGAATAAGAATACAGTGGTGCTTTGGTTTGTAAGCATAATTTGTTCTGAATGGACATTCGTAACCTAAAATGCTCGTAACCTAAAGTGCTCGTAACGCAAAGCAATTTTTACCATAGGAAATAATGGGAACTCGCCCGACCCGTTCCACCCCAAAAAATATTCATATAAAAATCATTCTAACCCCTTCAGCACGGTACCGTGTTGATGACATTTATTCACTTAATTCCTTTATATTAGTACTGATAGGTAGACGGGTTTGTGGGGAAAAATCAAGGAGAGGGAGGGAAGGACACAGGTATAAAATAGTGAAGGGGATAAATACCCACAGCTTCACCAATGCACGGACGTCGGAGGGACATACTCGTGCTACCTAGCAGGTTGGGGTCTTGTGTGTGTGTGTATTTACCTAGTTTACCTAGTTGTATTTATTTAGTTGGGGAGGCGGTGGTCTAGTGGCTAGCGGTCGGGCATACCAGCTCAGGGTCCCGCGTTTGAGCCTCGGCACGGGCTGGCCACTTTTCTTCGTTACTACCGCCGAGTGGCCTAAGAGCACCCACATGCTGCCATAACACCATCCTCGCCGGGACTGCAACGTTATATGCGCGAGGAGCTTCCGCTGTTAGCATGAGCCTATCAATAAGAAGACACAAGGCGTTAGACCCCACCTAGATTATGCAGCCCAATTTTGGTCCCCTTATTACAGGAAGGATATAGGCTCCTTGGAGGCAGTCCAGAGAAGAATGACCAAGATGATTCAGGGGCTGAGAAATTTACCCTACAAAGATAGGTTAAAACGTCTTAATCTCCACTCCCTAGAGAGAAGGAGGGCAAGAGGGGATATAATTGAGGTTTTCAAATGGGTAAAAGAAATTAATAAGGGAAACATTGATCAGGTTTTAGAATTTAGTAGTCAGGATAGGACACGTGGAAATGGGTACAAGCTAGAAAAACTTAGATTCAGGACAGACCTAGGTAGATATTGGTTCACTAACAAAATCGTGAACGATTGGAATAGGCTGGGTAGACACGTAGTAAGTGCTGAGTCAATAGGTAGCTTTAAAAGACAGTTGGATCAGAGTATGGATAGGGATGACAGGTGGGATGGCTAAATATTGGATTATTCCAAGGGTGGGGGACAAGGAGCTGCCTCGTGTAGGTCATTAACTGGCCTCTTGCAGTCTCCTCATTTCTTATGTTCTTATGTACATTTTTTGCCATTATCACTTCTTCCTTCAGTCCATTCCAAGTATCTATACTTCTTTGGGGAAAACTGTATACTCTTTTGTATCGTTCAAGCAAATTCCTTTTTGCAATTTTTTTCTTGTGTCCCCTCAAATTTCTAGGCTCTCCTTTTCTTCTCAACATTAGGTCTTTTCTATATTTCCTCCAGGTTGTTCATCAATTTATATGTTGTGATTAAGTCACCTCTTTCTCTTCTTTCTTTCAGTGTTGTTAGATGCATTTCTTTCAATCTTACCTCATATGTTAAGTGTTCCAACTCTGGCACCATCTTGGTTGCAATTCTCTGTATTCTTTCTAATTTCAACACATACTTTTTCTTGTGCGGGAACCATATTATAATCTTCTGCATATTCCAGTTTTGGTCTGATCATTGTAGTCATAATTTTTCTCATCATATCTTTATCTAGGAAATGAAAAGCCATCTATATATTCAGTGGTGGGATTAAAAAATTTAAGAACAGGTTCTCTCACTACTAGTCTCTAGCAGCAAACCATGCTGGCTGGCCCGATATATGCGCAAAAGTTGGTCTTTGGGTTGCCACATGCTACAGTCTAGCAAGTGAAATGATTAATTTTAGTTATTTTCCCAACTTAAAAATAAATTCTAAAAAATGGTTAAAGCATAATTAATACTGAGCAGACTGTATATGGTTAATGACTATTAAAATGTTTGGGTAGTTGCAAATGTTATCCATTAGCTATTACCAATTGTGATAATGTTGTGCTAACATTTTTATAACAATTATTTGCAATTATAAAATAAGCTATAAGTTATAAGTAAAAGGTGTCCACGGGGAAAAAAGATTGAGAACCCCTGATTTAAGCTAACAACCGGTTCTCGGGATTAATGAAATTCCACGAACAGGTTCTTACAAACCGGTGCGAACCGGCTGAATCCCATTCCTCAGCGTATATTCCTTAGCAGCCTGAAAGTGTAACCAAATACTCTATTTATATGTTTCTCTGGTGATAAGTTGTCCTGTATTACCACTCCCAAATCTTTCTCTTCTTTTGTTATTGATGTAATATTTTCTACTAACTAATACGTCCATGAGGGTCTCATTGCACTTTTTCCCATTTCCAATGCATGGCATATTTTTGCATTAAATTCCATTTCCCATGTCTTGCTCCATATATATATTTTGTTTATATCATTCTGTAGCTCCTCACAATCCTTGTGGTTTCCTATCTTTCTTAGTAATTTTGCATCATTTGCAAACAGACTTATGTAACAGCTTACTCCTTCTGTCATGTTATTTACATATACTAAAAACATTACATTATTGTTGCCCAAACTGATCCCTGTGTGTTTGTGTGTGTGTTATGTGTATTTACCTAGTTGTATTTACCTAGTTGTGGTTTACGGGAGGGGAGTAATCTCATGGTATCCCGTCTCTGTATCCTTTATCTAGTTTCTTCTTAAAAGTATGCACAGTCCCAGCCTTCACAACTTCCTCGCCCAGTTCGTTCCATTTATCTACAACTCTATGAGGAAAACTATACTTCTTGATGTCCCTTCTACAGTTTTCCTTTTTCAACTTTAAACCATGTCCTCTTGTATTCCGTGTATCCAAGGGTAAAAAGTCTTCCCTATCCAAGACCTCCATACCATTCGCCATTCTATAGACATTTATCAAATCACCTCTTTCCCTTCTCTCCTCGAGTGTAGTGATTTCTAATCTTTTCAGTCTCTTCATAGGTCAAAGTACTCATCTCGGGAACCATCTTCGTAACTGCTCTCTGAACTCTTTCTAACCTTGCAATATTTTTCTTTTTATGGGGAGACCACACGACTGCCGCATATTCCAACCTCGGTCGTACCACAGAAGTCAAAATCTTCTTTATCATCCTTTCATCCAGATACGAAAAGGCCACTCTCATCCTTTTTAATAAATTCATCATCCCACCAGCAATTTTGTCAATATGTTTGTCTGGAGTTAAGTCCTCTGTAACAGTCACTCCCAAATCCACTTCTTCTTTTGATTTCTCCAACCTGACACCATTCATCTCATAATCATATCGCACTCTCTTTTGGCTCTTACCAAACTCCATCACCTTGCATTTACTCAAGTTAAATTCCATTTGCCATGATTTACTCCAACTATTGATCTTGTTTAAGTCATTTTGTAGCATCATACAGTCATTTACATTTTCAACTTTCCTCATTAATTTTGCATCTACACGAGGCAGTTCCTTGTCCCGCACCCTTGGAATAATCCAATGTTTAGCTATCCCACCTGTCATCCCTATCCATACTCTCATTTGACGGTCTTTTAAAGCTACCTCTTGACTCAGCACTTACTATGTGTCTACCCAGCCTATTCCAATCGTTCACCACTCTGTTAGTGAACCAATATCTACTTAGGTCTGTCCCGAATCTAAATTTTTCTAGCTTGTACCCATTTCCACGTGTCCTATCCTGATTACTAATTTCTAAAACTTGATTAATGTTTCCCTTATTGATTCCTTTTACCCATTTGAAAACCTCAATCATAGGGAGCTGGAGGACTTGAAGCTAGGCACTCAGAGCCTTGTAACAAAGAAGATGCTTACACCAGGGAGAGTCACAATGCCTGAAACTGTAGGCTGCTTCACTGCTGACCTCTATTACTATAAGGTAAGTTTTTACTATTTCATTTATTCATATGGAGATGATATTACGTTGGTTACAGATTCAGAGAAACAGATTGTGTCAGCTGATGGAAGAATTTGGACGAGTTCATAGAAGGAGGAAATTGGAAGTGAATAAGAGTAAAGTAATGAAATGCACAAGGTTTGGTAGAAGGCTGGATGTTGCACTGAATGGAAACTGCTTGAGGTGGTGGGATGTTTTGAATAATAGCGGTCAAAGGTTACTGTAGATGGAGGAGTTGAGACAGAGGTACAGCCTTGGCTACCCTCCTTTAGGGAAATTTCTGCCTGATATATAGATAGATATTTTGTAAAAGTTTCAGTATATCCATGTATCTGCTTTTTTTATGCACTTGTTTGGGAGGTCAGATGTATATAAAGAATATAGTTGTACCTTTTGTAATGTAGCTTAATACTCAAATAACTACAACATCTGATAGAAAAACATCTGCAGGTGTTGTATAATGAGCGTCTGGATACACTGAACCAGCTGGAGTCAGATGTCCCAGGTGTGGAGGTAACGGGCCACACGGAACCAGTAGTACTACAGCTCCTCAGTCATGGACAACATCAGGTGGAAGTGGTGTGGGAGCTAGTTTGGGATAACCCTAATTGCAGGTTCAAGTACAACATTGTAGTGAACTGCACTGAAGAAGGTAAGTGTATACATCAAAACAGTATTGTCTGGAGTGGGAATACTTTTTCACGAGTCTTACCTGTGCACATTTTATTTTTATATCTTATTGCCTTTTAACCCTTGCCCTTCCCATTGCCAACTTAATGACTAATTTCTCACACCTGAGGATCCAGAATGACTCGGTGAAATATAAAGTTTAGTGTTTTATCAAATTCATGAATTACATTCATCAGTGATATTGTGAATTTTGTCACCGGTTTTTATGATGTTCTTTCCATCATTGTCATCTTTGTTTTAAAAGTCATGTGTAATACCTTGCTCATAGTCTATTACAGCCTTTTAACATCATCTTTAACAAGCCAAATTTCACTACCTCAAAATATTGCACTTCTCACAAGTCTCACCTTTACATATGCAGGGGAAGCTCTCTAATTGTCTTCATGTATTAACATTGCTGTGTGATTTACTTAGAAACTGTGCTGGAGTTTTACAGCATTCTTATTAATCATGTGTGTTTAAAACATTACGATCTTAATAGATTAAAGTTTGCCTTCTCAAGCTCCAAAACAAAGCAGTAGTGTGTTGTTTTCTAGGTTGACTTTTTTGTGTTTGTAAAGTAGATGTAATTAAGTACTTCAGCCCTAATGCTGAAAATCTTGTGTTGTGTGTGTAAAGTTTTGGTCGATATGATTTAATGTGAAAGCAAAAGTAACACCATATATTTTGTATAAAAGTAAGTTTAACCCTGTTGTGGGGCTGCAAGAATGCTGCCACCGTATTCCCTTGTGTCATAAAATATGACCAAAAGGGTATTCTCTCCTATGAAAACACTTGGCCCAGAGGAGGAGAGTAAAGTCTCCCTGAACCCTAAGTGCCTTATTTTGGCTATCATCCTTTAAGGGGAATATTAGCGTGGTTTGTAGATAGATAGATCAGAAGTAACTGAGGGAAGTAGTTACTTGATCATTATTTTGTCTTCATTCAATGCCTCCATCAAGCCCACAGACGTCATAGGTGCAAGACAAAAATATAAAATAAAAAAAAATGAAAAAATGTGCAAGTTACACTACTGATTCATGGAGCTTCTCTTGGTGTATGTTTTGTGTAAATAGATTATTACTTAAAAGATGAACAGTCTGTTCTACTCCATAATGTGTTTTCCCAAAATATTGCTTATTACAAAAATTTCACAAAGTTATGAGAAAACATATTAAAAAGATAGATTGGTTGCCATTTCTGCATTTATTTGTGTATCTGTTAAGGCAAACGGGTGTGTCATTCTCTTTTAATAACAAACTCATGAATACTAATGGCATTTGTTCTCTCTCTCTCTCTCTCTCTCTCTCTCTCTCTCTCTCTCTCTCTCTCTCTCTCTCTCTCTCTCTCTCTCTCTCTCTCTCTCTCTCTCTCTCTCTCTAGAGACTCTGTCTCTCTCTCTCTCTCTCTCTCTCTCTCTAGAGACTCTGTCTCTCTCTCTCTCTCTCTCTCTCTAGAGACTCTGTCTCTCTCTCTCTCTCTCTCTAGAGACTCTGTCTCTCTCTCTCTCTCTCTCTAGAGACTCTCTCTCTCTCTCTCTCTCTCTCTCTCTCTCTCTCTCTCTCTCTCTCTCTCTCTCTCTCTCTCTCTCTCGACTCTCTCTCTCTCTCTCGACTCTCTCTCTCTCTCGACTCTCTCTCTCTCTCTCTCTCTCTCTCTCTCTCTCTCTCTCTCTCTCTCTCTCTCTCTCTCTCTCTCTCTCTCTCTCTCTCACACACACACACACACACACACACACACACACACACACACACACACACACACACACACACACACACACTCACATTCACACTCATTCTCACTCACTCACCCACCCGAGAGAGATAACGCTGATGACTTCAATATTCATGACTTTCTTATTAGAAAAGAATAACACACTCAGATGGCTGAACGTTAATACACAAAATAAATGCAGTAATGGCAGCCAATATATCTTTTTGAACATGTTTTTTTATTACTTTGTGAAATATTTGTACAAAGAAATCTTGTAGAAAACATTCTAAAGTAGATTGAAGTGCTAATTTTCTTTTTCTATTCTAGTATTACTTGTAAAGTATATAGCAATGATCAGATAGTTGATGCAAGTTGCTAACAAAATATTAAAATGTTCTCCTTTTGCAGTGGTCACAAGGTACAGCACAGCAGACATCTACCCTTACCTGAGTGGACGGCAGAAGCTTGAAACTCCACAGGGCGTCCTAAGTTTTGCAGAGACCTTCACAGAACTCTAGTGCCAACAACTGGTGTGTAACTAATTTTACTTTCATATTGTTTTGGGTTTCCATACTAATTATGCACAATATTTCAACATTTACTGTTTATCGTAGGACTTACTTGCCATTTAGTGAGTTCTTCTTTGTTGTAACCACCATGTGCATACTAAAGGTTAGGCAGTTGCAGTTACTATTTCACACACACACAGCCTTTTTATTAAAACATTTCAAGCTTAAATGTACATCCGAGAGTAAAGATATGTATTGTGATTTAGTTTGTAAACAATTTATAGTGAGGTGCTGACATATTCCCTCACTCCAAATCAATTAAGTATAGATCACTCTTTGGAACATAAAGCTGGGTTCACACGACACTTTTCAGTGGTTAATAGCTGCCATTAACACAATAGTTTGTTTGTGTGCCTGTATGTTTCTGTGTGTGAGCGTGTGTATTTGCTTACAATAAAAGGAAATTGTTTCCTTGTTTAGCAAATCATATCTAATGTTATATCATGTAATTAGGATATTGACCATTTTGGTGCAAAACATTTTTGACTGTGAAAATTATAGCTACTTGTAGGAACGTAAATAATTGAAAGTGAGTAATCAGTGTTGTCTTTGCCTTTGCTTGCTTAAAACGGGCGTGTAGTGCGTGTCAGGACCATCATATGATGGCTGGGTACAGTCAGGGTAAGGTACCTTCAGGATTCCACCGAGAGGGTACCCTGGGGATAGTCGTGGCAATGTGAAGGACTTCAGGACTCCGCCGAGCGGTCTTTACGCCATTTTTAACCATCTGTACTTCCCCTAACCCCAACCATGGTCTGTAATGTGTGCAGTAGACAAGCGCAAGCAAAGCCACTAGTGATAATAATCTTTATTTTTTTTAAGTGGAAGTGGCGGGATTCGAACCCATGTGATTTTTTCCCTCAAATTACAAACACCACCACTTTATCCACTAGGCCACGAGAGCCCACCTATTAAAGTGAAAAAAGTTGTATTTAAGCAGCATCCGAAGACCGTTTCCCATACAGGAAATCTTCGTTTTACGATAGAAATGCGTTCCTTAAAACCCTATCGTAAACCGAAATAGCGTATACCGAACCCATTTTTATATGTATTAGATAGGGATGCATTCCAGCACATTGCCAAAGTCACTCCTTCAGGTTCAGATACATACATAAAGACATAACTTAGTGTAAAAATAAACAAATTGAATGTAAATAATAAAGAAAATAAAGAAAAGAATATAATTATGCAATCATCTGATCAGCTGATGCGGGCGACGTAGGCGGTGAGGCGGGCGATTCAAAACCTGAAGTTGATTGCTCTGTTGAAGTGGATGGTCCAGCTGATGTTGATGGCATGTTTGAAGAACGTCGAGATCGTGGACTGTTTGGCACAAGGTTTCACTGTGTTTGGCGCTGCATGCGCCACCACGCCGATTTGGCCACGCCCAACTCGCCACGCCGATTTTGGCGCCTTTTTTTAATATCGTAACTGCGAATCAAGTATCGTAAATCGAAAAAAGGGTACTAATTGGCTAGTATTGTATCTGTGAATTTAACGTAAACCGAACTATCGTATAGCAAAGACTTCCTGTACTTCTTTTTGTGCCGCACCGAAAGTGTTACAGGACTAAATACGCTAAACTATGCGCTTACTTCCACTTTGTGTAGTCAATACTAATGATCATTAATAACTATTACAAGGGTAGACTTATGAATTGAGTAGTGAGGATTGTAATGTGACTACCAGTCATGGAAATATAATTCATGATAGGAAATCAAACACAGAGTTGACCCGGATAGTTCTCTTTAATGATTAATGATTGAGGTCATTCTGAGGTTGTATTTAGCGCTAGTTAGACCCCACCTAGATTATGCAGCTCAATTTTGGTCCCCTTATTATAGGAAGGATATAGGCTCCTTGGAGGCAGTCCAGAGATGAATGACCAAGATGATTCAGGGGCTGAGAAATTTACCAAAGATAGGTTAAAACGTTCTAGTCTCCACTCTCTAGAGAGAAGGAGGGCAAGAGGGGATATAATTGATGTTTTCAAATGGGTAAAAGAAATTAATAAGGGCAACATTGATCAGGTTTTAGAAATTAGTAGTCACGATAGGACACGTGGAAATGGGTACAAGCTAGAAAAACTTGGATTCAGGACAGACCTAGGTAGATATTGGTTTACTAACAGAGTGGTGAATGATTGGAATAGGCTGGGTAGACACGTAGTAAGTGCTGAGTCAATAGGTAGCTTTAAAAGACAGTTGGATCAGAGTATGAATAGGGATGACAGGTGGGATGGCTAAATATTGGATTATTCCAAGGGTGGGGGATAAGGCGCTGCCTCGTGTAGGTCATCAACTGGCCTCTTGTAGTTTCCTCATTTCTTATGTAAGTACTTCAACACATATTTTTAATGATTAATGATTCATATAAGTACTTCAACACATACCTTTAATGATTTATGATTGATACAAGTACTTAAATCGATAACTTTAATGATTAATGGAAATAAATCAATGCATAACTTTAATGATTGAAAACTAGTAAATGTCATCTTCCTTTTCCTCCTCCTCCTCCTCCCTTACCTCTCTCCTTCCTCCTCTTCCTCCACCTTTAGTGACAAAAAAAATACAACTAATGATTATGAGAGTGCATTTAGCTATTTTATGCTGTTTTAGGTTTGATTTTATGCATTTTAAAGTTATTCTCTCTCTCTCTCTCTCTCTCTCTCTCTCTCTCTCTCTCTCTCTCTCTCTCTCTCTCTCTCTCTCCCTCTCCCTCTCCCTCTCTCCGACTACTACTAGTACTACTACTACTACTCCCAACACGAACAAAGGGGGGGGAAGAACAGCTGAGAGAAGATAAAAGGGCAGAACCCACAGGACACTCTACAAGTGAAGCTCGCCGACTGAGAGCGAGTTAGGGAACCATTCGCTCCATTCTCCTACACAGTTGCTCGTCACCCAAGACATCGCTTGTAACCCAAATTAGAAATAGGTGCTCGTCACCCAAGCACTCGTAGATCAAGGCACTCGTAACCTGACTGTACTTGGGTATAGTGTGTTAAAACCAAAAGAAATGAGTTAAGTTCCTGAGAAATTAGTAAATTTGAATGTTTAGTTGTACATAATTGTGTACTCTGGTGAGTTGTGATGAAGTGACAAAGGCTGACCTATGTAAACATAGAACCTGTTTGCAGTACTAGCATTAATTATGATTACTCCCTTGGAAAGCGCTTATAGAGCATGATGTAACAAAGATACATATGAAATGATTGTTGGGTATAGATACATAGTTAGATGGATAAGTTGATTAATTAATTGCTAAGTAATGTTTTCAACACTTCTGCAGAGCATTACCTGACCTTTGGAGAGAAACATCCTTGGGTCTTTAGCCACAATAAGCGCCTCTGGGCCTACTGTGATGTCTTCCCTCTCCTTTGTTGGAACCCTGAATTCCTCACACCATTCTGCAAGTTGTTCCCTTTCCAATCTGTCAAGACTGTCAGGATGCGACTCAACCTCACCTCGGAGTTTCTACAAGATAAACAGTAAGTGCCAAAAGCTGCAAACAGTTTTACTGTTAGCTTAAGATGGGGCTATGCAGCTAGAGAGCATAGAGTGATGTAGGCACCAGTCACAATGCAATGTAAGGACATGACGAGCTGACTGAAGGTGGTTGGCATTGCATGGTGCAGTGTTGGTTTGGTACTTGTCATGTGGTGGCCACTTTTTACATATACAGTTTAATGATGCAATGAATATGCATTAGCTATACCTGTGTATTGTATCTGAAATTCATTATGTAGAGCAGGGGTCGGCAACCTTTTCAGTGTGAGGGCCAGAGAAAGCTTTTAGGAGTAGCCTGTGGGCCAGAGTGCCAAAGAGAACCAAAAAGTGACTGTACAAAAAAATTATAGAAAAGCAAGCAAACCAGTGACAAGATTACAAGAAATTTATTGAAATACATACAAATCAGTGACTGCAGAAAACAGTTTGTGACAATATACAAAAATTTTGTAGTAAAGCAGGCAAACCAGTGACTAGATTACTAGAAATTTATTGAAAAACATGCAAATCAGTGACTGCAGAAAACAGTTTAATCAAGCGACATACAAATTAGTAGGACTGTTTGCCATGGAGAAGTGATTCAATGTCTGGATCGATTGATGAGGTAGACAAGAGCAGAATATCATTGAGGTGGCGGTCACTTAGCTGGGAGCGAATGTGAGACTTTGTATATTTAATTTTTGAAAAGAGTTGTTCACAACAGTAAGTGTTGCCAAACATGACAACGATGCGTTTTACATGCTCAATGTAATTTGGAAATTTGTTAGAAGGGAGGACGAGGTTACAGAAGAAGGACAGTGGAGAAGCAGTATGGTACTTTGCCTTCAGTTCGTCATTACACTGAAGCTCCACCAATTCCATCTGCAGGGAGGCAGAGGCTTTGTCCACATGGAAGTCAAAGGGGGAGGTGAACAGCTTGAAGCCCGCAGCTAGTGGCCTGACACTTGTGAAACGGGAGGCAAATTCCTCCCACAAGGAGGTGACAACACCAACACCAGTGTTCAGGTCCATGTCATCAGGTGCACAAGCTACAATACGAGGAAAATGCATAAACTGACCAGCAGCCAGTTGAGCCTTTGAAGTAAAGCGCAGCTTTACTTCGAAGGCGGTGATGTGTGAATACATGTCTATGACTAGAATGTTTTTGCCTTTCAGCTTCACATTGAGGTCATTTAAGTGCGTAGTTATATCTGTGAGCAGGGCCAGACGAGCAAGCCATTGTGGGTTGGAAAAATGATCAGCACCAGGGAGTTTTTTTTGACGGAGGAAGGTGACGATCTCCTGCTACAGGTCACACACATGGGACAGCATGGCTCCATGACTCAACCAGCGGACCTCACAGAAGTAAAGCTGGTGACTATAGTGTGTGTTGACTTCGTCCGTTAGTGCCTGGAACTGGTGGTGGTTAAGGCTGCGAGAGAGAATGAAGACTTGTAGCACAGGGACTCGTGGTGGATGATGCAGTGCACTTTGTGGATGGGCTGGGTGTGTCCGGCGGCCTCACAGTGACGCACTAGCAGTGAGGCGTCACCCTTCTTCTCTCCAGTCATTGCTGGGGCACTGTCGGTTGTTATGCACAGGTCGAGGGAGTGTTGCTTCACACATTGAAGCACGGCGTCGAAGATGTCTTGCCCAGTGGTGGTGCCGTGCAATGGAACAAGCTGGAAAAGCTCCTCATAAACCTGAAGAGCAGCAGTGATTCCACGAATCGCCAGCTGGGCTGTGTCCTTCATGTCTGTGCTCTCATCAAGAGTGAGAGAGAAAGCATCAAAATTTAAACAACAGGTCTTAAGCAAGTTGTTCATGCTATCTGACATCTCCTCAATGCGACGACAAACAGTGCGGGGTGAAAGGCTCACACTTTCAAAGGCAAAACGCTTTTCAGGACAAAGGGAATCTATCACAACCATGATGCACTCCTTGATAAAGTCCCCTTCTGTGAATGACTTCATCCAGCGAGCAAGGAGGCGGGAAACCTGGCGCGCGTCACTTTGTCAGCCTCAGTAGTCTGATTACGGAAGAGTGAAGTGCTTTTCTGTAGGTTGCCTGACAGTTTGACAATGGCCTCCTTCCTCTTGGCAGCAGACATCGATGCAAAGCTCGATGCTTAGTGCTGTGTCTCCCAGTGGCGGCACACATTATACTTTTTGAGGACAGCCACAGTCTTCAAGCAAATGAGGCACTGGACTTGTCCAAAGTGTTCAGTGAAAAAGTACTTCTCCCACTCAGGGTTGAACGCCCGACACTCGAGGTCCACTTTCCTCTTCTTAACAATTGCAGACATGATGATTGGCTAAAAAGAAAGAAAAGGAAAGAATAAGCACAAAGTGCGAAATAATGATCCACATGTTAGACACGAATACATGCAAGACTTTTACATAGTAAAAAAAATGCATACAATAATTAAATTAACAATACAGACAGTATTTTGTGACAAACAAAGTGTTACGCCTCTGCATTGGGCGTGGGCGTGCATTTGTTTGAATGGGCGTGTTTAAGTGTGCGCACATGTGTTTGAGTAATGCCACCTTGACACTTGCACAAATTTTGTCCCCGCACTGGCACAAAATGTTGCATGTCAATGAGTAAATTCATTCGTGTGCGTAAACTGTGCAGGGTTGCGTGCCAGTGCGCAAAGAAAATTTTGAAATGTTCAAAATTTCCACCACGGATAATTTTCGTGCCACTAGGCGTAAACATTGCGTAACCTATTCGCAAACACTGCGGGCACTGCGCAACCTATTCGCAAACACTGCGGGCACTGCGCAACCTATTCACAAACACTACGGGCACTGCGCAACCTATTCGCAAACACTGCGGGCACTGCGCAACCTATTTGCAAACACTGCGGGCACTGCGCAACCTATTCGCAAACGCTGCGGGCACTGTGCAAACTATTCGCAAACACTGCGGGCACTGTGCAACCTATTCGCAAACACTGCGGGCATTGCACTACCTATTCGCAAACGCTGCGGGCAGTGCATGTCAGATGTTACATATATGATAAGATACATTATCTAACAATACATATATACATATATAGTATATAGTATATATAGTACATATATACATAGATACATATATAATAAGATACTTTACAGATACATTAACTCATAACAAGGAATGAAACTGCAACCGTTTTACCAATCCATTTAAATATATATAAATTTAAATAAATATTTATCTTTGAGACAAGATTCCAAATGCATTCTCCACCACACGACGAGCACAAGACAACCTGTAGCTATAGATAATTTCTCTGTGAATCTGGGAGTGATGAGAGAATGGTTTCATCAGCCAAGTTCTGAGAGCAAATGCGTCATCGGCTACGAAATGATATGGCACAGGCTTATCATCATTAGGGAGTGGAGGTGGTTCAGGTAGTCCGGCTCGGTTGTCCTTGAGAGCTTCATGCAAAGTGCAGTTGTTCTATGTTCCTCCATCTGAAGCACCACCCTCTGCCCCAACATCAACATATAAGAACTTGTATCCAGCATCTACAACAGCCATGAGTACAATGCTGCGGAAGCCCTTATAATTGTAGTAGAATGATCCAGCTTTGGGTGTCTTCTTCATAGCAACATGCTTGACGTCCACAGCCCCCAAACAGTTGTGGTAGTTCGTTCCATCTGGAACTAAAACCTTCAGCAACCTCCTTCCACTCCTTTTCAGTTTTGGGGCACCTGAGAACTTCGTCCTTGTAGACCTCAATGATGGCTTTGCAGACCTTGGTAACAACTTGCAGATTGTAATAACTTCAACTCTGAAGTTGTACTATAGACTTGGATACGAATTTCCAGTAGCTAAGAAGCGAAGGGTGCTTGCCAGCTTGAGTCCCACGTCCAGCGGTTCTCTCATGAATGTGGTCTTCTTCTCAAGATGAGGGATTAACTTCTCCACCATCTCTTGGAACAAGTCGGGAGTAATTCTCAGGTAATTTCTGTAGCCTCTTGGATCTTCCTTGTGAAGTTCTGTCAATAACTGATCGTAATGTCCAAAGTAATGTAGTCTGGTCAACCATTCCCTCACCCACACTGTCCCTGCTTTCCTTTTTCTAGTTGGGGTTATTTCTTCTTTGGCCTGCTCTTTCTTCATTTTCTCCTGGTCTTCAAGAAGTATTAGTGCTGCAGCTGAGAGATAATATAAACACGTTCTCTTTTGTGCGATAAGAGCTGGTTCTTTGACATTCAACATCTTGTCGGGTCCACAACAAATCGAGGAATGAATGAAGGTATGTGATGCCTGCTATTTATATAGCGTGGCATCAAGCCAGACAAAGCGGGACCAAATAATGCCATGAATGCTTCATGCATGGGCAAACTGGTTGTGGCAATGCATGCCCATGCGGGAACAATGCGCGTCATGGTACCATGTCGTACACTATACGTAAATAATGCGCCAACAATACTTGACCGGGGCGTAAACCAGTCGTGTGATAGCGTGCCATTGCGCGCCAATGTGCACCATTTTCTGTCACGCATTGCGTGCCAAGTGCGTAACATGACGCAAACAGTGTGCAAACTAGGCTTGCTTGCTTCCTTTTTTCTTTTCTTTTCTTTTCTTTTCTTTCTTTTTTTTTGCACGCATTGCCACAACAAATTGTGCGCCAGTACGGGGACAAAATTCTTGCAAGTGTCAAGGTGTCATAAGGCTCACTAAGCCATTGTCTGATTTGGGCGGGTAGGTGAGACAGGACCTACCAATACGAGTGAGCGTGAATGAAAAAAGAGAGAGAGAGAGAGAGAGAGAGAGAGAGAGAGAGAGAGAGAGAGAGAGAGAGAGAGAGAGAGAGAGCAAGAAATGCATTTTATATTATCCACATTCCCTAATGATAAAAGTACACTACATTTATCACTACATTTCACACTTAGAAAATTTGATGCATACCTTTTCTCAGTACGAACTCCTACGCCAAGGAGACTAGTCGCTGGCGTGACCGTTGGTGGTGATGTAAGACTGCTCATGGGATGTCCTGTGTGATGCAGAGTTGCCAGATGCCACGATAGTAGCCAGTCCCACGTCAGAGCTTCTCGACATGATCGCATTTTCCATGTAGTAATTGTCTCCGTGGCGATTTTCCCTGAGTTATGCAAATTTGTCCCGCGCTACCCGCCGAGTTCATGTTAATAGGCGCGGACATACTCATTTAGTTGGCTTGGCTGTTATATAAATATCAAGCAGGATGATGGGCCATAAGTTCGGACTCTGTTGGCTGGATCTGGCACGCGGGCCAGAGGTTGCCGCCCCCTGACGTAAAGGGTTCACTGAACATGCTTACTTTTATAAGAATCTGTATTGAGTGTATAGTTATTAGTTCACAAATATTGGATTTGCCAAGTATGTACTGTAGCCCAAGTCATCTTCAGAATGATGTTACATATGTATTTGTATAACTAATGATAATATAAAGTTATTTACATATTCTTCTGAACAGTAATGCAATTATGAACTGAAAAGTATGGTATTGAGGCATGCATGGTGGTGTTACAGTCCCGCCACCACCGTGTTTGGTGTCCTGGCAATCCTGACTGTGAGGACCCAGCCTCGGTTTGTCAGGACCTCGTCAGTGACTACAACACTGCAAAAAAATTCCTGACACAGTTTCCGCATTCTTTCAGGTTTGTAATTTATAGTATTGTACAGAAATTCCCTGCATTGTGTTATTAATGTGTTCTAGAAGGTTTAGCCCTGTGGTGGGGCTGCAAGAATGTTACCACTGAATTCCCTGCAAATTGCAAAAGGTATAAAAAGGGACGCAGCAAGGGGTCTGGGGAGTCTAATTCTCTGTATTCCTTCCAATGAAAAGACAGGGTGCAAAAGAGGATGGGAGAGTAAATCTCCCTGAACCCTAAATGCTTGGTCTTGGCTACCCCCATTTAATGGGGATAATTACCACATATATAGATAGATCAGCCCTGTAGTGGGGGCTACAAGAATTGTACCACTGTAATCCCTGTGGTATGTGAAAGGTGACAAAAGGGACGGAGCGAGGGGTCTGGGAAGCCTATGTATACTGTATTTTTTGGCTTATAAGACACTTTTTGGTAAAGATTCATAAGACGACCCATTCAATATCTCCTAACCTTTATAATGCACGGCAAATTCAACATCAAATACTTGTTCAGATCACCTCAAACAGTTATGCCGCTGAATTACAAACTGCACCCAAGAACATAATGTCTTCTTTAGAGGCTGCCCTGTTTACAGTTTTGAATCAGATGTTGCTGCCCTCTGCTTCAAACATGGCATAACACTCAAAGAAGCTAGACAAGAAGCCCGTCACTGTGGCTTCCAACAGGTTCCTCTCTCTCAGCGCATCTCCATCAACATCCTACAGACCACAACTAGTTGGACTTGCCTCTTGCCTGTTATTTGGCATAGGTTTTTAGAATTTTTATAGTGACGCCTCAAATGTTTACGTTCTCTCTTGAATATGTTGAAAACGAGAGACTATTGCTGCTAAAGCCTCAAATGCATATAAACATTGTAAGTCCTGTCTGAGGACAGTATGACAGTAATTTAGGTAGTCTTTGGCCACTCGGCGGTGATATCAAAGAATGAAAAGTGGCCAGCGGATATCGAGGGATCGAACCCGGGACCCTAGGTTTGCATGCCTGAATGCTGACCACTGTACCAACACCTTTCCCTCTTACTCCTCTCCTCCTTCCCCATCACCCCTTTCCCACTCTTCACCTCCCAGCCTCACAGCTACATCTACTAGAAAATCTCCGCTTGACTATCCTTTACCTCCTGGAGTCTCTAATGAATTCCTGTTACATAATCCCTCAATCCAAAATCCCTCCTGCCCAGATACTGCCTTTACTTTTATAACTCCTACTTTTTTTATTATTCAATGATGTCCATTCTCCACTGAAATATCCGCTGTTTCCACTCCCATAGAAATTTCCTCTGCTATCTACTCTCTATCTATGAACCTAATGTTATATGCCTTCAAGAAACCTTGGTTCAACCACCCACACCAATCCTTTACCATTCCTTTATTCATTCTCCTTATTTTATTGTTGCTTCTTCTATTCTAAACCATCATAAGATACTATATACTTACCTCAACATTGACACTACAATTCCTTGTTCTGTGTTACGAATCTTCCTTCAATGTTGGATTACCATTGTTTCTATTTATTTCTCACCTTCCCATCCTATTGATTATGATAACCTCCACGATCTAATCTCTCAACTTCCCTCCCCATTGATGATAGTTGGCGACTTTAATTGTCAACATCCGCTTTGTAGTGAATTCCTGTGGTCGCTCCCTTGAGCGTTACGACTACCTCTAACCTTTCTATTCTCAACTCAGACCGTCCTATACATTTTGATACAAGAACTCAATCCTTTTCTTGTCTAGATTTATCCATATGCACCCCTCCCCTCAGTCTGTATTTTCATTGGTCAGTTCTAGATCAATATCTTATCTGACCATTTTCTTATTTTACTCTCTCCCACCTCTTATGTTCTAATCCCTAATCCCCGCCGTTGGTGTTTTAAAAGAACTGACTGGCATTCTTTCACCTCTTTCAAATCTTCTCTTACATCTATCATCTTTCTTTACCACTACAGACATGCTAACCTATTTTTCTGTAACCCGTACCTCTAGACCTTTTATATCCAAGTGTGTTCCTTGGTGGAACTTAGACTGCGCCAGAGCTTTATGTGTAAAGCGTGCTGCCTGGTGTAGTTTTTGCTGCAAACACAACACACCTGGACATTTTTTTTAAAAGATCTTCTGCTGTTTTTAGAAAAACAATCTCAATCTCAAAAACCTAAGTTGGCACAGTTATGTCTCCTCTTTAACATCTAACTCACCCCGTTCAGCTATATGGAGATGAATACATAAACTCTCTGGTAAACATCCACCCTCTTCTGCACCTGTATTACATGTAAATGATGAACACATTGCCGATCCACTACTGGTAGCTAATGAGCTAGGCTCATTCTTTAACAAAATCAGTAGTGGATCTCATCTCCCTCCACAGTTCACTAATATTAAATTGACATTTGAACAAAACCCTGTCACCTTATCATCCACAGAGTCTTATAATGCTCCTTTTTCCTCTCTTGAATTATCATCAGCTCTCAACTCCTGCCATGCCTGTGAAGGTCTTGATGGTATCCATAACCTTATGCTTAAACCGCTACCACCATTATTCTACTAGCAATTTTTGATAGAACCTGGATGAAGGGAGATTCTCCCACTACATGGCGAGAAGCCCTTGTTATCCCTTTCCTCAAACCTAAAAAATCCAGTAATCTCCCACAAGATTACCGGCCTATTGCTTTGACCATTTGCTTATGTAAGCTATTGGAAAGAATGGTAAATGCACGCCTCATGTGGCTCTTAGTCAAATTCTTTTTATCTCATCTTCACAATTTGGATTCCGACAAGCTAGAAGTACTGCAGACCCACTAGCACATCTAGAAATTTACATATTAACAGCTTTTGCCCATAAACAGTCAGTTCTCGCAGTATTCTTCAATTTAGAGAAAGCTTACGATACTACCTGGAGATATCATATACTCCATCAGCTATTCTCTCTCAAAATTACTGGTAACATGGGTGTATTTATCCAATCTTTCCTTCATAATCAAACCTTTCGTGTCCGAGTTGCCTCATCCGTCTCTTCCTCTTATATTCAATATGAAGGTGTCCCTCAAGGATGCGTTCTTAGCACCACTCTATTCCTTATTGCCATTAACAACATTATATCTTCATTATCAATAGGTGTAAGATCATCCTTCTATGTAGATGATCTTGCCATCTATACCTCTGGGTCCTCCCCCTCAACACTCCAACAGGTTATACAATATGCCAAATCAAATATTTCTTCTTTGGCCATTAATCATAATAAGAACATACATAAGAAAATAAGGAGGCTGCAAAAGGCCAGTTGACCTACACAAGGCAGCTCCTGTTAATCATGGTTTCAGATTTTCAATTACTAAATCTTATTCAATTTTCTTCACCCACTCCCACACAGTAACTGCACCCTTGCTTTATCTCTATGAAAATCAATTAGAATCCTGTTCCTCAGGCAAATTCTTAGGCCTCATTTTCGACCATAAACTTACCTGGAAAGAACACATTGCAACTATAAAACAAAATGCTCTTCAAAGTCTCCAACTTCTAAAAACTCTTTCCCATATATTTTGGGGTGCAGATAGGAAAACACTTTTCCATCTACATGTTTCCTTGATACTCTCCATTGTTGGTTACGGATGCCATATACTGTCGACCCTCGATTCAACGGACTACTGTGGAGGGAACTCTGTCCGTTAGCATAAAAAGTTTGTTGCTTGGTTAAAATTTACGGACCTAATGCGCTTGATTTAACGGACTAATGAGGAGGGAACCCTGTCTGTTAGTGTCAAAAGTCTGTTGATTGGTTAATCCTTACGGACTTCTACCTACGCAGCCGCCACCTACCGGACTTTCTTTTACACTAATGGACTTTAGTCCGTTAGTGGGTTGATTGTCTGCCAGTGGACAGAGTCTGTTAAATTGGGGTCCATTAAATCGAGCGTCGACAGTGTACTTTCAGCTTCTGCCACTCTCTTAACCTCACTTGACCCAATGCATCACTTAGGCTTATGCTTCGCTCTCGGTGCTTTTCGATCTTCCCCATTGGAAAGCCTATACTCAGAATCAGGCTTATCATCACTTTTCCGACGCCGTACCCTCCTTTCCCTCTGAAGTTATGTCAGACCTAGGGAGGTGGTGGTAGTGGTCTAGCTTTTGGTCATACAAACCTAGGGTCCCGGGTTCGATCCCCCAATATCCGCTGGCCACTTTTCATTATTTGTTATTACCGCTGAGTGGCCAAAGATTACCCAAGTTGCTGCCATACTGTCCTCAGACGGGACTTACAATGTTCATATGCATCTGAGGCTTTAGTAGAATAGCCTCTCTAGTTCTTAACATATTTCAAGAGAAAGTAAACATTCGAGGCGTCACCCAGTTTTCCACCTCTAAGATCACTATTCCACAAGCTCTTCAAAGTAGTTTCTCCTCCCATCCACGACCACTTTCTATTCCTATGCACTCCCTTCTCTCTCACTTCCCCCTTCTTGCTTTAAATGTCCTCCCTTTCCATACCCATTATTTTCTGCCATGGCTTATACCCACTCACTTAATTTGCTCTTCTGCCTGCCCTTTCTAATTCTTCCAAGTCTGATACACCAACTTACATCTTACAAACCCTTTTTCTTGAACACTTTACTATTCATAATAATTGCACATCGGTATATACTGATGGCTCTAAATCCCCATATGGCTCTGGTTTTGCCATTCTCTTCCCCTCCCAATGCTTCCAGTTCCAATTACCAAGCATGTCCAGTGTCCTTATGACTGACCTATATACTATTCTCTTTGCCTTGAGAAAATTTCTTTCCTACCCATCTTCATCCTTTGCAATTTTCACACTCAAAATTCTGTCTCCCTTCTACGCTCCCTCTATACTATTTACCCTTTAATTCATGAAATCCAAGAGTGGCTATTTCGCCTTTATGCCTGTAAAAAGTCTATCTGCTTTTGTTGGGTTCAGAGCCATGCTGGAATTACCGGCAATGAACGTGTTGACTCACTGGCCCATTCTGCTACAATATTAGGATGCCATCGTTTCACGAAAGTCCCAACCTATGATTATTTCCATTCTTTTCGCTCCTTTCTGTTTAGCCGTTGGCAATCCTTCTGGTGTGATCTCAAATAATAAACTTTGTGCAGTTAAACCACCCATCTCTCCTTGATCAGACCCATATCAAAAGAATAGACGGTGGGAGACTGCACTTACACGATTACATATTGGTCATACTAACCTCACTCACTTTTACCTTATGACACACTCTACACCAACCTTTGTATGACCTGTAATATACCCCTCCCTGTACCCCACTTTCTACTTTTCTGTCCTTGTTACACTGCTGCACAAACTACAGCTTTCCCTCACTTAACTCATCTATCCCGACCTCCCCGCCACACAGAATCACCACATTTCCACTTAGATAACATAATATCCTTCCTACAACGCATCCTTCATTTGATCTAATCCGTTGACTATAACTAATTGCTCTTTCCCTCCCCGTAATTTGCCTTACAATCATCTCTGCTATACTGTCTACCTTTAAGATTAACATGACCTCTGTTGTCTGGCGCTTGCTCCTTTATTCTTTGCATTACCTAACTAAACTAACCTAATGTAACCTAATGGGTGTGCTCCGCCACCATCGACTCCACCGATCAATAATTTAATTTCGTAACGGAAAATTAATTTGAGGACAAAATGTCATAGAAGAAATGTATCTTAAAAATATTCTGAAATAGCTATTCCACAGCTTGAAATTCCAGAATTTGAGGGATGTTAGGATCTATAATAATACCAAATATTCCTCAAACCTTGGCGGTGTATTTCGGAGTGTAAAAATGTGATTTTTAAAGAATTTTGTCAGTCAGAATTTTTTTTTTCAATAACTGAGTGTTAGGGTCGATGTTAGGTTAACTTAGCTAGGTAATTTTTAGTTTTTCTAGTTTAGTTATGGTTAGGCTGGATTAGAAAAAAAGGTAATATAAAGATTTTTTGGGGGAAAAACAAAAATTTTTACACAGCATCAAATTTAGCCTAGAAAAAAGATGTCCGCATCTCTGAAATACACTCCCAGCCAAGGTTTGAGGAAAATTAACCAAGTTATTAAATTCAAAGTAGCATAGAAAAATACATTGATGACGTCATGAAGTGGCAATATGCGTGTACAGTTACCACACACGCAGAGTTCATCACAGTTTTCACCACGCATTCCATCAGCTACCCATAATGTTGTTATACGCATCTCAACTGTTGCTACGGTTACTTTTCTGCAGGAATAATTCACATATGTAGATAAAGGGTAAGTAATGAAGTCATGAACTGGCAACACTGGGCCTGGCTCAGCACACGCTGTGATTGGTTCTGATTTCTCAGATAGGATGTAGTGTTCCAGACTTCAGGAATATGCGTCCAGGATCGAACTCAGGCCAGCGGATTCGTAGTCAGACGTGCTAACCACTGCACCACTGAGGCAAAGGGGAAGGAGAGAGTATGTCTTTCCAAACCCTAAATGGCTTCTGGGCTTTTAGCCCCCTTAATGAGGGAGGGATATTGGCTGGGTAAATAGTATAGATAGATGAATATAAAAAAAATATTTATTTTCATAAATTCATATGTATTTAACACAATTATTTTAAGTTATATATATTTGCTATTATTGCATAGCTAACAAAGTTTTTATAGTGTAAAAAATATAAAAAATTTCCTTCTTTGCTCCATACAGTATTTTATAAATTCATGACTAAACTTACTTGTCATATGGATGTACACAGTAAAATGCCCGTATTAGTAATGGTTAGTTACCAACACGAAGGAAAAGTAAACTAGTCCACAGATGGTTCATTACTATCATATTAATAAAATGTCTTTTCTTACAAAAAAACTATACAGATGCACTCCTATTCTACTCCAATAACCAAATGCAATGTTACTATGATCGTAGGATCACTTGCAAGGGTTATAAGAGGAAGGAATGTGTCCATGGAGGTAAAAGGAACAATGTTCTGCCAACATTGACTTATGGATTAGAGACTTGAACATGTAATAAGGCACAGCAGAAAGGAGTATGTGCTGTGAAAATGAGTTATCTGAAAGGAGTATGTAACGTGACAAGAGGGTGAGAGCCATGAAAGTGTATATGAAAGATGTGGGATGGGAACTTGTGCAATTGGAGTAAAGTGTGATGAATGAAAAGAAATACTTTGAGGTTTTTGGTCATCTTGAATGAAAGAAGATTGAAGGGTTTGTGTAGAAAGTGTAATTGAGGGTCCTAGGAAGAGAGAAAGACCAAGAGTACATGCATGAAAGAGGTGTGTATGGAGGGCTCCAACAAGCAAGAAGGGAGAATGTGGATAGGGAGAGGTGGAGGCTCTTCTGCTGTGGCCATCACTTTGAGGGAAGTTCT
>JAPQNM010000002.1:9712580-9735080 GCA_029783475.1 Metacarcinus magister
TCTCCTCGGGGACATTAATATTAAGGCCACGAAGATTGTCGCACACTGCATTGACGAACTTGTGACCACCTAGTCAAAGTGGGAGTCTGGGTGCGTCTGAGTTGAGCGATGTTCTGATGACAGTGTGTAGCAAGATGGGGGGGAGTAGAGACACTTGACAGAGAAATATGTTACATTGGCAAAAATCCTCTCTACAAGTGGGGGCAGGTTGAGTTCAGACTGCATGTTGACTATACGAGTGGAGAGGGGACACCCCAGGATAAACCTCATGACTCAATTCTGGAATTTATCAAGAGGCTCTAGTGCTTTTCTGGGACGTTGATTAAGGGGAAGGGACAGATAGTCAACAACTGACCGAAGAAACAGGATGTAAAAGGTCCTCGCCACCGGGATAGAGACACCTGTAGCATTGGTCGCAAGCCACTTGACAGGGGCGAAGTGAGGCTGCAGACGGTCAAGTAGATTTTTTTATGATGGGGTGAATCTGTTGCCGTGCGGGTATGGCTGGGGTGATCCAAACTGGTGCGCCGAGGTAGGTGTACTGCGTGCAGTGAGGGATAATATTCCCACCCATGGTGAATGCCAGCAGTGCTCTAAGGTTGTGGGAGGAGAAGATCCTGCTCTTTTCAGGAGATGATGAGGCCATAGGCAGTAGAGGACACGTAGAAGTCATGGAGAAAGAGCTGAAGATCATGAGGTGAGGTGGAGTGAATGCAGATGTCATCCACTTAACAGGTGACAGTAGTTCCGGGGATGGCAGGGAGAAGAGAGAGCAGACGGTGCATTAGGATATTGAAGAGAAACGGGCTTAGAACACCACCATGTGGAGTGCCGAGGTCAAACCGTTCATAAGAGCTACATGCACCCCTAAATTGGACACATGAGGTTCTATTACAGAGATGACTCCGTATCCACTTCAGAAGGCTTCCTTGAACACCGAAGTCCACCAGCTGGTCAAGAATGATTTCCTTATTGGCTATGTCGAAGGCACTTTTGAGGTCAAGGAAGACAACCACACTGGTGGGGGAGAGGCAGATGTAGAGTTCTATGAGGCAGTGGTGTGTACTTCTTTGTGGTAGGAAACCATACAGATTGGGAGAGTTTATCTTGTAGGCGATGCATAAGTCGGGCAAGAAGTATGCGCTCAAGCACCTTACTAAAGCAGGAAGTGAGTGAGATAGGCCTGAATTTATCAGTTCCAGGCTTTGGTATCGGAACAATTGTGCTGGAGGTTCAGGCAGAAGGCACATGCCCCAGGCAAAGGTTAAAGAGATGCAGTAAGGGTTGCCAGGAACTTTCTGAAGGAGGCGAAGCACTTGATAGGTAAGGCCATCATCCCCGGGGGCAGTACTCTTAGTCTCAGCAAGAGCACGACGTAGTTCATCCTTCGTTAGGGGTATGTTATCGTCTTCATCTGGTTTGAGTAATGCACCCATCAGACAGAGATTGCGAACATTGCGTTGGGAAGAGAGTGCCTCTTGAATGTACGCAGGAAGATTGCAAGTTTGTGACTGTGTTGACCAAGTAGTGATGAGGTCCTGGGCGTATTCATGTGGACTGTGGTGGAGGGCGCAGGTGGGTCTTTTCTTGATGGTCCTGTTTATTAGATGCCACATGGTCCCAACGCTAGTCTGATGGTTGATGCTGTCTGTATACTTCTGCCATGACTCGGTGTAGGCGCACTTCTGAAGGGCGATCAGGTCGTCCCTCGCCACCTGGTACTGACGCAGACGATGTGTGAGAGAGAGAGAGAGAGAGAGAGAGAGAGAGAGAGAGAGAGAGAGAGAGAGAGAGAGAGAGAGAGAGAGAGAGAGAGAGAGAGAGAGAGAGAGAGAGAGAGAGAGAGAGAACTAATGACATTAGTATTCATGAGTTTCTTATTAAAAGAGAATGACACACCCATTTGCCTTAACAGATACACAAATAAATGCAGAAATGGCAACCAATCTATCTTTTTAATATGTTTTCTCATAACTTTGTGAAATTTTTGTAATAAGCAATATTTTGGGAAAACACATTATGGAGTAGAACAGACTGTTCATCTTTTAAGTAATAATCTATTTACACAAAACATACACCAAGAGAAGCTTCCTGAATCAGTAGTGTAACTTGCAAATTAAAAATTTTTAAAAATTTTATATTTTTGTCTTGCACCTATGACGTCTGTGGGCTTGATGGAGGCGTTGAATGAAGACAAAATAATGATCAAGTAACTACTTCCCTCAGTTACTTCTGATCTATCTATCTACAAACCACGCTAATATTCCCCTTAAAGGGTGATAGCCAAAATAAGGCACTTAGTGTTCAGGGAGACTTTACTCTCCTCCTCTGGGCCAAGTGCTTTCATAGGAGAGAATACCCTTTTGGTCATATTTTATGACACAAGGGAATACGGTGGCAGCATTCTTGCAGCCCCACAACAGGGTTAAACTTACTTTTATACAAAATATATGATCAGTTACTTCTGTTTTCACAATAAATCATATCGACCGAAACTTTACACACACAACACAAGATTTTCAGCATTAGGGCTGAAGTACTTAATTACATCTACTTTACAAACACAAAAAAGTCAACCTAGAAAACAACACACTACTGCTTTGTTTTGGAGCTTGAGAAGGCAAACTTTAATCTATTAAGATCGTAATGTTTTAAACACACATGATTATTAAGAATGCTGTAAAACTCCAGCACAGTTTCTAAGTAAATCACACAGCAATGTTAATACATGAAGACAATTAGAGAGCTTCCCCTGCATATGTAAAGGTGAGACTTGTGAGAAGTGCAATATTTTGAGGTAGTGAAATTTGGCTTGTTAAAGATGATGTTAAAAGGCTGTAATAGACTATGAGCAAGGTATTACACATGACTTTTAAAACAAAGATGACAATGATGGAAAGAACATCATAAAAACCGGTGACAAAATTCACAATATCACTGATGAATGTAATTCATGAATTTGATAAAACACTAAACTTTATATTTCACCGAGTCATTCTGGATCCTCAGGTATGAGAAATTAGTCATTAAGTTGGCAATGGGAAGGGCAAGGGTTAAAAGGCAATAAGATATAAAAATAAAATGTGCACAGGTAAGACTCGTGAAAAAGTATTCCCACTCCAGACAATACTGTTTTGATGTATACACTTACCTTCTTCAGTGCAGTTCACTACAATGTTGTACTTGAACCTGCAATTAGGGTTATCCCAAACTAGCTCCCACACCACTTCCACCTGATGTTGTCCATGACTGAGGAGCTGTAGTACTACTGGTTCTGTGTGGCCCGTTACCTCCACACCTGGGACATCTGACTCCAGCTGGTTCAGTGTATCCAGACGCTCATTATACAACACCTGCAGATGTTTTTCTATCAGATGTTGTAGTTATTTGAGTATTAAGCTACATTACAAAAGGTACAACTATATTCTTTATATACATCTGACCTCCCAAACAAGTGCATAAAAAAAGCAGATACATGGATATACTGAAACTTTTACAAAATATCTATCTATATATCAGGCAGAAATTTCCCTAAAGGAGGGTAGCCAAGGCTGTACCTCTGTCTCAACTCCTCCATCTACAGTAACCTTTGACCGCTATTATTCAAAACATCCCACCTCCTCAAGCAGTTTCCATTCAGTGCAACATCCAGCCTTCTACCAAACCATGTGCATTTCATTACTTTACTCTTATTCACTTCCAATTTCCTCCTTCTATGAACTCGTCCAAATTCTTCCATCAGCTGACACAATCTGTTTCTCTGAATCTGTAACCAACGTAATATCATCTCCATATGAATAAATGAAATAGTAAAAACTTACCTTATAGTAATAGAGGTCGGCAGTGAAGCAGCCTACAGTTTCAGGCATTGTGACTCTCCCTGGTGTAAGCATCTTCTTTGTTACAAGGCTCTGAGTGCCTAGCCTCAAGTCCTCCAGCTCTGCCACCTTCCCCGCTTTTTGATCAGGCTGTGAGGGTAGCACGTACATTCCATTCAGATACATTCATTAAATTGAAGGACAGGTTCGTACAATTATTTACATTATATGTTTTTTTTGATGCATTATTCCTCTTTGGGGATATTACCAAAAGGATGGTTGTCACAGAAATAGCCTCATGATATCCAAAACATAATGAACTTGTATTTGCTTAATTTTATACTTCCTTCCAACCCTTTTCTTGCAGGGTTCTTTCTTTTGCACAGTGTTCCTTTGTCTCCTCTCAACACCAAGTTTTTGTTTCATATATCAATTCATATTCAATTTAATTCATAATTTTTGTTTTGAAAAATTTTCTTTGAACAATATTAAATTTCAACAGAAAAAATGGAAATCTCTAAGGATTAAATTTTGCCTGTAAAGCTTCTCTAGTAAACATTTGGGTACATACATACACACACACACACACACACACATACACACCATTACATCAAAATTTAAAATAAAATCCATTTATTCTACACTACTTGCATTATCACAAGATTCTAATTGGAAAACAAATTCTGAATGAGCTCACAGCATTCTTCACTATGAATCTAGCAGCATAAGCAGTCTCTCCGATGGTGCCCTCTGTTTCATAAAGCTTGAACACTCCTTTCTCTGGCCCACTGTCTTCCGTCTCTTCATCTTGCTGTTGTTTGCGGTGTTTTGGGGGAGGCAGAGGTTCAGGTTCCTCCATGAAGCCTAGCACTCTCTTCATACCCACCTTGACTTCAGACAATCCATTCACACCAATTTTTTGTTGCACTTCTGACTTAATTTTCATGAGGTCCAGATACTTGTCTTTAAGGTTTAAGTTTAACACTTTGCTGGGTCCAAGGAGCCTGCAAGGATACATTAACTGAAATGTAAAGTAAGTTCCCACTCTACCTGAAATAAGTTATGAACAAAGATGAGCATTGTAAAGTGAAGTGGACCACAAACCCAACTGTGCACCATTAAAACTCCATATATTACATGTTAAGTAAAAAAAAAAATAAATAAATAAATATGAACATGAAAAAAATAAGAGGCAAAAATAAGTAGAACTGCAATATAGCAATTTCAATAAAATAGAATAAATAAATAAACTTTTATAATGTACGTACGTATGGAGTAGTTTTCATCATGCATTATAGTGTACTGAAAATTTATGGAGAATAAAAGGTTATATGGTATTCTGTTTGGACTAGACAAAGTAAACTTTGAACCTAATGCAATGAAGGATGGTAATAGAAAATGAATGTGAAGAAATATTCTATTGGACCTATTGGGAGAAATTTATGATTATATCTATCCATCTATTGGTTCTGATGCCTCATTCCCTCCAGCAATGGCCATGACGGAAGAGCCTCCTCCTCTCCCTATCCACATACTCCCTCCCCCTTTATCAGCACATCTTTAACGTATGTACTCCTTTAATTAATCCTTCCATCTCTAATTAAGTACATCTGTGTTGTATTTCTCTCACATAATTCCTCGAACTATGTAAAATTCTTTAACTATTTGACTTCCAGAGTGGAGTACATCCTATCTCACTTTCCTTATGCTGAGATTTCCATTTTAGGGGATTTCAGTGTTCACCACCAGCTTTGGCTTTCATCTTCTTTCACTGACCAACCTGGTGAACAAGCCTTCGACTTTGCTATCCTTCATGACCTAGAGCAGCTAGTGCAGTTCCCTAACCATATCCTTGACTGCCTTGGAGACACGCCCAACATTCTTGATCTTTTCCTAACTTCCAACCCTTCAGCTTACTCTGTTAAACTTTCCTCTCCATTGGGCTCCTCCGATCACAATCTTATTTCCGTTACCTGTTCTATCACTCCAGTGCAGCCTCACGACCCGCCTAAGCGGAGGTGCTTCTGGCATTTCAACTCTGCTAAGTGGAAGGACCTAAGGCAGCACTATTCTGATTTTCCTTGGGATGATTATTGCTTCCATGTCAGAGATCCCTCTCTTTGTGCCGAGCACATAACAGAGGTGATTATCTCTGGCATGGAGCTATACATTCCTCACACTTTCTCAAATACTAAAGCTAAAAAGCCCTGGTTTAACTCTGCTGGTTCTCATGCTGTCAAAGGCAGAGAGGCGGCTCACAATCTGGACTGTAGCCATCCATCTGCTGAAACTCATGCCCTTTATATTTCTGCCCGTAATCATGCCAAATCTATTCTCCAACTTACTAAAAACTCTTTCATCAATAGAAAATGTCAAAATCTTTCCAACTCTAACTCTTCTCATGATTTCTGGCATCTAGCCAATAATATCTATAACAATTTTACTTCATCTTGCCCTCCTTTACTTCAACCAGACAGCTTCACAGCTGTCTCTTCTTTCTCTTAAGCTGAACTCTTCACTCAAACCTTTGCTACCAACTCTACTTTGGATAATACTGGGCAGGCGGTGGCCTAGTGGCTAGTGGTCGGGCATACCAGCACAAGGTCCCGCATTCGAGCCCCAGAACGGGCTGGCCACTTTTCTTAGCTACTACTGCTGAGTGGCCTAAGATCACCCACATGCTGCCATAACACCATCCTCGACGGGACTGCAATGCTTTATGCGCGAGGAGCTTCCGCTGGCACCATGAGCCTCTCAATAAGAAACGAGGCGTCACTTAAAAAATCTAACACGCGCTACTCACGGGCGGAGGCCAACCATCTAAGGCCTCTATGAAGCCTACCGGTGCCCTGGGTAAAAGATAGATAGAGATAGAGATAGAGATAGAGAGAGAGAGAGAGAGAGAGAGAGAGAGAGAGAGAGAGAGAGAGAGAGAGAGAGAGAAAAAAAAAGAAAAAAAAACCCCTCCATCCTCTGACTATTTCATCCCTAAAATTTTAATTCTACAGTATGACGTTTTCCCTCTTATTGTTCTCAAAAATTGTACTACCGAGCTCACTCCCTGCTTGGTCAAACTCTTTCGTCTGTGTCTCTCTACTTTTACCTATCCTTCTTGTTGGAAGTTTGCTCACATTCAACCTGTCCCTAAAAAGGGTGACCGCTCCAATCTTTCAAACTACTGCCCTATAGCTTTGATTTCCTGCCTTTCTAAAGACTTTGAGTCTGTCCTTAATAAGAAGATAATAAGGTATTTATCAGCTCACAACCTTCTCTATGATTGCCAGTATGGTTTCCATAAAGGCCAGTCTACTGGTGATCTTGCTTTTCTAACTGAATCTTGGTCATCCTCTTTTAGGGACTTTGGTGAAACCTTTGCTGTCGGCCTTGACCTATCGAGAGCCTTCGATAGAGTCTGGCATAATTTTTTCATTTCTAAACTACCCTCATACGGATTCTATCCTTCTCTCTGTACCTTCATCTCCAGTTTCCTTTCTGACCGGTCTATTGCTGCTGTAGTGGATGGTCACTGTTCTTCTCCTAAAACTATCAACAGTGGTGTTCCTCAGGGTTCTGTCCTATCGTCCACTCTCTTTCTAATATTCATCAATGATCTCCTAAATCTGACTCAATGCCCTATCCACTATGCTGATGACACTACCTTGCATTTTTCAACGTCGTACAACAGACACCCAACCCAACAAGAATTAAGTGATTCAAGGTGAGATGCTATAGGATGCTTAACTTCTGATCTTTCACTAATTTCTGATTGGGGCAGAGCAAACTTGGTTCTGTTCAATGCCTCAAAAACTCAATTTCTACAACTATCTACTCGACATAACCTTCCAGATAACTATCCCCTCTTCTTCAATGACATTCAACTTCCCCTCTCCTCCACATTAAACACACTCGGTCTATTCTTTACTAAAAATCTAAACTGACAATTTCATATCTCTACTCTTGCTAAATCAGCTTCCAAGAAGTTAGGTGTCCTATGGTATCTGAGTCCATTTTTCTCTCCCTCCCAGCTGCTTGCTCTGTACAGGGGCCTTATCCGTCCATGTATGGAGTATGACTCTCATGTCTGGGGGGGGTTCAACTCATACAGCTCTTCTAAACAGAGTGGAGTCTAAAGCTTTTCATCTCATCAACTCTCCTCCTCTAACTGACTGTCTTGATTCTTGATGTCACCGACGCAATGTTGCATCTTTATCTATATTCTACCGCTATTTTCATGCTGACTGCTCTTCTGAACTTGCAAACTGCATGCCTCCACCCCTCCTGTGGCTTCGCTGCACAAGACTTTCTACTTCTTTTCACCCTTATTCTGTCCATCTTTCTAATGCAAGAGTTAAAATCTTCATTCTTTCATCCCTTACATTTGAAAACCCTGGAACTCTCTTCCTGTCTGTTTTTCCACCTACCTATGACTTAAACTCTTTCAAAAGAGGAGTGTCAAGATACCTCTCACACTAAATTGGATCTCTACCCCATGCCTCTATTTCTCCTACTGTCCTCTTTACAGGGTCTGGCGACAAGCAAGAAAAAGAGAAAAGAAAAGAAAAGAAAAGAAAAGAAAAGGAAAAGAAAAGAAAAACAAACAAACAAACCAAATAAACAAACAAACAAACTGGCCTTCCTCCCCTGCTAGGACCATATATTTCATTACTCTCACCCTCTACTCTTTCCACGCCGCATATTCCTCTCATCTAACTAATTTTGCGAAGCACACACTCTTGACTGCTGTGTCCTATTCCATGTCAAAGTCTCTGTTCCATACATCAATGCTGACAGAATAATGTTCCTTATACATCTCTTTACCTCCATGAACACATTTCTTCCTTTCATAACACTTGCAAGTGATCCTGCTTTTCACAACCCTGGGTCTTATTTCTCTTCCATCCCTCCATGTCTGCATAACACTGTCCAAAATACTTAAAACTCTTTCACTTCTTCCATTCCCTCTCCGGTGCTGAAGATTACAAAGGACAAAATAAGTAAGGAAAATGGAAGTTATAGAATGGGAAGAGGATAAAGCAGATCAGATTTTGAGTTTGAGAATGTTAACTGAGAAAATGTTTTATTGTAATGCTCAATACATTTTGGTGGTGTTTGACAAATGCATCTGTTGTTTGTGCAAAGTCAGTCTCTGAATGTCAAGCAAAAATTTGCTTTGAATTATGTTAGGATTGGTGACGGGACAGAAAACGTCGACCAAACTCCAATTAGACCTTGATCCTTATGATTGTACTGTCAGGGGTTCATTCCACAGTGGAAACCCTCTCCTGGCTACCCCTTTATAAGAATTTCTTAATTTCAAAACATAAGGCATTACAAAATAGTTGTTGACATGGGAAGGGGATGAACAAATGAAAACAACAGAATTAAATGACTACAATCTGGTGGGTTGTATGGGAAGACGTACCTCTGTATTCTTTTTCTGATTAATAATGTACAGGGCACCAGTTTTGGTGTATATCCCCAAAATAAGAGATCTGACAGACAAATTGCACATGAAAGCTTTGTAATTCGCCATCAAATTACCAAAGTTGATCCATGCAAACATAGAACCTTCCTTTTAAAGCCAGTATGATCAAGTAATAACTAGACTTTCCCCTTACCTCTGGTCAAGGTTATCTAATATCAGCATCAGTTGGTGGTGCAGGGCCTCTGAGCAGAGGAGACCTGCACTTCTTTTTACCTCCACCAGCCCCCTCCGGAGCATCACCATATCATAGTATATCTTCTTCAGCTGAAGTACACTCTCAGAGTTTGGCTCCATGGTTACTGGGCTGCATCAAAGAAAACAGGTCATTAACATGAGTATTGACTGAGTTATCCATTGTTGTTAAATGGCATATAAACATCAAGGTCAACCACAACAGCTAGGTGGTGTTACAGGGCTGTGCAAGGTACTTCCTTAAATAAGATGACCAAGATTGTTACTTAGGTATTTTGTGGCACAAATATCAATATGGAGAAAAAAAAATATCTACAAATAACTTTAAAACACCTGGTAGTCGAGAAAGGATTAATTGCATTTAAAAATTAAAGTTTCAAATGCATGTTCTCAAATTTGACAGGCTATCCTCCATAACAAAAATCTATCATAACTTTATCAAAAATAATTAAACTAATAAAATAAATAAATGTGCCATAGCCCTCTCATGGTTACTTACTTACTCTGAAAAATCTTTATAAGTTTGTATGCAAATCAGGCAAAACTATCAGTACACTAATTCCTTGTTATATCGTGGTTCACTTTTCGCGGTCCCGGTATTTCGCGGTTTTTTCTGTAAGACCTATTATTTTTTATATCGCGTATATTTTCACCATTTCGCGGCATTGTTTATGAGTTTAAATCTTGCACGTCACAATAGAATAGCCGTACGTAATGATTCAGCCAATCAGAGCGTCAGTATTGTTTTCTCGGCCGCTGATTGGCTGTTATGTTCAAGGGGCTGATTTCACAGTTGCTTCTTATAGTTGTGATCGTTACCAATGAGCAGTGATCTCCACCACCATCAACAAATCCGATTTCACAGTCATCTTTCGCGGTGTTGTTTGTTTGTATCAATACCCGAAATTGGAACCTTTGGTAACGCAGGCTTGGGAGCTGGGCGACCTCCCCAACGGAGCTTAACAAAGCAATTTTTTAGCAAAAAAATTCATTTCTTATCCCCATATAGTTAAATTATTTCCTGAAATATGTAAAAAATTATTTAACAATACAGCAACACGTTGTAGGGGTATGATGATATGAAAATTTTTGAGAAAAATGTGGATGGCGGTGTGAACGCATCAGTCAACGAGGGAGATAAGAAGATAAGTTTTTGGAAAACAGTATCCTCTTATTTTCAAGACAAAATTATATATTATATGATATTATTATATTATTATATGATATATTATATTATATGATGGATATCGATGTGTTTTGAATTAATATGATAACCATATCTCGGCAAAATGATCAAACCAAAAATAAATCAAACCTAACCATACCTAACGTCCTAACCATGGGTGTCGCCCACTGGACCCCCTAATCATTTAAATTTTAATATTACGGTTATTTCTTAATTTGCTTACCTAGTTCAACTATCTAAATACTCAGAAAGATAAAAGATCTACACAATGAAATAAGTAAGGATGGCTGGAGGATGCTATTTACCGAAATACTGAGACAAATAGTAGTTGGGTTGATTTATTAATGTGACAGTTATATCAGCGTCAGGAAACCAGTGCAGGCTGTGAACAACCTTCAAGGTAAAAGTTATCCATTGCTCTTGTCTCTCTCTCAATATCTTTTATGTGTTTAAATGTGTTTCTATTATTTTAAAAGTGTGTTTAAAGACCTTAAAATGCTTTTAAAAGTACCATAAAAGTTATTAAAATATGCTTAGGGTGTGGGTGTATTTAAATAGGGTATTTCTATTTCGCGGATTTTCACTTATCGCGGGAGGGTCTGGAACATATCTCCCGCGATGGAGGGGGCACTAGTGTATACACAAATGCACAACACTATCAGAAGTATGTTGGTAAAGGAAGTACTGTGCAGAAAGCAATATTAATGTAGAAAATAAAAGGAATATTAAGACCATAATGCTGCGCTGAACTCAAGTCTACAGAGCTGCACAGTTTTGACAAAGATGACCATTTAGATGTTTAATCTCATGTACGTTAGGTTAGGTTTGAAAATAAGTGCCATTGGAAAGTGAGCCAAACAACATGTCAATACATGACCATTTATATTTCATGGATTTCAACAAATGAATCGGTGTTTAAATTTTATACCTTACATGTACGAATTTCATAAGGGTAAATCTGCATAACTACTGCTCAGATGATATTGATATAAGTATGAAGTTCTACATACTATACATAGTGTACTTGACACATCTGTGAAGGTTTCAGGCGGTGCTCGTCATTGTAAGCATATATAGACCATATATGGCAATCCGGAAAAAAATCCAGGGTGAAATGCCTAACTTTTGGGTAATAAAATATAAAAAGCTTATATAACCGAACCTAGCTGAACCAGAAGGTACCTAACCAAACCTAACATAACCTTAACTTAACCACAACCTAAACCTAACCTAATACAACATAATTAACCTAACATAACTTCAAAGATTCTTTGTGAGTAATGAGGAGCACCGCCTGAAACCTTCACAGATGTGTTGAGTACACTATGTATGACCTCATATTTATATCAATATTGTCCGAGCAGTAGTTATGCAGATTTACCTTTATAAGTTTTCATATTAGTGTATAAGATAATTTTAAAAAATTACATGTTATAATTAGCACAGTGTAAGAGGTGCAATAAATATCCTACACACAAGAATAAAAAATAGGCAGTGCTTACAGGTACGGCAGCCGTACCTGTAAGTGCTCGCTTATATATATGGCACGTGCCTAACTTTTGGGTAATAAAATATAAAAAGCTTACATAACTGAACCTAACAGAACCAAACCTAACATAACCTAATCTAACCATAACCTAACGAATGCCGTATCCTCATAGTGTTCCTTTTAGATACGGCACGTGCCTAACCTTAGTAAAAAGCTTATATAACCGAACCAAACCTAACATAACTTGAAAGATGTTTTACCAGGTAAATAATATGGCACAGGCCATAGGAATAGCGGATGACAACTTGGTACGACTGCCGTATCTCTAAGCATTTCGTAAAAAATAAATAAAACCTATGAACATAAGAACATAAGAAATGAGGAGACTGCAGGAGGCCAGTTAATGACCTACACGAGGCAGCTCCTTGTCTCCACCATTGGAATAATTCAATATTTATCCATCCCACCTGTCATCTCTATCCATACTCTCATCCAACGGTCTTTTAAAGCTAGCTATTGACTCAGCACTTACTACGTGTCTACCCAGCCTATTCCAATCGTTCACGACTCTGTTAGTGAGTCAATATCTACCTAGGTCTGTCCTGAATCTAAGTTTTTCTAGCTTGTACCAATTTCCACGTGTCCTATCCTGACTACTAAATTCTAAAACCTGATCGATGTTTCCCTTATTGATTCCTTTTACCCATTTGAAAACCTCAATCATATCCCCTCTTGCCCTCCTCTCTAGGGAGTGGAGAACTGAACTAACAATTCAAGCTTATTATAACCTATTGCCAATAACTAACAATTCAAGCTTATTAACATTATAAGCTACATGACGGTACCAAGTTAGGTATTATTGCAGTTTCAGACAATACAGCACACGTAACTATAAACTATTTCAGGGTCTAGATGACATTGTTAGGAGCATTTTTAGCCCCATATTACACTGTCGGAAATTAATAATTAATAATAGGAAATTTCTTTGATTTCTAGGGAAATTTCCTTAGATTTTTTAGTCCATATTGGTGAATGTTTTGTTATATTATTGTCATTATTATGAAGTATTATTGCAGTTATGAAGGTTAGGTTAGGATATTGAATCAGGTTTCTGGTTGTGTTTGAATAGTGTCCTAGCGGTGGGGTCCAGGGGGGGGCACAGCCCGCCCCCCCTGTTAGAATAGGTTTGTCGGGTTTGCTACATTTAGGGAATTTTTAGGGAAATTTCCCTACATTTTCAAAGTCCATATATCACTCATATATGCCTCCCCCCAAAAAAAACCCTTGAGTTAGGTAATCCCTAAAAAGCGATTCTCCAGTCCCCCAAGCGGTTGGGGGGGTGTGTGTAGAGATAGGGAAAATTGTCTGAAACTGCAAATTTACCCCAAGTTATTAAGGTAGCGTCAAACAGAACACAGACCAACAATGTAAAATGAGAAAATGATATGTCAAACAACGTAACTAAGAAACTACTTACTTTAATTACTTACAGATATCAATAATTATAGTCCCTCCTCCACTAGGGTTCAACACTAACACTTCTTGGTCTGCGCAGATAAATCCTTATTCTTAGTCTTCAAAGGAGCATGAGGAGGCCAAAGATACAGTATTTCCTTCCTGACACCTGTAGCATCACTGTTTAGTGTTTGAGCGCGCCATGGGCAGCCAAGGCAGCCAATCATAAACAGGCTCGGCACCATCAGCCAATCACAGACTTCCATACCTCCGTAACGTCATTAACTTTATAACTATCATGAGTATAAATGTTTATATGACTTTAGAATATGATACTAACGATGACAAGACAGGATAAATATCTAATAATATTGGAGTAGGTTTCAGCTGATTTCAGTTAATGTTTCTAAACAACATCATCATCACCATCGTCATCATCATTATCATTTGATTATACCTTCTCAATTAATTTTTAATCGTTGTCAGTCTATTTCAAGCCAGCTCACCATGATTATTAGATCACATTAATAAAGGTTTTTGAGCAGCCACGAAAACCTAGCTACAGAATGGGGATCGGTGTAGCCTTTGTAACGGCGTTCTCAGTTTTCTCCCGGACGGAGCGGAAAAAAGTTAATCGGTTTCCTTACACCAAGCACTGCCAGCAGTGAATGGGTACCGGATGTTAGCCAGGGGTTATGACCTGCCTTCTGGGATGGTGACCTGGCATCTGCCTCGTGAGATGTGAAAGGGTGCCGTTACAAAGGCTATGCCCGAGATCCCCAACAGTACAGTACACCTGCTGGAAGAAGCAAGAAAAAAGGAGCAAAAAAATTAAAATTTTCACTCCCTCCTACCTTTACCTCTAACCATTATATTTATATTGATCCCCTATAATTAGGGGGCCACTTGCCTCTCATTCTCTCTCATTCGTGTTTTCTATGCATTCTCTAAAAACTCTCACACTCTCTAATCACATTAGTTTATCCCCTATTCAGTACTCAACCCCAGCAGGTATACTCCGTCTCCTGCAGCCCTACAAAACACCACCAAATAACACCTCTTCTTCCTCGTCCTCGTCCTCCTCCTCTTCCTCCCCTAGTCGTCATCATCCGTGATTTTCCCTCACTTCCCCTTTTTATCATTCACCCCATCCTGCTTTATTCTTGCTCCTTCCTCTTCCTTTATTAGCATTCCATCTTTGTTTTATTGCAATCTCCCTCTCATTCGCTTTCTGTCTGTCTGTCTGTCTGTATGTATGTATGTCTGACAGTCAGTCCTGTTCGTCCATCCGTCTATCCGTCTCTCTCTCTCTCTCTCATGTGATCTAAATGAAAATAAAAAAAATCACTGAATAGTAAAACACAATAAGAAACATTTGACTGCATGGTATAGGAATGTATGTGATAAAAATTTACGCCCTCATTTAACGCGCCCATAAGGATAGAGATCGGCGTAATGGCTAGACAAATAAAGTGATAAAATAGATGATAAAAAAAGTTAAACAAATCCGTACCTAAAGAAATCAATTAGAATATGAAATACACTCTTGACTATTTTTTAAAATTTTTTATATAGTGCACGGTAAATGTATCAATATAGGATTTCTGTGATACGATAATGGATATGGGGAGAATTTTTTTTTTTTTTTTAGCGTGGCAGCTATTGTATTCTGACAAAGGAGGAGCTATTCATCACCTATATTGAGAGTGTGTTAATATTCAATCTTATTTCCATGTGCGGTAATCTTTCAAACGGATGCAAAAGAAAAATCTATCGGTCGTATATAGACAATGATAGCACAAACGGTAGAAGGCTCACGTCTATTATATAATGTCACACTTATTTTCACCATCCACTCAATAACTAATACAAATTCAATGGATTTGGTATATAGTTGTATTTTAGGTACATTTCTGCCGCTCTTCCACTACTGAAACATCTATTAATATTCAAGTCTATTAATCTTTTTTATCATCAATGTCTCCTCGAGGGTTGAATCAAGCGATCTCTTTCTAAGAAGCTACCGACTATTTCTATATACGTAGGATGAGCTTAATGTCATTGTAAATAAGGCGGCGGAAGTGAAGCAGATATGTAGCATTAATCCAGGTCAATTATAGAAGTAGTAGTAGTAGTAGTAGTAGTAGTAGTAGTAGTAGTAGTAGTAGTAGTAGTAGTAGTAGTAGTAGTAGTAGTAGTAATAAAAGTAGTAGTAATACTAATAGTAGTAGTAGTAGCAGTAGTAGTAGTAGTAGTAGTAGTAGTAGTAGTAGTAGTAGTAGTAGTAGTAGTAGTAGTAGTAGTAGTAGTAGTAATACTAGTAGTAATAGTAATAGTAGGCTAGAAGTAGTAGTAGTAATAGTAGTAGTAATAATAGTAGTAGTAGTAGTAGTAGTAGTAGTAGTAGTAGTAGTAGTAGTAGTAGTAGTAGTAGTAGTAATAGTAGTAGTAATACTACTACTACTAGTAGCAGTAGTAGTAGTAGTAGTAGTAGTAGTAGAAGTAGTAGTGGAAGTAGTAGTAGTAGTAGTAGTAGTAGTAGTAATAGTAGTCATCATCATCATCATTACATTATTTCGTATTGAATATGCAGACTTAATTGATTCATGATACATAATTTAGCAAAGAAAACTTGTCAATATGATAAAGTTTTGCAAATACAATGACAAAATTTTTTAAAATTCTCATATAAAAACTTAAAAGACTTCAGGTCATAAGAAATTTTAAAAATATAAAAGAAATGAAAACAAAGATTCACACATCTTCTAAAATTACACATACAAGCAGACACCTGCATTTATATAAACTTAAGTGTTTGGTGCATAGTGGTTCAGACGGCCAGATTCATGATTCTGTAGTAGTAGTAGTAGTAGTAGTAGTAGTAGTAGTAGTAATAGTATTATTATTATTATTATTAGTAGTAATATATATAGTAGTAAAAGTAGTGTATTCCAATTCCTCATACAAAGTCTATTTTTTCCCTTCCCAATGTTGCCTTTCCATTTCTTTTATATTTATAGTTTTATTCATCTTTCCTCTCTTTCGTTTACCTTTTTTACTTTCCCCTCTTTTTTTTTCCCTCCTCTTCCTCTTCTTTTACTTCTCTACGTAAGATGAAGAAGCCGCCGCAAAAGCTTCACCAATAACTTTTGAATTATAGTGAACCATTCCCGCCGTACACCATCACCATTACAGTATCTGAAGAGGCATTCCAATATATATTCATCCACGAAAATACACTTAATACAAAATAAAGGTGATGTGCCGCTTTTGTTGCGCTGGAAGAACAATTTTAAGTGTCTGTAGAGTTGGCAGAAGGAGACCAAGGATGAAGCTGGTTCCGATGTCTATTGTTTCACTCTATATTATTGTCTTATCATGCTACTTCAAACCTACATAAATTCTTCTCCGCTCGTTCAACTAGGAGGAAACATGTAATATATTCGTATAGAACAGGACTAATGCGTAAACGGGATACTATTTTTGTGCGTAAAATTCACAGTTCACCTGACACTTTGGACACTTCTGGTCGCCTCGGGAACTGAACTGGTGCTGCTCATCTGGAAATCTAGTTTTTCAATTACGGAGTGTCATGCAGCGTGATTTTTGACTCAGTAATTTGCTTTGTCATCCATTTGGCCTTTCTCCTATACTCATAAAAAAAGAGATCATCGGTTAAAATGTATTAATATCAATAAAGTAACATTATTTATTTATTTTCTATTTACTTATTTATTTATTTATTTATTTATTTATTTATTTACTTTTATTTATTTATTTATTTATTTATTATTTATTTTATTATTATTATTATTATTATTATTATATATTTATTTATTTATTTATTTGTTTATTTATTTATTTATTTATTTATTTATTTATTATTTATTTATTTATTTATTTATTTATTTATTTATTTATTTTATTATTATTATTATTATTATTATTATTATTATTATTTATTTATTTATTTATTTATTTATTTATTTATTTATTTATTTTTTTTTTTGTGTGTGTGTAGATGAAAACAAAGTTGGGGTGTGTGGTAACTACAGGTTATAATTTACAGTGCACCGCCCACAACACTGCCGCCCACACCCACCATTACCGATCAGCAGCGAAACATTATTATCATAGTGTCATTACCAGTTCTTTATTATCTTATCAGCAGCTTTGTCTGCAATCAATCATTCAATCATTCTCTCTCTCTCTCTCTCTCTCTCTCTCTCTCTCTCTCTCTCTCTCTCTCTCTCTCTCTCTCTCTCTCTCTCTCTCTCTCTCTCTCTCTCTCTCTCTCTCTGACTATTTTCTCAAAATTTTCTCAGTTAAAAGCTTACTAATGCATTACTTCTTGACTTGCTTAATATTGTGAAAGAAAAAGAAGTACAAAAACAAGCGCACTGTACTCACCGTGGTCACTGCAGGTACAGGAAGCACAACTGTTGCTGCTTCTCACGCTGTAAAAACAAGGGAAAGTTTCCATTATTTTCATCAGCAGCAAGAAATGAGTTGATGTATTCTGAATACAACTTTCATCTCTGCCATAACATTAACATACTCATGCACTGCCTCTCTTCCTTCCTCTGCATGGTGTATCATAACACGTAATCATTATGAAGCTGTGCACATAAAAACTGTTTTATTGTGTGTTGACAGGAAACAAGTAAAAGAGTAAGAAATTAATCGTAGCTAACAGGCCGCTGTAGGGAAAGTGAGACATGAAAGCACAACAATGAAAAATGCGAGTAATACAAAACACAAAATGGTTAGGGTAGTGAGGGACTGCCTCCAAGGAGCCTATATCTTTCCTATAATAAGGGGACCAAAACTGAGCTGCATAATCTAAGTGGGGTCTTACTAGCGCTAAATACAACCTCAGAATGACCTCAGAACTCCTATTTGTCACACACCTACTAATAAATCCCATTATCTTGTTGGCTCTATTTCTAGCTATAATACACTGTTCCCTGGGGCGCAAGTCACTGCTTATTTGAACTCCTAAGTCCCTCACACTATATGACTTTCCTAAGGTATTGTCATTTAATGTGTAGTCTACAGACCTATTACCTTTACCTACACTCATAATGCTACACTTGTTAACATTAAACTGCATCTGCCATTTCTCTGACCACTCGTACAGCCTATTTAAGTCATCCTGCAGCATCCTAGCATCATCTAAATTCTTTACCGGTCTTCCTATCTTTGTGTCATCGGCAAATTTACTGATATCACTGTTTATTCCTGTCTCTAAGTCATTTATATAGATTATGAATAACAATGGTCCTAGTACTGATCCTTGTGGTACCCCATTAGTGACATTACCCCATTCTGATTTCTTCCCATTAATCTGTACCCTCTGTTCCCTACTAGTAAGCCATCCCCTAATCCACTCTAGTAACTTCCCACCTATGCCATGAGCCTTGACTTTACTTAACAGTCTCCTATGGGGTACTCTGTCAAAGGCTTTACTGAAGTCCAAATAAACTATATCATACTCGTCCCCCTTATCTATGGTTTCAAATACTTTCCTATAGAAGGATAATAAATTTGTGAGGCAGGACTTCCCCTTGCTAAAACCATGTTGTCTATGTCTAATTAGCTTGTGTTCATCTAAATGTTTTCTAATTGCCCTTGCTATGATAGCTTCTAACATCTTGCCTACCACTGATGTTAAACTAATTGGGCGGTAGTTACTACTTTCTGCCTTATCTCCTTTCTTGAATATAGGAACTACATTTGCCTGCCTCCATAGCCTAGGAACTACTCCTGTGTCTAGGGATTTTCTAAAAATCATCGCAATGGGTTCAACGAGTTCTTCTCTACATTCCCTAAGAATCCTCGGAAAAATGTCGTCCAGCCCTGGAGATTTAGTCTTTTTAAGTCTATCTATTTCCTTGCTAACTACTTCCCTACTTATGACTATTTCGCTTAATTTATCAACCTCTTGTCCCCTAAAGATCTGTACTGGCTCCAGTTCCCTACCCGACTCTTCCTGAGAAAATACGGACAAGAAGTATTTATTTAATTCCTTACTAATTTCCTCACCATTTTCTATCAAGCTGCCATCCATTCCTTTAAGAGGTCCTATTCTTTCCTTTGTTTTAGCCTTGTACAGCTGATAGAATCCCTTTGGATCCTTCTGGGCATCTCTAGCTATCCTAACCTCATAATTCCTCTTTGCAGTCCTAATATCCTTTTTAACTTTCCTAGCTAGGTCATTATACTGCCCTACTACCTGTACTTCTCCCCTTTTAATTCTCCTATAGAGTCCCCTTTTTAATCCAATTTCCCTTCTAATGCTGCTATTTGTCACGGGTTCAGGTTCTACCTCCTGGTTGTAGTAACAATATTTTATTTATTGTGTGTAGAACTCGTTACGATAAATCTGTAGGATAATTACAAGCCTTTCCGACACCAACCTCTATTTACTCACCTTCGGGAGGCTCTGTATCGCCTAAGTTTTAAATCTAATGTACCCAGAGTGTTTGGCAAAGTAAACAAATAAGACAAGCTTCTTTAGTTTATTTAAATAAGCTTCCCCTGAAACGGAAAGATTATTAAAGACTCTCACACCATTCACTCGCTAACCTGGCTATAAAGAACTTAATTGTAAACCTTAAGATTCCTTACTGTACTCACAACCTTCCTACTCTCGAGGAAGTAGTGTGCGCGTGCGCGCGTACACACGTGGGTGCGGGCGTGCGCGTAGGTGCAGGCGTGGGCGTACACACGTGGTCCAGCGGGCTTGTGCGGCGTCCGTGGATGTAGCGGCGTGGGTTGAGGGGGGGCACACGTGGTATCCAGATACACGTCTACCTCTGTCCTTCCACACGCTGTTTCTGTAAAGAAACTCCACCACAAACACAAGGGGGACAGGACAAAACCAGACTCCCACCTTAAACTCAGCCTCTCCACTCAAGCTCCACTAAGCCTCTCCACCACACTTCCCTTTCTCCACCGCCAGTTTCTGTACAAGAAACTCCACGTAAATCCTCGCTCCACCTCTGCAAATCCCAGTCCACCTGACGATGATATACAGGGCAAAGCGAGAAATATATACGTGGAAAAAGACTCCCAACCCCAACCTTCAACCTAACTCCACCTCTGCGCCAGCCAGACTGACTGCCCGCGGCATGCCGCGGGCCGGGTCAGCAAGGGTCGCCGCTACCCCGCCCGGGTCATCGACATGCCACACGCTGCCACATGGCATCACTCTGGTTGTGTTAATTCGTATAACACAACCCCAATTTAACATGCGCGTAAATGTTACACATCATGCAACTATCCCTACAATTAAGTAGACCTGCTTGCATGCAGAAAATGTCTCCCAGCCTGATAATACCCCCCCCATGGATATAATGCATTTTGGGTTTTACCCACACTCCTTGTCTGAAATGCTGCATTCGGATTGGTTCCGGCACAGGCCTACGGGTGACGTCAAAAGGAATATTCCACTCAACGAAGCGTCCCCCAGCCGTGTCACGTGCACCCAGTAAACTTCCAGGACCCCACATTCCTTAGCCATGACGTAGCTCTCCTCTGTCTCGTAGGCCCAAAATTCCACCCATGACACTATTCATCCATTTTGGATCATTTCTATTTGACCTAATCCTCCTCTTAGGTATATACTGTTCCTGCCCTGTATGAATTTCCCTAACTATGCTATTATAATGTAATTCTACCTCAATGTTTTGATCCTCCTCTCTGCCTACTCCTATCCCCTCCCAATCTATACTCTGGAGGTGGTGTCTGAGGCCCTGGTAATTGGCTTTTCTAAAATCTGGTACTAAAGCAGTGTTTTGTTCTATCTCCCTCTTTGCATTAATCTTGAATATAATTTCGTGGTGGTCACTAACATCAAATCTAGCTCCTATCTCAACCTGACTGACCAAAGTTTCATTATTCGTGAAGACCAGATCTAAAATATTTCCCTGTCGCGTTGGTTCCCTTACAAGTTGTGTGAAAAAACCATCCTGGACGACATTTAAGAATTCCTCCGAGCACCCGTCTCCTGTCATACTATCCCAGTCTATTCTCCTATAATTAAAGTCCCTCATAATGCACACATTATTATACCTAGATGCCCTTGCAAGCTCCTGCATCAGGGGTGCACTAGCTGCTTCGTCTAAATCCGGAGGTCTATATATAATCCCTACAACAAACTATAATCCCTACAACAAACAATAATCCCTACAACAAACTATTGAAACAGTGTTTATTGAAATTTGGAAATTAAGAATAATATATAGGAGACCACATACTGATTTCAGACACGATCTTAATAAATATATAGACATAATATCAGTTGTAATCGATGAGAGAAAAAAAATTTGCTGTATTGCTGGAGACTTCAACCTTGATTTATTGAAATGTAAAGATGACGCAACAGTAGCTAATTGTAAGACCACAAAAACTAAACCTACTCGAGTAAATTCTTCATCAGCTACCATCATTGATCACATCTGGTCAAATAATTGTCCCAAAAATATTTCAAACGGCAAGATTTCTGATCATTTTCAAGTGTTTACGATTTATAAACATGACATGTGCCCAACTCATACTGAGGAGGATATTAACAAAACTATTGTAAGATTGAGGAATCTAGGAAAAATGTCTAGTGGGATGTAGTTTGTTTCAAATAATTCTTATGATAACTTTTCTACTATATTTTCAACGCTCTTTTCAACAAAAATTTTCCGTTAAGAAGTAAACATATCAATATTAACTACAAGTCCACGACATACACAACACCAATAATCAAAGATTGATTAGAGAGAAGAAGAAAAAAGCGATCGAGCAAGTACGCAAAGAAACCCATCACGTGCGGAGAGAGATTCCGTAGACTTCGCAACCAAGTTACACAAGCAATATGAAC
>JAPQNM010000002.1:9750080-9810621 GCA_029783475.1 Metacarcinus magister
AGGTAAGGTAAGGTACGGTAAGGTAAGGTATGGTACGGTACGGTAAGGTAAGGCAAGATAAGGTAAGGTAAGGTAAGGTAAGGTAAGGTAGGGTACGGTAAGGTAAGGTAAGGTAAGGTACGGTAAGGTAAGGTAAGGGACGGTAAGGTAAGGCAAGGTTAGGTAAGGTAAGGTAAGGTACAGTAAGATAAGGTAAGGTAAGGTAAGGTAAGGTAAGGTAAGGTAAGGTAAGGTAGGGTACGGTAAGGTAAGGTAAGGTACGGTAAGGTAAGGTAAGGTACGGTACGGTAAGGTAAGGCAAGGTAAGGTAAGGTAAGTTAAGGTAAGATAAGGCAAGGTAAGGTAAGGTAAGGTAAGGTAAGTTAAGGTAAGGTAAGGTAAGTTAAGGTAAGGTAAGGTAAGGTAAGGTAAGGTAAGGTAAGGTAAGGTTAGGTAAGGTAAGGTAAGGTAAGGTAAGGTAAGGTAAGGTAGGGTACGGTAAGGTAAGGTAAGGTAAGGTAAGGTAAGGTTAGGTAAGGTAAGGTAAGGTAAGGTAAGGTAAGGTAAGGTAAGGTACGGTAAGGTAAGGTAAGGTACGGTAAGGTAAGGTAAGGTACGGTACGGTAAGGTAAGGTAAGGTTAGGTAAGGTAAGGTAAGGTAAGATAAGGCAAGGTAAGGTAAGGTAAGGTTAGGTAAGGTAAGGTAAGGTAGACAGTGTTATGAGGAGAGGAGGGAGTGCTTGACAGGTTACCTCATGCCTGTATTACTGAGTGTTGAATGGCAAACTTTAACGTCACTAATTCTCTAAACATTCATTATCTATTATATACGGTTCACTTGGTTCTCCTTCCTGCCACCCTTGAACGTCTCACTCTGCTTCGTTCATCAGCTCTATTCACCCTCACGCCCTCACGTCCTCACGCCCTGGCTAACGGGGATCAAACTCGTCACTATCACGTTTACAATATCTGTGAGTTTTGGTTCCATATCTACACTTATGGTACTCGGTGCAGCAGGAAAGAAAGATTCATTCGTGGGAAAAATAAAATTTACTTACGAATTTATTTGACTTCACAACTTTTGTAACCACTGATGCCTGAAGGAAATAAAAGTGAGGAAACCCTTAATAATTTTCTGACCATCAGGTGCGCCTTAGCCCCTGAGAATCATCTTCTCGATAAATATTCACACTACGAAGCACGGTGAAAGGTTTACCTACGATATGCAGAGCGTCACGTCCCTAGACTTTTCAGTTGGATCAAGAAAGCCACATAACTCAAGGCGAGTGAGTTTCATGAAATTGCCAAAGTTGGGTATTGGTCACAGACTTTTATGCATGCATCATCCCCACCTTCACGATCAGCTGATAACATAAGATTCAAAAGCTCACGAATTGCAAAAGATACTACTGAATCAACGAGGTAGATAGGTAGCTAAGACCATACAGCTCCTCTAGGTTTAATGAGAGAGCGCTATTAGTGGACATGTTAAGTGACATTTGACTTCAAATCATGATGCAAAGGTCCCCTTTGATATGGAAGTTCCTTAGGGTCATAGAAAAAAAATGATCCAAAGACACACGTCATATCTCAAAATCCAAGATGGCCGACAGCAGCCATCTTTGAAAACATGGGCTCATGAACCGTTTGTCATAGAAACTATATGATACATGTTTTCTAACTAACTTGAGGTCACTGATCTCATTTCTGGTGACAATTTTGCTTTCTGATGAGTTTAAAGGTCAAATCATAAACAAAAATACATAAATGTTATTTTTTTTCTAAAGTGTATGAGAAAAAAAATTTGTGAGAACGAGACATGACTTAGCATGTCAGACCCAACTCAGAAATGGTTTCCTCATGCTGAATCTAACTACACATGAGTTAGTCACATAATGTATCAATGTTATGTGACCTTTAATTTTTAATTTGTAACTACAGATTCATAGTGACTAATCTAAATGAGTTCCAATAACTGTGAAAGCACGCCTGCCACGATGGACTGGAGCCTATGTTTATGTCAATCAGACGAGACTCATAATTCAACTTTGGATTCCTCATCATCTGTTCAATTGAGAAACAATCCTGAAAGACTTTCAGCCGCTTACACACAGGTTGTAAACAATATCCAGGAGCTCAATGAATTAGGTGAGCTGCCTGATTTTGTATTCGTAGAGAATACTGGTGACAGTGATACTCAGAATATAGTGCAGCTGATGATGTCTAATGATGTAGTGTGGCACAAAGCTTACAGGAATGCTGTCGACAATCAGAAAGTGCAGAGAGCCAGGAATAAGCATCAAGGACAAGCGTCATTTAACCCGGTAAAAACTCGTGCCATGAACAGTCACACAGACATCACCCTCTACATCTTTGAGCGAACCAGTTGACACTCCGTGTCTCTTTTGTGATGAAGTGGGCAACAGGAAAGAGCTCAGGAAAGCTGCTACACTTAGCTTGGATAAAAAAGTCAATGACTGTACTCACGTGTTAGGTGACAAACGCCTGTTGTCTAAACTGTCCGCTGGTGCCTTGATCGCTACCAATGCTGTCTACCATCGTGCGTGCCTGACTTGGCTGTATAGGAAAGTGGAGAGGGTCGGATGTGACATCGCTGAGAGTCATAACACGCAGGTGATGCGAGCACATGTTCTCAATGAATTACTTGACTTTATTGAAGATAACCGTGGTTCAGGGGAGTCGCTAGCAACAATACTCCATACCAAACTGAAATTGTTCAAGTCTTCGTTCTTTCAACCACGCCAGAAATCAGAGGTGGCTATCGTCAATGATCAAGAAGCAAAGGTTATCCAGATTTTGCTTGCAGCGCATTCACATCGCAACATCAACGAGTCTGTGTTCTCCCATGAGAGCTCTGCCCATCCTCTCTCACTAACTCGGAAGATATACATGCACCATGGAAACACGAGTGAGATCCGAGACTGTATTGTACCAGTGGATCTCGATAATCGCAGATCAGAGACGACTGCCGCTGTACTAGATGGAGCTGTGCTCGTTCAAATGCTTCGTCCTAGAAATGCTGTGACCATTGAAGACTATTTCAAAGATGTGTTTTTGCCATACATCCTCTCCTGTTGTGAAATGAACAACCGGGTTGACATTGTCTGGGACGTCTATTCCAAGACAAGCCTTAAGTCAGGAACTAGGAAACAACGTGGAAGTGGAGCTCGGAGGCGGGTTACTCTTTCGACCAAAGTTCCTGGGAATTGGGCGGTCTTCCTACGTGTTGACCTGAACAAGCAGGAGTTATTCATGGAGCTCGCCAAGTGCTTGAAGCTTGCGACACTTCCACAGGTTAGTTGACATATTTTTGCAACCCACTGACAAACATTATGAATTGTTATTATCTAAAATACGCAGGCCTCTGTTATATCCACATATCCTCAATTACATTGACTTCTTCATTTCCAGGGCAAGCAGCTTTTCACCACCATTCTCAGTGATTGTGAGAGTTCACCAGCTGGGGGAGACGTTGCAGCAGTGGCCCCATGCACGCGAGAAAATCAACACTAGGGTATTTCTACATGTGGCTGCAGCTACATCTGCCGGTCATCGTCGAGTGATAGTCCGCACCAGTGACAGCGATGTTGTAGTGCTGGGCGTCTCTTCCTTTGTTGCACTCGGAAAGAGGATTGATGAACTCTGGATTGCCTATAGAATGAAACGCCACTTCAGGTTAGTTCAGTTATGTTTTAAGTCAGTTTCCTTCAGTGTGTGCCAATAGGTTATTGATGAGGAAGATAACTCATATCACTACATTCCTTTCCAGGTACATTCCAATGTACCACAAACTTGGACCATCTAGAGCAAAGGCAATACCAGCGTTTCATGCAATAACAGGATGCGACACAATCTCAGCATTCTTTGGTAAAGGCAAGAAGACCGCCTGGGCAGTGTGGCAGTCCATCCCTGAGCTCACGCAGCCTCTTGAGCCACTCTCATCCCCTAACCTCATCCTGAAAACGATCAATACTCAGACATCTGTGCTCCAGAGATTCGTCTTGCTGCTATATGGTGTAACTAAGGTGAACATCATAACTGTGGATGCTGCTCGGCATTTCCTCTTCCTCCACCAAGGAAGAGACTTGGAGCACATGCCTCCAAGCAGCGATGCTCTGCATCAGTACCTTCTCAGAGTTGCCTATCAGGTAATTAAATATACATCATTGGGAACATTAATCGTGCTCGAGATGGCTGATTAATTTTCATTTCTTGAATCGCACACATTTTATTAGAAATTTATACATTGTATCCAATCAGTAATTTATCTTGTCACTTCAGAGTGGACACGTGTGTGGTAATACACTCGTGAAAGCACCAGCTCCAGTATCTCCAACAGAATGGGGATGGCAGCAAGAATCACCACACTCTGTGCCAACTCTAGTCTACACAACAGCTCCCACCATTTCACGGGACTTGCCAGTGTAAGACTGAATTTAAAGCTCCTTGTAAGTGGTGCGTGCAGAGACAGCGCTGTATGCTTCTCTGCAGATGTCAAGGTTCGTGCGCCCACACTGGCAAGATGTACCACGACAAGAAAGGAGAAGAGGAATCAGCCTAGCCCTAATCGAAGAACTTGTGTAATTGCGACACTGTGCGATGGATAATCTAATTGCCAAAAATTTTCTGTATGTGAAAACAAATAAAATTTGTTATAGTTTGTAATTTTTTTTGGATTTCAACTTTAAATGCATCTAAAATGCATAGCTGATGCCAGAAATGAGCTCAGTGACCTCAGGTTAGTTAGAAAACATGTATCATAATAGTTTCTATGACAAATGGTTCATGAGTCCATGTTTTCCATGATGGCCGCCGTCGGCCATCTTGGATTTTGAGATATGACGTGTGTCTTCGGATGAATTTGTTTCTATGACTATATCCCTCTCACTAAGAAGCAGCCGTGAATCAGTACCAATCTCGCAAGTTTCCAGCCACGAGCTGAGCACTATACCACAGAGACACCCGATCCCCTATCATGTATAGAAGGGAATGGAAGGGTCCTGCCGATTGGAATGTATGGTCCGTGGAGGCTTAGCAACCAGTCACTTTGAATCCATGTACAAGGATTCCCCTAGAGAACAGATATGGATGAGAGAGAGAGAGAGAGAGAGAGAGAGAGAGAGAGAGAGAGAGAGAGAGAGAGAGAGAGAGAGAGAGAGAGAGAGAGAGAGAGAGAGAGAGAGGAGAGAGAGAGAGAGAGAGAGAGAGAGAGAGAGAGAGAGAGAGAGAGAGAGAGAGAGAGAGAGAGAGAGAGAGAGAGAGAGAGAGAGAGAGAGAGAGAGAGAGAGAGAGAGAGAGAGAGAGAGGAGAGAGAGAGAGAGAGAGAGAGAGAGAGAGAGAGAGAGAGAGAGGAGAGAGAGAGAGAGAGAGAGAGAGAGAGAGAGAGAGAGAGAGAGAGAGAGAGAGAGAGAGAGAGAGAGAGAGAGAGAGAGAGAGAGAGAGAGAGAGAGAGAGAGAGAGAGAGAGAGAGAGAGAGAGGAGAGAGAGAGAGAGAGAGAGAGAGAGAGAGAGAGAGAGAGAGAGAGAGAGAGAGAGAGAGAGAGAGAGAGAGAGAGAGAGAGAGAGAGAGAGAGAGAGAGGAGAGAGAGAGAGAGAGAGAGAGAGAGAGAGAGAGAGAGAGAGAGAGAGAGAGAGAGAGAGAGAGAGAGAGAGAGAGAGAGAGAGAGAGAGAGGAGAGAGAGAGAGAGAGAGAGAGAGAGAGAGAGAGAGAGAGAGAGAGAGAGAGAGAGAGAGAGAGAGAGAGAGAGAGAGAGAGAGAGAGAGAGAGAGAGAGAGAGGAGAGAGAGAGAGAGAGAGAGAGAGAGAGAGAGAGAGAGAGAGAGAGAGAGAGAGAGAGAGAGAGAGAGAGAGAGAGAGAGAGAGAGAGAGAGAGAGAGAGAGAGAGAGAGAGAGAGAGAGAGAGAGAGAGAGAGAGAGAGAGAGAGAGAGAGAGAGAGAGAGAGAGAGAGAGAGAGAGAGAGATAATCAAAGACTTGATTAGATAGAAGAAGAAAAAAGCGATCGAGCAAGTACGCAAAGAAACCCATCACGTGCGGAGAGAGATTCCGTAGACTTCGCAACCAAGTTACACAAGCAATATGAACGGCTGTGAAAATGTAAGTGTGGCTCTAGCGAGAAAGAGGGATACACAATATTGCATTTAATCGCTGATAACATAAATCTTGGTGGTGTAAGGTGTTTCATCCCAAGCAAAACATTGTTCCTATTAACTGCCTCGTGTTTCGTGAAGATTAATTAAGTGCAAGTCACACGTGCATTCATCGACGAATATTCTCACATTTGAATATGAACTCGCTATGCATTAAATACATATATCAAACAATAAAGTTATGTATTGAAGCACATATATCAATCATAACAGTTATGTGTTGAAGTTCTTCTATCAATCATTAAAGTAATGTATTGATATCAATCATTAAGTTATGTATTGAAGTACTTATGTCAATCATTAAAATTATGTATTGAAGTACTTATATCAATCATTAAAAGGTTACGTGTTTAAGTACTTATATCAATCCTTAAAGTTATGCATTGATTTATTTTCATTAATCATTAACCATTAAAGTTATCGGTTTAAATACTTGTATCAATCATTAATCATTAAAAGTTATGTGTTGAAGTACTTACATGAATCATTAATCATTAAAAGTATGTGTTGAAGTACTTATATCAATCATTAATCATTAAAGAGAACCGTCCCATAGGGTTGGGTCAACTCTGTGTTCGATTTCCTATCATGTATTATATTTCCGTGACTGGTAGTCACATTACAGTCCTCACTACTCAATTCATAAGTCTACCCTTGTAATAGTTATTAATGATCATTAGTATTGACTACACATAGTGGAAGTAAGCGCATAGTTTAGCGTATTTAGTCCTGTCACACTTTCGATGCGGCACAAAAAGTATGGGAAACGGTCTTCGGATGCTGCTTAAATACAACTTTTCTCACTCTCATAGGTGGGCTCCCGTGGCCTAGTGGATAAAGTGGTGGTGTTGGTAATTTGGTAATTTGAGGGAAAAAATCGCATGGGTTCGAATCCCGCCACTTCCACTTACAAAAGGAAAAGATTATTATCAGCTTGCAAGCTTGTCTACTACACACATTACAGACCACGGTTGGGGTTAGGGGAAGTACAGATGGTTAAAAATGGCGTAAAGACCGCTCGGCGGAGTCCTGAAGTCTTTCACATTGCCACGACTATCCCCAAGGTACCCTCTCGGTGGAATCCTGAAGGTACCTTACCCTGACTGTACCCGGCCATCATATGATAGGTCCTGACACGCACTACACGCCCGCCCGCCCGTTTCAAGGGCAAGCAAGCAAAGGCAAAAAAAAGGCAAGGCAACACTGATTACTCACTTTCAATTATTTACGTTCCTACAAGTAGCCATAACATAATTTTCATTTCATGGCCAAAAAGGTTTTGCACCAAAATGGTCGATATTCTAATTACATGATAATAACATTAGATATGATTGTCTAGACAAGGAAACTATTTTCTTTTATTGTAAGCACATACACAAGCTCACACACAGACACATACAGGCACACAAATAAACTGTCGTGTTATTATTCAAGCTGCTTGAATGTATACGATAAAATTGTCAGTTATGATTTCGTACCTTTTTTTTTTCTAATCTAAATGATATAGAATTGTTATTCCATATAAATGAGAATCTACATGCTATTTATAATGAAAATGTACACTTAGATGTTCTGGAAAATTTATGTTTCAACTCTTTCGCATATAATGATGATGTTCAAGAGATTGACTTAGACACTGATAATTATCTTTTAAGCGTTCTTGATTATAAAAATCCATCAGTGTCACAGCTAGCTCCCTGATACTTCTGATAATATATTTTCATTTCTGTGTTATGATATCAATAATTTAGCCCTCCATTTTGATCGATTTGTTGAACAGTGTTTAACTCCTCTAGCTCATAAATCTGATATAATAGGTATATGTGAGAGAAAACTAACCAATGATTCCTTACACCTATAGCTACGGCCTCCCTGGCTACATTTGTATTGCCAACAACCTAACACGCCACAGTGGTGGAGTGGCCCTATATATCTCAGTAAGGGTTACAACTATGTCTTGACAAATGACTTTAACCATGCAACGTGAGAGTATTGAAAAAGTGTTTTTTGATATTTGGAAATTAAGAATAATATATAGGAGACCAAATACTGATTTCAGACACGTTCTTGATAAATCTATAGACATAATATCAGTTGTAAGCGATGAGAAAAAAAACTTTGCTATATTGCGGGAGACTTCAACCTTGATTTATTGCAATGTAAAGATGACGCAACAGTAGCTAATTGTAAGACCACAAAAGCTAAACCTACTCGAGTAAATTCTTCATCAGCTACCAACATTGATCACATCTGGTCAAATAATTGTCCCAAAAATATTTCAAACGGCAAGATTTCTGATCATTTTCAAGTGTTTACGATTTATAAACATGACATGTGCCCAACTCATACTGAGGAGGATATTAACAAAACTATTGTAAGATTGAGGAATCTAGGAAAAATGTCTAGTGGGATGTAGTTTGGTTCAAATAATTCTAATGATAACTTTTCTACTATATTTTCAACGCTCTTTTCAACAAAAATTTTCCTTTAAGAAGTAAACATATCAATATTAACCACAAGTCCAAGACATATACAACACCAAAATTCAAAGACTTGATTAGAGAGAAGAAGAAAAAGGCGATCGAGCAAGTATGCAAAGAAACCCATCACGTGCGGAGAGAGATTCCGTAGACTTCGCAACCAAGTTACACAAGCAATATGAACGGCTGTGAAAATGTAAGTGTGGCTCTAGCGAGAAAGAGGGATACACAATATTGCATTTAATCGCTGATAACATAAATCTTGGTGGTGTAAGGTGTTTCATCCCAAGCAAAACATTGTTCCTATTAACTGCCTCGTGTTTCGTGAAGATTAATTAAGTGCAAGTCACACGTGCATTCATCGACGAATATTCTCACATTTGAATATGAACTCGCTATGCATTAAATACATATATCAAACAATAAAGTTATGTATTGAAGCACATATATCAATCATAACAGTTATGTGTTGAAGTTCTTCTATCAATCATTAAAGTAATGTATTGATATCAATCATTAAGTTATGTATTGAAGTACTTATGTCAATCATTAAAATTATGTATTGAAGTACTTATATCAATCATTAAAAGGTTACGTGTTTAAGTACTTATATCAATCCTTAAAGTTATGCATTGATTTATTTTCATTAATCATTAACCATTAAAGTTATCGGTTTAAATACTTGTATCAATCATTAATCATTAAAAGTTATGTGTTGAAGTACTTACATGAATCATTAATCATTAAAAGTATGTGTTGAAGTACTTATATCAATCATTAATCATTAAAGAGAACCGTCCCATAGGGTTGGGTCAACTCTGTGTTCGATTTCCTATCATGTATTATATTTCCGTGACTGGTAGTCACATTACAGTCCTCACTACTCAATTCATAAGTCTACCCTTGTAATAGTTATTAATGATCATTAGTATTGACTACACATAGTGGAAGTAAGCGCATAGTTTAGCGTATTTAGTCCTGTCACACTTTCGATGCGGCACAAAAAGTATGGGAAACGGTCTTCGGATGCTGCTTAAATACAACTTTTCTCACTCTCATAGGTGGGCTCCCGTGGCCTAGTGGATAAAGTGGTGGTGTTGGTAATTTGGTAATTTGAGGGAAAAAATCGCATGGGTTCGAATCCCGCCACTTCCACTTACAAAAGGAAAAGATTATTATCAGCTTGCAAGCTTGTCTACTACACACATTACAGACCACGGTTGGGGTTAGGGGAAGTACAGATGGTTAAAAATGGCGTAAAGACCGCTCGGCGGAGTCCTGAAGTCTTTCACATTGCCACGACTATCCCCAAGGTACCCTCTCGGTGGAATCCTGAAGGTACCTTACCCTGACTGTACCCGGCCATCATATGATAGGTCCTGACACGCACTACACGCCCGCCCGCCCGTTTCAAGGGCAAGCAAGCAAAGGCAAAAAAAAAGGCAAGGCAACACTGATTACTCACTTTCAATTATTTACGTTCCTACAAGTAGCCATAACATAATTTTCATTTCATGGCCAAAAAGGTTTTGCACCAAAATGGTCGATATTCTAATTACATGATAATAACATTAGATATGATTGTCTAGACAAGGAAACTATTTTCTTTTATTGTAAGCACATACACAAGCTCACACACAGACACATACAGGCACACAAATAAACTGTCGTGTTATTATTCAAGCTGCTTGAATGTATACGATAAAATTGTCAGTTATGATTTCGTACCTTTTTTTTTTCTAATCTAAATGATATAGAATTGTTATTCCATATAAATGAGAATCTACATGCTATATATAATGAAAATGTACACTTAGATGTTCTGGAAAATTTATGTTTCAACTCTTTCGCATATAATGATGATGTTCAAGAGATTGACTTAGACACTGATAATTATCTTTTAAGCGTTCTTGATTATAAAAATCCATCAGTGTCACAGCTAGCTCCCTGATACTTCTGATAATATATTTTCATTTCTGTGTTATGATATCAATAATTTAGCCCTCCATTTTGATCGATTTGTTGAACAGTGTTTAACTCCTCTAGCTCATAAATCTGATATAATAGGTATATGTGAGAGAAAACTAACCAATGATTCCTTACACCTATAGCTACAGCCTCCCTGGCTACATTTGTATTGCCAACAACCTAACACGCCACAGTGGTGGAGTGGCCCTATATATCTCAGTAAGGGTTACAACTATGTCTTGACAAATGACTTTTAACCATGCAACGTGAGAGTATTGAAAAAGTGTTTTTTGATATTTGGAAATTAAGAATAATATATAGGAGACCAAATACTGATTTCAGACACGTTCTTGATAAATCTATAGACATAATATCAGTTGTAAGCGATGAGAAAAAAAACTTTGCTATATTGCGGGAGACTTCAACCTTGATTTATTGCAATGTAAAGATGACGCAACAGTAGCTAATTGTAAGACCACAAAAGCTAAACCTACTCGAGTAAATTCTTCATCAGCTACCAACATTGATCACATCTGGTCAAATAATTGTCCCAAAAATATTTCAAACGGCAAGATTTCTGATCATTTTCAAGTGTTTACGATTTATAAACATGACATGTGCCCAACTCATACTGAGGAGGATATTAACAAAACTATTGTAAGATTGAGGAATCTAGGAAAAATGTCTAGTGGGATGTAGTTTGGTTCAAATAATTCTAATGATAACTTTTCTACTATATTTTCAACGCTCTTTTCAACAAAAATTTTCCTTTAAGAAGTAAACATATCAATATTAACCACAAGTCCAAGACATATACAACACCAAAATTCAAAGACTTGATTAGAGAGAAGAAGAAAAAGGCGATCGAGCAAGTATGCAAAGAAACCCATCACGTGCGGAGAGAGATTCCGTAGACTTCGCAACCAAGTTACACAAGCAATATGAACGGCTGTGAAAATGTTAGTGTGGCTCTAGCGAGAAAGAGGGATACACAATATTGCATTTAATCGCTGATAACATAAATCTTGGTGGTGTAAGGTGTTTCATCCCAAGCAAAACATTGTTCCTATTAACTGCCTCGTGTTTCGTGAAGATTAATTAAGTGCAAGTCACACGTGCATTCATCGACGAATATTCTCACATTTGAATATGAACTCGCTATGCATTAAATACATATATCAAACAATAAAGTTATGTATTGAAGCACATATATCAATCATAACAGTTATGTGTTGAAGTTCTTCTATCAATCATTAAAGTAATGTATTGATATCAATCATTAAGTTATGTATTGAAGTACTTATGTCAATCATTAAAATTATGTATTGAAGTACTTATATCAATCATTAAAAGGTTACGTGTTTAAGTACTTATATCAATCCTTAAAGTTATGCATTGATTTATTTTCATTAATCATTAACCATTAAAGTTATCGGTTTAAATACTTGTATCAATCATTAATCATTAAAAGTTATGTGTTGAAGTACTTACATGAATCATTAATCATTAAAAGTATGTGTTGAAGTACTTATATCAATCATTAATCATTAAAGAGAACCGTCCCATAGGGTTGGGTCAACTCTGTGTTCGATTTCCTATCATGTATTATATTTCCGTGACTGGTAGTCACATTACAGTCCTCACTACTCAATTCATAAGTCTACCCTTGTAATAGTTATTAATGATCATTAGTATTGACTACACATAGTGGAAGTAAGCGCATAGTTTAGCGTATTTAGTCCTGTCACACTTTCGATGCGGCACAAAAAGTATGGGAAACGGTCTTCGGATGCTGCTTAAATACAACTTTTCTCACTCTCATAGGTGGGCTCCCGTGGCCTAGTGGATAAAGTGGTGGTGTTGGTAATTTGGTAATTTGAGGGAAAAAATCGCATGGGTTCGAATCCCGCCACTTCCACTTACAAAAGGAAAAGATTATTATCAGCTTGCAAGCTTGTCTACTACACACATTACAGACCACGGTTGGGGTTAGGGGAAGTACAGATGGTTAAAAATGGCGTAAAGACCGCTCGGCGGAGTCCTGAAGTCTTTCACATTGCCACGACTATCCCCAAGGTACCCTCTCGGTGGAATCCTGAAGGTACCTTACCCTGACTGTACCCGGCCATCATATGATAGGTCCTGACACGCACTACACGCCCGCCCGCCCGTTTCAAGGGCAAGCAAGCAAAGGCAAAAAAAAGGCAAGGCAACACTGATTACTCACTTTCAATTATTTACGTTCCTACAAGTAGCCATAACATAATTTTCATTTTCATGGCCAAAAAGGTTTTGCACCAAAATGGTCGATATTCTAATTACATGATAATAACATTAGATATGATTGTCTAGACAAGGAAACTATTTTCTTTTATTGTAAGCACATACACAAGCTCACACACAGACACATACAGGCACACAAATAAACTGTCGTGTTATTATTCAAGCTGCTTGAATGTATACGATAAAATTGTCAGTTATGATTTCGTACCTTTTTTTTTTCTAATCTAAATGATATAGAATTGTTATTCCATATAAATGAGAATCTACATGCTATTTATAATGAAAATGTACACTTAGATGTTCTGGAAAATTTATGTTTCAACTCTTTCGCATATAATGATGATGTTCAAGAGATTGACTTAGACACTGATAATTATCTTTTAAGCGTTCTTGATTATAAAAATCCATCAGTGTCACAGCTAGCTCCCTGATACTTCTGATAATATATTTTCATTTCTGTGTTATGATATCAATAATTTAGCCCTCCATTTTGATCGATTTGTTGAACAGTGTTTAACTCCTCTAGCTCATAAATCTGATATAATAGGTATATGTGAGAGAAAACTAACCAATGATTCCTTACACCTATAGCTACAGCCTCCCTGGCTACATTTGTATTGCCAACAACCTAACACGCCACAGTGGTGGAGTGGCCCTATATATCTCAGTAAGGGTTACAACTATGTCTTGACAAATGACTTAACCATGCAACGTGAGAGTATTGAAACAGTTTATTGAAATTTGGAATAATATATAGGAGACCAAATACTGATTTCAGACACGTTCTTGATAAATCTATAGACATAATATCAGTTGTAAGCGATGAGAAAAAAAACTTTGCTATATTGCGGGAGACTTCAACCTTGATTTATTGCAATGTAAAGATGACGCAACAGTAGCTAATTGTAAGACCACAAAAGCTAAACCTACTCGAGTAAATTCTTCATCAGCTACCAACATTGATCACATCTGGTCAAATAATTGTCCCAAAAATATTTCAAACGGCAAGATTTCTGATCATTTTCAAGTGTTTACGATTTATAAACATGACATGTGCCCAACTCATACTGAGGAGGATATTAACAAAACTATTGTAAGATTGAGGAATCTAGGAAAAATGTCTAGTGGGATGTAGTTTGGTTCAAATAATTCTAATGATAACTTTTCTACTATATTTTCAACGCTCTTTTCAACAAAAATTTTCCTTTAAGAAGTAAACATATCAATATTAACCACAAGTCCAAGACATATACAACACCAAAATTCAAAGACTTGATTAGAGAGAAGAAGAAAAAGGCGATCGAGCAAGTATGCAAAGAAACCCATCACGTGCGGAGAGAGATTCCGTAGACTTCGCAACCAAGTTACACAAGCAATATGAACGGCTGTGAAAATGTAAGTGTGGCTCTAGCGAGAAAGAGGGATACACAATATTGCATTTAATCGCTGATAACATAAATCTTGGTGGTGTAAGGTGTTTCATCCCAAGCAAAACATTGTTCCTATTAACTGCCTCGTGTTTCGTGAAGATTAATTAAGTGCAAGTCACACGTGCATTCATCGACGAATATTCTCACATTTGAATATGAACTCGCTATGCATTAAATACATATATCAAACAATAAAGTTATGTATTGAAGCACATATATCAATCATAACAGTTATGTGTTGAAGTTCTTCTATCAATCATTAAAGTAATGTATTGATATCAATCATTAAGTTATGTATTGAAGTACTTATGTCAATCATTAAAATTATGTATTGAAGTACTTATATCAATCATTAAAAGGTTACGTGTTTAAGTACTTATATCAATCCTTAAAGTTATGCATTGATTTATTTTCATTAATCATTAACCATTAAAGTTATCGGTTTAAATACTTGTATCAATCATTAATCATTAAAAGTTATGTGTTGAAGTACTTACATGAATCATTAATCATTAAAAGTATGTGTTGAAGTACTTATATCAATCATTAATCATTAAAGAGAACCGTCCCATAGGGTTGGGTCAACTCTGTGTTCGATTTCCTATCATGTATTATATTTCCGTGACTGGTAGTCACATTACAGTCCTCACTACTCAATTCATAAGTCTACCCTTGTAATAGTTATTAATGATCATTAGTATTGACTACACATAGTGGAAGTAAGCGCATAGTTTAGCGTATTTAGTCCTGTCACACTTTCGATGCGGCACAAAAAGTATGGGAAACGGTCTTCGGATGCTGCTTAAATACAACTTTTCTCACTCTCATAGGTGGGCTCCCGTGGCCTAGTGGATAAAGTGGTGGTGTTGGTAATTTGGTAATTTGAGGGAAAAAATCGCATGGGTTCGAATCCCGCCACTTCCACTTACAAAAGGAAAAGATTATTATCAGCTTGCAAGCTTGTCTACTACACACATTACAGACCACGGTTGGGGTTAGGGGAAGTACAGATGGTTAAAAATGGCGTAAAGACCGCTCGGCGGAGTCCTGAAGTCTTTCACATTGCCACGACTATCCCCAAGGTACCCTCTCGGTGGAATCCTGAAGGTACCTTACCCTGACTGTACCCGGCCATCATATGATAGGTCCTGACACGCACTACACGCCCGCCCGCCCGTTTCAAGGGCAAGCAAGCAAAGGCAAAAAAAAGGCAAGGCAACACTGATTACTCACTTTCAATTATTTACGTTCCTACAAGTAGCCATAACATAATTTTCATTTCATGGCCAAAAAGGTTTTGCACCAAAATGGTCGATATTCTAATTACATGATAATAACATTAGATATGATTGTCTAGACAAGGAAACTATTTTCTTTTATTGTAAGCACATACACAAGCTCACACACAGACACATACAGGCACACAAATAAACTGTCGTGTTATTATTCAAGCTGCTTGAATGTATACGATAAAATTGTCAGTTATGATTTCGTACCTTTTTTTTTTCTAATCTAAATGATATAGAATTGTTATTCCATATAAATGAGAATCTACATGCTATTTATAATGAAAATGTACACTTAGATGTTCTGGAAAATTTATGTTTCAACTCTTTCGCATATAATGATGATGTTCAAGAGATTGACTTAGACACTGATAATTATCTTTTAAGCGTTCTTGATTATAAAAATCCATCAGTGTCACAGCTAGCTCCCTGATACTTCTGATAATATATTTTCATTTCTGTGTTATGATATCAATAATTTAGCCCTCCATTTTGATCGATTTGTTGAACAGTGTTTAACTCCTCTAGCTCATAAATCTGATATAATAGGTATATGTGAGAGAAAACTAACCAATGATTCCTTACACCTATAGCTACAGCCTCCCTGGCTACATTTGTATTGCCAACAACCTAACACGCCACAGTGGTGGAGTGGCCCTATATATCTCAGTAAGGGTTACAACTATGTCTTGACAAATGACTTAACCATGCAACGTGAGAGTATTGAAAAAGTGTTTTTTGATATTTGGAAATTAAGAATAATATATAGGAGACCAAATACTGATTTCAGACACGTTCTTGATAAATCTATAGACATAATATCAGTTGTAAGCGATGAGAAAAAAAACTTTGCTATATTGCGGGAGACTTCAACCTTGATTTATTGCAATGTAAAGATGACGCAACAGTAGCTAATTGTAAGACCACAAAAGCTAAACCTACTCGAGTAAATTCTTCATCAGCTACCAACATTGATCACATCTGGTCAAATAATTGTCCCAAAAATATTTCAAACGGCAAGATTTCTGATCATTTTCAAGTGTTTACGATTTATAAACATGACATGTGCCCAACTCATACTGAGGAGGATATTAACAAAACTATTGTAAGATTGAGGAATCTAGGAAAAATGTCTAGTGGGATGTAGTTTGGTTCAAATAATTCTAATGATAACTTTTCTACTATATTTTCAACGCTCTTTTCAACAAAAATTTTCCTTTAAGAAGTAAACATATCAATATTAACCACAAGTCCAAGACATATACAACACCAAAATTCAAAGACTTGATTAGAGAGAAGAAGAAAAAGGCGATCGAGCAAGTATGCAAAGAAACCCATCACGTGCGGAGAGAGATTCCGTAGACTTCGCAACCAAGTTACACAAGCAATATGAACGGCTGTGAAAATGTAAGTGTGGCTCTAGCGAGAAAGAGGGATACACAATATTGCATTTAATCGCTGATAACATAAATCTTGGTGGTGTAAGGTGTTTCATCCCAAGCAAAACATTGTTCCTATTAACTGCCTCGTGTTTCGTGAAGATTAATTAAGTGCAAGTCACACGTGCATTCATCGACGAATATTCTCACATTTGAATATGAACTCGCTATGCATTAAATACATATATCAAACAATAAAGTTATGTATTGAAGCACATATATCAATCATAACAGTTATGTGTTGAAGTTCTTCTATCAATCATTAAAGTAATGTATTGATATCAATCATTAAGTTATGTATTGAAGTACTTATGTCAATCATTAAAATTATGTATTGAAGTACTTATATCAATCATTAAAAGGTTACGTGTTTAAGTACTTATATCAATCCTTAAAGTTATGCATTGATTTATTTTCATTAATCATTAACCATTAAAGTTATCGGTTTAAATACTTGTATCAATCATTAATCATTAAAAGTTATGTGTTGAAGTACTTACATGAATCATTAATCATTAAAAGTATGTGTTGAAGTACTTATATCAATCATTAATCATTAAAGAGAACCGTCCCATAGGGTTGGGTCAACTCTGTGTTCGATTTCCTATCATGTATTATATTTCCGTGACTGGTAGTCACATTACAGTCCTCACTACTCAATTCATAAGTCTACCCTTGTAATAGTTATTAATGATCATTAGTATTGACTACACATAGTGGAAGTAAGCGCATAGTTTAGCGTATTTAGTCCTGTCACACTTTCGATGCGGCACAAAAAGTATGGGAAACGGTCTTCGGATGCTGCTTAAATACAACTTTTCTCACTCTCATAGGTGGGCTCCCGTGGCCTAGTGGATAAAGTGGTGGTGTTGGTAATTTGGTAATTTGAGGGAAAAAAATCGCATGGGTTCGAATCCCGCCACTTCCACTTACAAAAGGAAAAGATTATTATCAGCTTGCAAGCTTGTCTACTACACACATTACAGACCACGGTTGGGGTTAGGGGAAGTACAGATGGTTAAAAATGGCGTAAAGGACCGCTCGGCGGAGTCCTGAAGTCTTTCACATTGCCACGACTATCCCCAAGGTACCCTCTCGGTGGAATCCTGAAGGTACCTTACCCTGACTGTACCCGGCCATCATATGATAGGTCCTGACACGCACTACACGCCCGCCCGCCCGTTTCAAGGGCAAGCAAGCAAAGGCAAAAAAAAGGCAAGGCAACACTGATTACTCACTTTCAATTATTTACGTTCCTACAAGTAGCCATAACATAATTTTCATTTTCATGGCCAAAAAGGTTTTGCACCAAAATGGTCGATATTCTAATTACATGATAATAACATTAGATATGATTGTCTAGACAAGGAAACTATTTTCTTTTATTGTAAGCACATACACAAGCTCACACACAGACACATACAGGCACACAAATAAACTGTCGTGTTATTATTCAAGCTGCTTGAATGTATACGATAAAATTGTCAGTTATGATTTCGTACCTTTTTTTTTTCTAATCTAAATGATATAGAATTGTTATTCCATATAAATGAGAATCTACATGCTATTTATAATGAAAATGTACACTTAGATGTTCTGGAAAATTTATGTTTCAACTCTTTCGCATATAATGATGATGTTCAAGAGATTGACTTAGACACTGATAATTATCTTTTAAGCGTTCTTGATTATAAAAATCCATCAGTGTCACAGCTAGCTCCCTGATACTTCTGATAATATATTTTCATTTCTGTGTTATGATATCAATAATTTAGCCCTCCATTTTGATCGATTTGTTGAACAGTGTTTAACTCCTCTAGCTCATAAATCTGATATAATAGGTATATGTGAGAGAAAACTAACCAATGATTCCTTACACCTATAGCTACAGCCTCCCTGGCTACATTTGTATTGCCAACAACCTAACACGCCACAGTGGTGGAGTGGCCCTATATATCTCAGTAAGGGTTACAACTATGTCTTGACAAATGACTTAACCATGCAACGTGAGAGTATTGAAAAAGTGTTTTTTGATATTTGGAAATTAAGAATAATATATAGGAGACCAAATACTGATTTCAGACACGTTCTTGATAAATCTATAGACATAATATCAGTTGTAAGCGATGAGAAAAAAAACTTTGCTATATTGCGGGAGACTTCAACCTTGATTTATTGCAATGTAAAGATGACGCAACAGTAGCTAATTGTAAGACCACAAAAGCTAAACCTACTCGAGTAAATTCTTCATCAGCTACCAACATTGATCACATCTGGTCAAATAATTGTCCCAAAAATATTTCAAACGGCAAGATTTCTGATCATTTTCAAGTGTTTACGATTTATAAACATGACATGTGCCCAACTCATACTGAGGAGGATATTAACAAAACTATTGTAAGATTGAGGAATCTAGGAAAAATGTCTAGTGGGATGTAGTTTGGTTCAAATAATTCTAATGATAACTTTTCTACTATATTTTCAACGCTCTTTTCAACAAAAATTTTCCTTTAAGAAGTAAACATATCAATATTAACCACAAGTCCAAGACATATACAACACCAAAATTCAAAGACTTGATTAGAGAGAAGAAGAAAAAGGCGATCGAGCAAGTATGCAAAGAAACCCATCACGTGCGGAGAGAGATTCCGTAGACTTCGCAACCAAGTTACACAAGCAATATGAACGGCTGTGAAAATGTAAGTGTGGCTCTAGCGAGAAAGAGGGATACACAATATTGCATTTAATCGCTGATAACATAAATCTTGGTGGTGTAAGGTGTTTCATCCCAAGCAAAACATTGTTCCTATTAACTGCCTCGTGTTTCGTGAAGATTAATTAAGTGCAAGTCACACGTGCATTCATCGACGAATATTCTCACATTTGAATATGAACTCGCTATGCATTAAATACATATATCAAACAATAAAGTTATGTATTGAAGCACATATATCAATCATAACAGTTATGTTGAAGTTCTTCTATCAATCATTAAAGTAATGTATTGATATCAATCATTAAGTTATGTATTGAAGTACTTATGTCAATCATTAAAATTATGTATTGAAGTACTTATATCAATCATTAAAAGGTTACGTGTTTAAGTACTTATATCAATCCTTAAAGTTATGCATTGATTTATTTTCATTAATCATTAACCATTAAAGTTATCGGTTTAAATACTTGTATCAATCATTAATCATTAAAAGTTATGTGTTGAAGTACTTACATGAATCATTAATCATTAAAAGTATGTGTTGAAACTACTTATATCAATCATTAATCATTAAAGAGAACCGTCCCATAGGGTTGGGTCAAACTCTGTGTTCGATTTCCTATCATGTATTATATTTCCGTGACTGGTAGTCACATTACAGTCCTCACTACTCAATTCATAAGTCTACCCTTGTAATAGTTATTAATGATCATTAGTATTGACTACACATAGTGGAAGTAAGCGCATAGTTTAGCGTATTTAGTCCTGTCACACTTTCGATGCGGCACAAAAAGTATGGGAAACGGTCTTCGGATGCTGCTTAAATACAACTTTCTCACTCTCATAGGTGGGCTCCCGTGGCCTAGTGGATAAAGTGGTGGTGTTGGTAATTTGGTATTTGAGGGAAAAAATCGCATGGGTTCGAATCCCGCCACTTCCACTTACAAAGGAAAAGATTATTATCAGCTTGCAAGCTTGTCTACTACACACATTACAGACCACGGTTGGGGTTAGGGAAGTACAGATGGTTAAAAATGGCGTAAAGACCGCTCGGCGGAGTCCTGAAGTCTTCACATTGCCACGACTATCCCCAAGGTACCCTCTCGGTGGAATCCTGAAGGTACCTTACCCTGACTGTACCCGGCCATCATATGATAGGTCCTGACACGCACTACACGCCCGCCCGCCCGTTTCAAGGGCAAGCAAGCAAAGGCAAAAAAAAGGCAAGGCAACACTGATTACTCACTTTCAATTATTTACGTTCCTACAAGTAGCCATAACATAATTTTCATTTTCATGGCCAAAAGGTTTTGCACCAAAATGGTCGATATTCTAATTACATGATAATAACATTAGATATGATTGTCTAGACAGGAAACTATTTTCTTTTATTGTAAGCACATACACAAGCTCACACACAGACACATACAGGCACACAAATAAACTGTCGTGTTATTATTCAAGCTGCTTGAATGTATACGATAAAATTGTCAGTTATGATTTCGTACCTTTTTTTTTTCTAATCTAAATGATATAGAATTGTTATTCCATATAAATGAGAATCTACATGCTATTTATAATGAAAATGTACACTTAGATGTTCTGGAAAATTTATGTTTCAACTCTTTCGCATATAATGATGATGTTCAAGAGATTGACTTAGACACTGATAATTATCTTTTAAGCGTTCTTGATTATAAAAATCCATCAGTGTCACAGCTAGCTCCCTGATACTTCTGATAATATATTTTCATTTCTGTGTTATGATATCAATAATTTAGCCCTCCATTTTGATCGATTTGTTGAACAGTGTTTAACTCCTCTAGCTCATAAATCTGATATAATAGGTATATGTGAGAGAAAACTAACCATGATTCCTTACACCTATAGCTACGGCCTCCCTGGCTACATTGTATTGCCAACAACCTAACACGCCACAGTGGTGGAGTGGCCCTATATATCTCAGTAAGGGTTACAACTATGTCTTGACAAATGACTTAACCATGCAACGTGAGAGTATTGAAAAAGTGTTTTTGATATTTGGAAATTAAGAATAATATATAGGAGACCAAATACTGATTTCAGACACGTTCTTGATAAATCTATAGACATAATATCAGTTGTAAGCGATGAGAAAAAAACTTTGCTATATTGCGGGAGACTTCAACCTTGATTTATTGCAATGTAAAGATGACGCAACAGTAGCTAATTGTAAGACCACAAAAGCTAAACCTACTCGAGTAAATTCTTCATCAGCTACCAACATTGATCACATCTGGTCAAATAATTGTCCCAAAAATATTTCAAACGGCAAGATTTCTGATCATTTTCAAGTGTTACGATTTATAAACATGACATGTGCCCAACTCATACTGAGGAGGATATTAACAAAACTATTGTAAGATTGAGGAATCTAGGAAAAATGTCTAGTGGGATGTAGTTTGGTTCAAATAATTCTAATGATAACTTTTCTACTATATTTTCAACGCTCTTTTCAACAAAAATTTTCCTTTAAGAAGTAAACATATCAATATTAACCACAAGTCCAAGACATATACAACACCAAAATTCAAAGACTTGATTAGAGAGAAGAAGAAAAAGGCGATCGAGCAAGTATGCAAAGAAACCCATCACGTGCGGAGAGAGATTCCGTAGACTCGCAACCAAGTTACACAAGCAATATGAACGGCTGTGAAAATGTAAGTGTGGCTCTAGCGAGAAAGAGGGATACACAATATTGCATTTAATCGCTGATAACATAAATCTTGGTGGTGTAAGGTGTTTCATCCCAAGCAAAACATTGTTCCTATTAACTGCCTCGTGTTTCGTGAAGATTAATTAAGTGCAAGTCACACGTGCATTCATCGACGAATATTCTCACATTTGAATATGAACTCGCTATGCATTAAATACATATATCAAACAATAAAGTTATGTATTGAAGCACATATATCAATCATAACAGTTATGTGTTGAAGTTCTTCTATCAATCATTAAAGTAATGTATTGATATCAATCATTAAGTATGTATTGAAGTACTTATGTCAATCATTAAAATTATGTATTGAAGTACTTATATCAATCATTAAAAGGTTACGTGTTTAAGTACTTATATCAATCCTTAAAGTTATGCATTGATTTATTTTCATTAATCATTAACCATTAAAGTTATCGGTTTAATACTTGTATCAATCATTAATCATTAAAAGTTATGTGTTGAAGTACTTACATGAATCATTAATCATTAAAGTATGTGTTGAAGTACTTATATCAATCATTAATCATTAAAGAGAACCGTCCCATAGGGTTGGGTCAACTCTGTGTTCGATTTCCTATCATGTATTATATTTCCGTGACTGGTAGTCACATTACAGTCCTCACTACCTCAATTCATAAGTCTACCCTTGTAATAGTTATTAATGATCATTAGTATTGACTACACATAGTGGAAGTAAGCGCATAGTTTAGCGTATTAGTCCTGTCACACTTTCGATGCGGCACAAAAAGTATGGGAAACGGTCTTCGGATGCTGCTTAAATACAACTTTTCTCACTCTCATAGGTGGGCTCCCGTGGCCTAGTGGATAAAGTGGTGGTGTTGGTAATTTGGTAATTTGAGGGAAAAAATCGCATGGGTTCGAATCCCGCCACTTCCACTTACAAAAGGAAAAGATTATTATCAGCTTGCAAGCTTGTCTACTACACACATTACAGACCACGGTTGGGGTTAGGGGAAGTACAGATGGTTAAAAATGGCGTAAAGACCGCTCGGCGGAGTCCTGAAGTCTTTCACATTGCCACGACTATCCCCAAGGTACCCTCTCGGTGGAATCCTGAAGGTACCTTACCCTGACTGTACCCGGCCATCATATGATAGGTCCTGACACGCACTACACGCCCGCCCGCCCGTTTCAAGGGCAAGCAAGCAAAGGCAAAAAAAAGGCAAGGCAACACTGATTACTCACTTTCAATATTTACGTTCCTACAAGTAGCCATAACATAATTTCATTTCATGGCCAAAAAGGTTTGCCACCAAAATGGTCGATATTCTAATTACATGATAATAACATTAGATATGATTGTCTAGACAAGGAAACTATTTCTTTTTATGTAAGACATACACAAGCTCACACACAGACCATACAGGCACACAAATAAACTGTCGTGTTATTATTCAAGCTGCTTGAATGTATACGATAAATTGTCAGTTATGATTCGTACCTTTTTTTTCTAATCTAATGATATAGAATTGTTATTCCATATAAATGAGAATCTACATGCTATTTATAATGAAAATGTACACTTAGATGTTCTGGAAAATTTATGTTTCAACTCTTTCGCATATAATGATGATGTTCAAGAGATGACTTAGACACTGATAATTATCTTTTAAGCGTCTTGATTATAAAAATCCATCAGTGTCACAGCTAGCTCCCTGATACTTCTGATAATATATTTCATTCTGTGTTATGATATCAATAATTTAGCCCTCCATTTTGATCGATTTGTTGAACAGTGTTTAACTCCTCTAGCTCATAAATCTGACTATAATAGGTATATGTGAGAGAAAAACTAACCAATGATTCCTTACACCTATAGCTACGGCCTCCTGGCTACCTTTGTATTGCCAACAACCTAACACGCCACAGTGGTGGAGTGGCCCGATATATCTCAGTAAGGGTTACAACTATGTCTTGACAAATGACTTAACCATGCAACGTGAGAGTATTGAAAAAGTGTTTTTTGATATTGGGAAATTAAGAATAATATATAGGAGACCAAATACTGATTTCAGACACGTTCTTGATAAATCTATAGACATAATATCAGTTGTAAGCGATGAGAAAAAAAACTTTGCTATATTGCGGGAGACTTCAACCTTGATTATTGCAATGTAAAGATGACGCAACAGTAGCTAATTGTAAGACCACAAAAGCTAACCTACTCGAGTAATTCTTCATCAGCTACAACATTGATCACATACTGGTCAAATAATTGTCCCAAAAATATTTCAAACGGCAAGATTTCTGATCATTTCAAGTGTTTACGATTTATAAACATGACATGTGCCCAACTCATACTGAGGAGGATATTAACAAAACTATTGTAAGATTGAGGAATCTAGGAAAAATGTCTAGTGGGATGTAGTTTGGGTTCAATAATTCTAATGATAACTTTTCTACTATATTTTCAAACGCTCTTTTCAACAAAATTTCCTTTAAGAAGTAAACATATCAATAGTAACCACAAGTCCAAGACATACTACACAACACAAATTCAAAGACTTGATTAGAGAGAAGAAGAAAAAGGCGATCGAGCAAGTATGCAAAGAAACCCATCCGTGCGGAGAGAGATTCCGTTAGACTTCGCAACCAAGTTACACCAAGCAATATGAACGGCTGTGAAAATGTAGTGTGGCTCTAGCGAGAAAGAGGGATACACAATATTGCATTTAATCGCTGATAACATAAAATCTTGGTGGTGTAAGGTGTTTCATCCCAGCAAAACATTGTTCCTATAACTGCCTCGTGTTTCGTGAAGATTAATAAGTGCAAGTCACACGTGCATTCATCGACGAATATCTCACATTTGAATATGAAACTCGCTATGCATTAAATACATATATCAAACAATAAAGTATGTATTGAAGCACATATATCAATCATAACAGTTATGTGTTGAAGTTCTTCTATCAATCATTAAAGTAATGTATTGATATCAATCATTAAGTATGTATTGAAGTACTGTATGTCAATCATTAAAATTATGTATTGAAGTACTTATATCAATCATTAAAAGGTTACGTGTTTAAGTACTTATATCAATCCTTAAAGTATGCATGATTTTTTTCATTAATCATTAACCATTAAAGTTATCGGTTAAATACTTGTATCAATCATTAATCATTAAAAGTTATGTGTTGAAGTACTACATGAATCATTAATCATTAAAAGTATGGGTTGAAGTACTTATATCAATCATTAATCATAAAGAGAACCGCTCCCATAGGGTGGGTCCAACTCTGTGTTCGATTTCCTATCATGTATTATATTTCCGTGACTGGTAGTCACATACAGTCCTCACTACTCAATTCATAAGTCTACCCTTGTAATAGTTATTAATGATCATTAGTATTGACTACACATAGTGCTCATGTAAGCTGCATACGTTTAGCGTATTTAGTCTCTGTCACACATTTGCGCTGCGGCAACGAAAGAAGCGATATGGGAACCACGGTCTCACGGATGCTGCTTGAGAATACAACTCTTCAGTGCAATCGCTTACACAATTAGTGAAGAGCCTCCTCGTGCTAAGCCGCTACGCTAACGTGATCAAGGTGGTGGCATGTGTGATGATAGTAGCTTGTACCGTGTATTATCGATGGGATAGGAAAAAATCGCACGCAGTGGGTTCGAATGCCCGCCCATTTCACACTTATAGACCAAACAGGAACATAGATTATCAGATCGCTGCACAAGAGCTTAGCATGCTGTGTCTACACATACACAACATTACAGACCACAGGTAATGGGGCGTTAGGCGAGAAGTACAGTTAGGGTTACAAAAATGGCGTAAAAGAATGACACCACACGCTCGCAGGAGTCCTGAGAAGTGTGACTTTCACATGCCACGACTATCCTAGCCACCATGTACCCGCTCTCGGTGGATCTGAAGGTACGATGTACCCTGCGACTGTACCCGCGACCATCATATGAATAATGTCCTGACACACGCACTACACGCCCGCACCGAGACCCGTTTCACGCGATCTACGACAATGCAAAGCCAAAAAAAGGCCACGTAAGGCAACACTGAAAAAGATTATTTCTCACTATTCATTATTGACAGTTCCTGACACGCGTAGCGCATACTAAAACATTAATTTTCATATTCATAGCGCCACAACAGACAGGTGTTGTTTAGACAATCACCACAATGGTCGACCCGATTACTACACTTACACGTGGGATAATACAATTAGCTCTGATGTGGCTAGACTAAGAGAACTCATGTCTAGTACTTTATCTGTATCGACTATACACAAGCGCACAGACACTACAGGCACACAAATAAACTGTCGTGTTTATTCAAGCTGCTTGAATGTCTACGATAAAATTGTCAGTTATGATTTCGTACCTCTAATCTAAATGATATAGATTGTTATTCATACTAAATGAGAATCTACATGCTCTTTCTAATGAAAATGTACACTTAGATGTCGGGAAAATTTATGTTTCCACTCTTCGCATATAATGATGATGTTCAAGAGATTGACATTAGGCCACTGCGATAATTATCTTTAAGCGTTCTCTGCTTATAAAAATCCATCAGTGTCACACGCTAGCTCCCGGATACTTCTGAGAATATATTTTCAAATCTTTTGTGTGTTATGATATCAATATTTAGCGCCATTTGATCGATTGTGGACAGTGTTTAGACGGCCGCTAGCTCATACATCTGATAATAATAGTATATGTGAGAGAAACACGAACCATGATTCTTACCTATAGCTACAGCTCCCTGGCTACATTTGTACTGCCACAAACAACATAACACGCCACAGTGGTGGAGTGCCCTATATATCTCAGTAAGGTTACAACGATGTCTTGACACATGACTTACATGTCACGTGCGATGTATGAAAAAGGTTGTTTGATATTTGGAAATTAAGACTATATATAGGAGACCAATACTGATTTCAGACACGTTCTTGAGAATCTATAGACATAATATCAGTGTAAGCGATGAGACTTTGCTATTTGCGCGAGACGTCAACCTTGATTTATTGCATGTAAAGATGACGCAACAGTAGCTAATTGTATACCACACACAAAAGCTAAACCTACTCGAGTAAATTCTAATTCTTCCCATATCAGCTACCAACAGTGATCAACATCTGGTCAATATTGGTCCCAAAATTTTTCAAAACGGCAAGATTTCTGATCATTTTCACGTGTTTCCGAATTTATAAAAACTGACATGTGCCCCAACGCATCACCTGTGAGGAGGCTATTAACAAAACTATTTAAATTGAGGAGCTAGGAAAAATGGCTATTGGGGGTGTAGTTTGGTTCAAATAATTCTAATGATACTTTTCTACTATATTTTCAACGCTCTTGTCAACAAACATTTCCTTTAAGAAGTACAATCACTATTACCACAAGTCCACGACATATCCCAACACCTAAAATTTCAAAGACTTGATCTACTAGAGTAGAAGAAGAAAAAGGCGATCGAAGCAAGTCCAAGAACCCATCACGTGCAGAGAGAGATTTCCGTAGACTCGCAACCAGTTCCAACAAATCAAATTATGACGGCTGCTGTGAAAATGGTACAGTGTGGCTCGTAGAGAAAGAGGGATACACAATATGGCATTTAATCGCTGATAACATAAATCTTGGTGTGTAAGTGGTTTTCATCCTAACCCAAGCAACACTTTTTCCTTTACTAACGTGCCCTCGTTGTTTCGTGAAGATTAATTAATTGCAAGTCCACGTGGCAGTCATCCGACGAATATTTCTCACATTTGAATATGACACCTTCGCTATGCATTAATACATATATCAAAAGCAAACAATAAATTTATGTATTGAAGCACATATATCATCATAAAGTTATGTGTAAGTTCTGCTATCAATCATTTAAAGTAATGTAATGTCTCAATCTATAAGTATGTATGAAGTACTTATGTCAATCATTAAAATTATGTATTGAGTACTTTATATCAATCATTTAAAAGGTACGGTGTTTTTACGTACTTATATGCAAAACTTAAAGTTCGCCATTGTTTATTTTCATTATCATGTAAACCATCTAAAGTTATACGGTTTAATACTTGTACAATCATTAATCATTAAAAGTTATTTGTTGAAGTACTTACAATGAATCCTTAATCATTACAAGTATGTGTTGAAGTACATTATATCAATCATTATCCATTAAAGAGAACCGTCCCATAGTTTGGTCAACTCGGTTCGTTTCCTTCATGTATATTTCCCGGACTGGTAGTCACATTACAGCCTCACTACTCAATTCATAATTCACCCTTGTAATATTTTATTAATGATGGCATTAGTATTGACTACACCTAGTGGAATAAGCGCATAGTTTTAGCGTATTAGTCCTGTCCACACCTTTCGATCGGCACAAAAATGATGGTAAAACGGTCTTTTCATGTGCTTACATACGCACTTTTCTCACCTCTATAGGGTGGGCTCCCCGTGGCCAGTGGATAAAGTGGTGGTGTTGTAATGTTGTATTTTTTTTTGAGGGAAAAAACGCCATGGTGGTTCGAATCCCCCACTTCCACTTACAAAAGGTAACAGTTATTATCAGCTTGCAGTTTCTACTACCCCATTAAGACCACGTTTGGGGTTAGGGAAGTACAGATGGTTTAAAAATGGCGTAAAGAACCGCTCCGGCGGATTCCCTGAAGTCTTTCACATTGCCACGACTATCCCCAAGTACCGCTCGGGGTAATCCTTAAGGACTTCCCTGACTGTACCCGGCCATCATATGATAGGTCTGGACACGCAACTACACGCCCCCCGCCGCGTTTTTTCAAGGGCAAGCAGCAAAGGCAAAAAAAAGGAAGGCACACTGATTACTCACTTTCAAATTATTTACGTTCCTACAAGTCAGCCATAACATAATTGTCATTTTCATGGCCAAAAAGGTTTTGCACCAAAAATGGTCGATATTCTAATTACATGATAATAACATTAGATATGATTGTCTAGACACGGAAAACTTTTGCGTTTATTGTAAGCACAACCAAGCTCACACACAGACACATACGCACGACACATAAACTGCGTGTTTATTATTACAAGCCTGCTTGAATGATACGAATAATTGTTCAGTAGCTTCGTACCTTTTTTTTTTTCCGTTAATCTAAATATATAAATTGTTATTCCCTATAAATAGAATCTAAAGCTATTTATAATGAAAATGACAACTTAATGTTCCCCGGAAAATTAGTTCAAACGTCTTTCGCAATACTAGTGATGTTCAAGAGATGGACTTAGACACTGTAATTAATGTTTAAGCGTCTTTCTTGATTATAAAGCATCAGTGTCACAGCTATCTCCCGTGATACTTCTATATATATTTGTCATTTCTGTGTATTATATCAATAATTTGCCCTAGCCCTCCATTTTGAATCGTTTGTGAACAGTGTTTAACTCTTCTAGCTCATAATCTGATATAATAGGGTATATGTGAGTAGAACTAACCAATGAGTCCTTACAACCTATGCTCACCGTCCCCGGCTACATTTGTATTGCCAACAACTAACACTCCCAGTGGTGGATTGGCCCTATATATCTCATAAGGGTTACACTATTTCCTTGACAGATGGACCTTAACATGCAACGGAGAGTATTGAAAAAGTGTTTTTGATATTTGGAAAATTAAGAATAATAATATGGAACCCAAATACTGATTTCAGAACACTTGCTTGATAAATCTCTAACATAATATCAGTTGTAAGAGGTAAGCGATGAGAAAAAATTTGCTATATTGCGGAGACTTCAACCTGATTTATTGCAATGTAAAGATGACGCAACAGTAGCTATTTACTACGCCAAAAGCTAAACCTACTCGAGTCAAAAATTCTTCATCAGCTACCAACAATGATCACATCTGGTCCAAAATAATTGGCCCAAAAATATTCAATGACGGCAAGATTTCTGAGCATTTTCAAGTGTTTTACGATTTATAAACATGACATGCTGCCCAATTAACCATACTGAGGAGGATATTAACAAAAACTATTGTAAGATTGGAGGAATCTCTGAAAATGTCTAGTGTGGGGATTAGTTTGGTTCAAATAATGCTAATGATACTTTTCTACTATATGTTCAACGCTCTTTGAACAAAAATTTTTCCTTTAAAGTAACAATCAAGATTAACCACAAGCCAAGACATATAAACAACCCAAAAGTCAAAGACTTGATTAGAGGAGAAGAAGAAAAGGCGATCGGCAAGTATGGGCAAAGAAACCCATCACGTGCGGAGAGAGATTTCCGTAGACTTCGCAACAAGTTTACCAAGCCAATATCACGGGCTGTGAAAAATGTAGTGTGGCTCTAGCGATAAGAGGGCTACACATATGCATTAATCGCGATAACATAAATCTTGGTGGGTGTAAGGTGTTTTCTCACCCCCCCAAGCACAACAGTGTTCCTATTAACTGCTCGTGGATTCGTGAAAGATTAAATTAAGTGGCACAGTCACACGGTGGCATTCATATCTACGAATATTCTCACATTGCATATGAACTCGCGTATCATTAAATACATTACAAACAATAAAGTTATGTATTGAAGCACATATACATCTAACATTATGTGTTTGAAGTGCGTCTATCATCATTGAAAGTAATGTATTTGATATCACATTAAGTTATGTATTGAAGTACTTATGGCAATCATTAAAATTAATTGTATTGAACTACTTATATCAATCATTAAAAGGTTACTGTTGTAATACTATCTAATCCTAACGTTATGCATGGAGTTATGTGTCATATAATCATTAACATTAAAGTTATCGGTTTAAATACTTCTCTATCAATCAATTATCATTAAAAGTTAATGTGTTTGAGTACTTACATGAATCATTATATTAAAGTAGTGGTTGAAGTATTAGATCCAATCATAATCATTAAAAGAGGAACCGTCCCATCAGGGTTGGGTCAACTCTGTGTACGATTTCCTATCATGTATTTATTTGTCCGTTACTGGTAGTCACATTACAGTCCTCACTACTCACTTCATCAGTCTAACCCTTGTCATAGTTTATGAATATCATTATATTGACTACACATAGTGGAAGTAAGCGCATATTTTAGTGTAATTTAGTCCTTCACCTTTCGATGGCGGCCAAAGTAGGGAAACGGTCGTCGGATGCTGCGTAATACAAATTTTTCTCCCTCCGCGATTAGTGGGGCTCCCGTGGCCAGTGGATAAAGGGGTTGTGTTGGTAATTGTAATTTGAGGGAAAAAATCGCAATGGGTTCGAATTCCGCCCACTTCCACGTACAAAAGGAAAAGATTATTATCACTTGCAAGCTTGTCCACTCACACACTAACATGTACGAGACCACGTGTGGGGTGAGGGGAAGTACAGATGGTGTTAAAAGGGCGTCAGAGCCGCTCGCGCGAGTCCTGAAGTCTTTCACATTGCCACACTATCCCAAGGTACCCTCGTCGTGGAATCCTGAAGGTACCTACTACCCTGACTGTACCCGCCATCCAGAAAAAGATATAGTCCTGACCGCACTAGGGCAACGGATACCTATCGCACCCGCCCGCCCGTTTCAGAGGGCAAGCAGACAAGGCAAAAAAAAGGCCGGCACACCTGATTACGCACTTTCAATTATTTACGTTCACTACAGTAGCACGATAACATAATTCATTTTCATGGCAAAAGGTTTTGCACCATAAATGTCGATAGTCTAATTACTGACTAAGAACATTACGATATGACTCGTGTCTAGACAAGAAACTACGGTTTCCTTTTAGTGTAAGCACAGACACAATGCTCACACACAGACACATACAGCACACACATAAACTGTCGTGTTATTATTCAGCTGCTTGAATGTATGACGATAAAATCGTCGTAATGTTCGTACCTCTACTGCTAAACTGTGATAGAATTGTTATTTCATATAAAGGAGACGCTACATGCTATTTATATGAAATGTACACTATAGAGATGTTCTGAAAAGTTTATGTGTCAACTCTGTCGCATATAATGATGATGTTCAGAGATGACTTAGTAGATCACTGATAATTATCGTTTGTAGTCAGGTTCTTCGATTATCAACATCCTCATCAGTGCACAGCTAGCTCCCTGATACTTCTGATCACAGATTTTTTCATTTCGGTTAGGATATCAATGCATTTTAGCCCTCCATTTGCAGCGCCGTTGTTGAACAGCTGTGTACGCTCATAGCTCAGTACAGCTGATATCCCAGCGTAGATGTGAGAGAAAGCTAACCAATGATCCCTACACCTATAGCTACGCGGACGGGCTCCCGGGCTACATTGTAGTGCCCACAACCTAGCTAACACGCCACGTGGTGGAGTGGGCCTATACTATCGTCAGTAATGGGTTCCAACTATGCCTTGACAATGACTTAACCATGCGAACGTGAGAGTATTGAATAAGTGTCTTTTTGAGATTTGGAATTAAGATAAATATAGAACCAGAATAGGTTTCATCAGACACGTTCTTGAGAAATCTATAGACTAATATCATTGGTAAGCGATGAGAAAAAAACTTGGCTAAATATTGCGGGAGACGTCAACTTGATTTATTGCAATTTAAAGATGACGCAACAGTAGCTAAATGGTAAGCCACAAAAGCTAAACCTACTCGAGTAACTTCTTCATCAGCTAACCACATTGAATCACATCTGTCAATAATTTGTCCACAAAATATTTCAACGGCCAAGATTTCTGATCAGTTTCAAGTGTTTACATTATAAACTGACTGTTGGCCCAACTCATACTGAGGAGGATATTGTAACAAAACTATTGTTAAGATTGAGGATCGTATGAAAAATGTTGTGGAATTTTGGTTTCAATAATCTAATGTAACTTTCTACTACTATTTCAAAAACGCTCTTTCAACAAAAATTTTCTTTAAAGTAAACATATCATGTACCACAGTCCAAGACATATACAACACCAAAATGCAAAGCCTTTGCTAAGAGATAGCAAAGAAAAAGGGTACCGATCGACAAGTATGCAAAGAACCCATCACGTGGGCGTAGAGAGATTCCCGTAGAGACTTCGCACCACGATACAAAGCATATGAACGGCCTGTGAAAATGTTAAGTTGTGCTCTACGAGAAAGAGGGATACACACAATAGTGCATTTTAAATCCGCTGATAACATAATCTTGGGTGTAATGTTTTCACATACAACCAAGCAAACATTGTTCCTATAACTCTGTGCCTCGTGTTTTCGTGAAGATAATTAAGTGCAAGTCACACGTGCATTCATCGAAAACGAATATTCTCAACATTTGAATATGAACTCGTATGCAGTATACTATCTCAAACTAAAGTGTATGTATTGAAGCACATATATCACTCATAACAGTTTATTTGTTGACGTTCTTCTCATCAACATTACAAGTAAGGTATTATATCAATCATTAGTTATGGGGTGAGTCCTTATGTCATCATTAAAATTAGTATTGCAATTACTTTCATCAATCATTAAGGTTACGTGTTAATACTTATCTCATCCTTACAGGTTATGCATTGATTATTTTCATTAATCATTCACCATTAAGTTAATCGTTTTAAATAACTGTATCAAATCAATTAATCATAAAGTTTGTTGTATGAAGTACTTACATGAATCTTAATCATTAAAGTATGTTGTTGAAGTACTTATATCAATCATTAATCATTAAAGAAACCGTCCCATAGGGTTGGTCAACTCTGTGTTCGATTTCCTATCATGGAGTATTTTCCGTGACTGTTACACTACAGTCCTCCTACTCATCATAGTCTACCTTGTATAGTTATTAATGATCATTAGTATTGACTACACATAGTGGATTAAGGGCATAGTTTTTAGCTATTTAAATCCTGTCACACTTTCGATCGGCACAAAAAGTATGGAAAACGGTCTTCGGATGCTGCTTAAATACAACGTTTTTCTCACTCTTCATAGGTGGGCTCCCGTGGCCTAGTGATAAAGTGGGTGGTGTTGGTATTTTTTAATTGGAGGGAAAAAATCGCATGGGTTCGAATCCCGCCACTTCCATACAAAAGGAAAAGATTTTTCAGCTTGCAAGCTTTCTACTACACAGCATTACAGACCAGCGGTTGGGTAGGGCATACAGATGGTTAAAAATGCGTAAAGACCGCTCGGCGGAGTCCCTGAGTCTTTCACACATTGCCACGACGATCCCCAAGGTACCCTCTCGGGGAATCCTGAAGGTACCTTACCCTGACTGTACCGTCCCATCATATAAAGGTTCCTGACACGCACATACACGCCCGCCCTCCCCCCCCGCCCCCCCCGTTTCAATGGCAGCAGCAAGGCAAAAAAAAGGCAAGGCAACACTGATTACTCACTTTCAATCTTTACGTTCCTACAGTAGCCATAACATCTGTTCATGTTCATGTCCAAAACGGCGGTTTTGCTCACACAAACCAATGTCGCGATATTCTAACTGTACATGTCACTACATTAGATAATTTGCTTGTCTAGCACAGGAACGATTTTCTTTTATTGTACACATACACAGCTCACACACAGACACAACAGGCACACAAAATAAACTGTCGGGTTAGTCTTTCAAAAAAGCCTGCTTGAATGTATATACGCATATCAAGTATGTCAGTTATGATTTCGTAAGACCAAATTTTATTTTTTCGTATCTAAATGATTATAGAATTGGTATTCCTATAAATGAGAATCTACATGCTATTTATAGGATGAAAAATGTACACGTTAGATGTTCTGGAAAAATTGAGGTTTCAACTCTTTCGCATATAATGATGATGTTCAAGAGATTGACTTTAGACAACTGAAATTATCTTTTAAGCGTTCTTGATGATAAAAATCCATCAGTGGTCACAGCTCCTCCCTGATACTTCTGTCATTCATATTTTCCTTTCTGTGTTGATATCATAATATTAGCCCTCATTTTGAAATCGATTTGTTGACAGTTTTAACTCCCTCGAGCGCTAAATCTGATATATAAGGTATATTGATAGAAAACGAACCATTATTCCTTACACCTATATCTCGCAGCCTCCCTGGCTACATTTGTTATTATTGCCAACAACCTAACAGCCACAGTGGTGGAGGTGTGGGCCCCTATAATCGCAGTAAGGGTTACAACTATGTCTTGACAATGACTTCAACCAGCAACGGGAGAGTCATTGAAAAAGTGTTTTTTTGATATTTTGGAATTAAGACATAATATATAGGAGACCAATACTGATTTCAGACACGTTCTCTGATACATCTCTAGACCATAAGCATCAGTTGTAAGCCTGAGGAAAAAAAACTTTGCTATATTGCGGGAGACTTCACCCTTGATTTATTGCAATGTAAAGATGACGGGCAACAGTAGCTAATTGTAACCCACAAAAGCTAAACCTACTCGAGTAAAAGTCTTCATCAGCTACCACGATTGATACATCTGGTCAAATAATGTCCAAAAATTTGTTCAAACGGCAAGATTTCTGCTCATTTTCAAGTGGTTACGATTATAACATGACATTTGCCCTACTCATACTGCGGAGGATATTAACAAAACTAATTGGAAAATTGAGGAATCTAGGAAAATGTCTATGGGAATGTATTTAGGTTCAAATAGATTCTAATGATAACTTTTCTCGATATTTTCACGCGCTTTTCACAACACAAATTTTCCTTAAGAAGTAACCTATCAATATTAACCACAAGTCCAAGACTATACAACACCATTCAAAGACTTGAGTAGAGAGAAGAATAAACCAGCGATCGGCAAGTCTCAAAGAAACCTCACGTGCGAGAGAGATCCGTAGACTCGCAACCAGTTACACAAGCAATAGAACTGCTGTGAAAAGGGAGTTGTGCTCTGCGAGAACGAGATAACACATATTGCTTTAATCGCTGAAACATAATCTTGGTGGTGTAAGGTGTGTTCCCAATAATCCCAAGCAAAACATTGTTCCTATTAACTGCCTCGTGTTTTCGTAAGATTAATTACGTGCAAGTCACACGTGGCAATTCATCGACGAATATTCTCACATTGGGAATTGATCGCTATATTAATTACTATACAAACAATAAATTATGTATTGAAGCACCATATCAATCATAACAGTTATGGTGTTGAGTCGTTTCTAGCAACATTAAAGTATGTATTTGATTTTTTTTAAAAATCAATCATTAAGTCTGTATGAAGTACTTATGTCAATCATTCAATTATGTATTGGAAGTAAGTATACAATCTTAAAAGGTTACGTGTTTTGAAGTACTTATATCAAGCCTTAATGATGCTTGATTGATTCCATTAATCATTACCATTAAAGTTAAGCGGTTAAATTGACTTGTATCAATCAGTATCATTAAAAGTTCTGTGTTGACGTACTTTACATGACCTCATTAATCATTAACAGTAGTGTTGAAGTACTTGATATCAATCATTAATCATTAAGAGAACCGTCCCCATAGGGTTGGGTCAACTCTGTGTTCTCGATTTCCTACATGTATTATATTCCGTGACTGGTGTCCAACATTACATCCTCAACTACTCAAATTCATAAGTCGACCCTTGTAATAGTTATTAAGTGATCACTAGTAGTGCTACACAGTGAAGTAAGCGCCTAGTTTGACGTATTTAAGTCCTGTCACACTTTCGATTCGCACAAAATATGGGAAACGGCTTCGATGCGCTTAAATACAACTTTTCTCACTCTCAGAGGTGGGCTCCCGTGGCCTAGTGGATAAATTGGTGGTGTTGTAATTTGGTATTTTGAGGGAAAAAATCGCATGGGTTCGAATCCCGTCTCCACTTCCACTTACAAAGAAAGATTATTATCATCTTGCAACTTGTTACTACAGCACATTACGACCACGGTTGGGGTTTAGGGGAAGTACAGATTGTGTAAAAATGTCGTCAAGCCGCTCGGCGGAGTCTGAAGTCTTTCACATGCCAGACTATCCCAGTCCCCTCTCGTGGAATCCTGAGGGACCTTACCCTGACTGTACCGGCCTCATATGATAGTTCCTACAAACGCACTAAACGCCCTCCCGCCCGTTGTCAAGGGCAGCAAGCAACGGCAAAACAGTGCAAGGCAACACTGATTACTCACTTTCAATATTTACGTTCCTACAAGTGCCATAACAAATTTCATTTTCATGGCCAAAAGGTTTTGGGCACCAAAATGGTCCGATATTCTAATTACATGATAATAACATTAGATATGATTGTCTAGACAAGGAAACTATTTTCTTTTATTGTACGCACATACACAGCTCACCACAACACTACAGGCACACAAAAACGGTTAGTGTTAATTATTCAAGCTGCTTGAATGTAACTATCAAATTGTCAGTTATGATTTCGTACCTTTTTTTTTCTAATCTAAAGGATATAGAATGTTATTCCATAAATGACATCTACATGCTATTTATAATGAAATGTACACTTAGAATTTTCTGTGAAAATTATGTTTTCAAACTCTTTCGCAATATAATGGACTGATGTTCAAGAGATTGAACTTAGAGCACTGATAATTATCTATTTAACGGTGTCTTGATATAAAAATCCCATCATGTCCAACAGCTAGCTCCCTGATACTTCGGATAATAAATTTTCATTCTGTGTTATGTATCAATAATTAGCCCTCCCTTTTGATCGTTTGTTAACATTTAACTCCTCTAGCTCATAAATCTGATATATATGTATATGTGAAAAAAACTAACCATGATTCCTTACACCTATACTACAGCCTCCCAGGGCTACATTGTAGTGCCACAACCTAACACGCAAGCCACCGTGGGGAGCGGCTCCTATATACTCCATAAGGGTTCCAACTATGTCTTGACAAATGACTTTTAACCTGCACGTGAGAGTTGTGAAAAAGTGTGTTTTGATATGTGGAAATTATATAATATATATGGATACCAAATACTGATTTCGGACACTAACGTTCTTGATAATCTATAGACAAAATATCGTTGTAAGCGATGAGAAAAAAAAACTTTGCTATATTGCGGGGAGACTTCAACCTTGATTTATTGCAATGTAAACGATGACGCAACAGTAGCTAATTGTACGACCACAAAAGCGAAACCTACTCGAGTAAATTCTTTCTATCATCAGCTAACCACATTGATCCCATCTGTCAATATTGTCCCAACTATTTCAAAAACGGCAAGATTTCTGATCTTTTCAAGTGTTTACGGATTAAAAACTATGACATGCCCAACTCATACTGAGGGATATACAAACTATTGGTAAGATTGAGTAATCTAGAAAAATGCTATGGTGAATGTTAGTTTTGGTCAAATCATCTAAGATAACTTTTCTACTATATTTTCACGCGTCTTTTTTCACAAAATTTTCCTTTAAGAGAAGTAAACAATAGCATATTAACCACAAGTCCCAGACATATACAACAACCAAAAGTTTCAAGACTGGGATTAGAGAGAAGAAGAAAAAGGCGATCGAGCAAGTATGCAAGAACCCATCACGTGCCGGAGAGAGATTCCTTAGACTTCCGCCACCAAGTTACATCGCAATATGAACGGCTGGTGAAATGTAAGTGTGGCTCTAGCGAGAAAAGAGGGATACACAATATTGGCTTTAAATCGGCAGGATAACATAAATCTTGGTGGTGTAAGGTGTTTCATCCCAAGCAAAACCTTGTTCCTATTAACTGCTCGTGTTTCGTGGAAGATTATTAATTGCAAGTCACACGTGCCATTCAGTCGACGAATAATTCTCAACATTTGAATTGAACTCGCTATGCTTAAATACATATATCAAACAATAAATTATGTTTGGAAGCATCATATATCATCATAACAGTTATGTGTTGAAGTTCTCTATCAATCACTTAATTAATGATTGAGATCATCATTAAGTCTATGTATTGAAGTACTTATGTCAACTCAGTAAAATTAGTAATTGACAGTACTTATATCAATCAGTAAAAGGTTACTGTTTAAGTTACTTAGGATCAATCCCTTAAAGTTATGCATTGATTTATTTTCATTATCATTAACGCATTAAAAGTTATCGGTTGAAAAAATACTTGTATCAATCATTAATCATTAAGTTATGTGTTACGTCCTTACATGAATCATTAATCTTAAAGTATGTGTTATGAAGTACTTACTCAATCATTAATCATTAAAGAGAACCGTCCCCATAGGGTTGGTTCAACTCGGGTTCGATTTCATCTTAATATATTTCCTGACTGGTAGTCACATTCCATCCTCAACTACGTCAATTCATAAGTCTACCCTTGTAATAGTTATTAATGTCATTAGTATTGCCACACATAGTGGAAGTTAATCGCATATGTTAGCGTATTTTATTCCCTGTCACCTTTCGATGCGGCATCAAAACGTATGGGAACCGGTCGTTCCTAGGCTGCCTTAATACACTTTTCTCACTCTCATAGGTGGGGCTCTCCGTGGCCTATTGATAAAGTGTGTTTGGTAATCTGTACTTGAGGAACAAATCGCATGGGTTCGAATCCCGCACTTCCACTACAAAAGGAAAAGATTATTACATCACTGTGCATCTTGTCTACTAACACACAACAGACCACGGTTGGGGTTAGGGGAAGTACAGATGGTTAAATGGCGTAAAGACCGCCGGCGGAGTCCTGAAGTCTTTCACTTGCCACGATATCCCAAGGTACCGCTCGGTGGAATCCTGAGGTACCTTACCCTGACTGTACCCGGCCCTCATATGATAGGTCCTGACCGACTACACGCCCGCCGCCCTTTCAAAGGGCAAGCAAGCAAAGGCAAAAAACGGAGCAACACTGTTACTCACTTTCATTATTTACTTCCTACAATAGCCATAACATAATTTTCTTTTCATGCCAAAAAGTTTTGCACCAAAGGGTCGATATTCCTAATTACATGATAAATAACATAGATATGATTGTCTAGACAAGGAACTAGTTCTGTTATTGTAAGCACAGCCACAGCCTCCCACACAGAGCACATACCGGCACCAAATAACTGTCGTTATTTTCAACTCCCTTGAATGTATACGATAAAATTGTCATTTATTATTTCGTACCTTTTTTTTTTTCTAAATCAAATGATATAGCAAGTGTTTAGTTCCTATATGAGATCGACCATGCTATTTGATAATGAAAATGTACACTTCGATGTTCTGGAAAATTATGTTTCAACTCGTTTCGCATATCCAGGATGATGTATTTCAAGAGATTGACTAGACACTGATACTTTCTTTTAAGCGGTCTTGATTATAAAAATCCTCAGTGTCACAGCTAGCTCCTGATACTCTCTGATAATATAGTTTCATTTCTGTGTTATGATAGTCAATAATTTAGGCCCTCCATTGTGATCGATTTGTTTGAACGTGTTTAACTCTCTAGCTCATAAATCTGATATAATAGGTATATTGATAGAAAACTAACACTGATTCCTTACACCTATACTACTACGCCTTCCCTGGGCTTTACATTTGTATTGCCAACAACCTACCACGCACAGTGGTGGAGTGGCCCTATATATCCAGTCAAGCGTTACACCTATGTCTTGACAAGTTCCTCACCATTGCAACTTGAGAGTATTGAAAAATGTTTTGTGTATTGGAACTTAAAATAAATTGAAAACCAAATACTGATTTCAGACACGTTTCTTGATAAATCTAAGACTAATATCAGTTGTAACGATGAAAAAAAAACTTTTGCTTCACATTATATTGCGGGAGAGGACTTTCAACCTTGATTTATTGCAATGTAAAGGGACGCAACAGTACTAATTTGTAAGACCACAAAGGCTAAACCTACTCGAGTAAATCTTCATCATCTACCAACAGTGATCACATCTGGTCAAATAATTTTTTCCCAAAAATATTTCAAACTGCAAGATTCCTGATCATTTTCAAGTGCTCGTACGATTTATAAACATGACCTGTGCCCAATCATACTGAGGAGGATTTAAACACAACTATTGATAAGATTGAGGATCTTAGGAAAGAAAATGTCTAGTGGGATGTATTTGGTTCAAATAATTTCTAATGATACTTTTCTCCTATATTTTCCCAAGGCTCCATTTCAACAAAAATTTTCCTTTAAGAATAAAACATATCATATTAACCCCAAGGCCAGACATATACAACCAAATCAAAGATTGATTAGAGGAAGAAGAAAAAGGCGAATCGAGCAAGTATGCAAAAACCCATCACGTGCGGAGAGAGATTCCGTAGACTTCGCAACCAAGTTCACAAGCAATATGAACGGCTGTGAAAATTAAGTGTTGCTCTAGCGAGAAAGAGGATACCCACTATGCAATTTAATCGCTGGGGGATAACACCAATCTTGGTGTGTAGGTGGTTCATCCCAAGCAAAACTTGTTCATAACGCCTCGTGTTTCGTTGAAGATTTAAGTAAGTGCAATTCACAGACTGCATTCATCGATCGAATATTCTCGACGATTGAATCTGAACTCGCTCATGCATTAAATACCATATTCAAACAAGCAGTTCTGTATGTGAAGAAACTATATCAATCATAACAGTTAGGTGTTAAGTTCTTCTATCAATCATTAAAGTAATGTATGACTCAATCATTAAGTTATGTATGTGAATACTATGTCAATCATTAACTAGTATGAAGTACTTTATCAATCATTTAACCAAGGTTACTTGTTTTTAAGTACTTATTCAATCCTTAAGTTATGCATTGATTTAGTTTCATTAATCCTTAACCATTAAAGTTATCGTTAAATACTGTATCAATCATATCATTAAGTTATGTGTTGAGTACTTCATGAAGCATTTAATTTAAAGTATGTGTTGAATACTTTATAGCAATCTGTATCATTAAGAGAACCGTCCCATAGGTGGGGTCACTCTGTGGTTCGATTCCTATCATATTATATTCGTGACTGGTAGTCACTTAGCAGTCCCCTCACTACTCATTCATAAGGCTAAACCCTTGTATAGTTTATTAATGATCATTATTAGTGACTACACATAGTGTAAGTAAGCGGCAGAGTTTTAGCGTATTTAGTCCTTCACAACTTTCGATGCGGCCAAAGTTATGGGAAACCGGTCTTCGGATTCTGCTTACATACAACTTTTTTTCCTCACTCTCATGAGGGGGTGCTCCCGGGCCTAGTGGATAAAGTGTGGTGTTTAATTTGTAATTTGAGGAAAAAATCGCATGGTTCCGAATCCCGCCACTTCCACTTACAAAGGAAAAGATTATTATCCAGCTTGCAGCTTGTCTACTACACACCTTACAGACCCACGGTTGGGGTTTAGGGGAAGTAACAGATGGTTTAAAAATTGGCCGTAAAACCGCTCGCGGGTCTGAGTCTTTCACATTGGCCGACTACCCCAGGGACCCTCTCGTGGAATCCTAAGGACCTTACCCTGACGGTACCCGGCCATCTATGATAGGTCCTACACATCCTACACAACGCCCGCCCGCCCGTTTCAGTGCCAGCAAGCAAAGGCAAAAAAAAAAAGGCAAGGCAACACTGATTACTCACTTTCAATTATTACTTCCTAAAGTAGCCATAACATAATTTTTCATTTCATGGCCAAAAAGTTTTGCAACCAAATGGGCGATATTCTAATTACATGATAATAAACCTTAGATATGATTGTCTAGACAAGGAAACTATTTTCTTATTGTAGCACATCCACAGTCTCACTACGAAGCAGACACATACAGGCACACAATAACTTCGTGTTATTATCACGCTGCTTTAATGTATACGATAAAATTGTCAGTTTATGAGTTTCGTACCTTTTTTTTGTCTAATCAATGATATAGAATTGTTTATACCAATAAATGACGATATCACATGCTATTTGATAATGGCTCACTTAGATGTTCGGGATCTTTAAAATTTATGTTTCAACTCTTTCGCATATTGATGATGTTCAGAGATTGAACTTAGACACTGATATTTCTTTTAAGCGTCTGATTATAAAATCCCTCTGTACAGCTAGCTCCCTGTACGTCTGATAAGATATTGTCATTTCTGTGTTATGATATCAATAATTTAGCCCTCCATTTTGATCGTTTTGTTTGAACCGTGTTAACTCCTCTACTCATAAAGCTGATATAATAGGGTATATGTGAGAGAAAACGAACAATGATCCTTACACCTATAGCTACAGCCTCCCCTGGCTAATTTGTATTGCCAACAACCGCACACGCCACAGTGGTGGAGTGGCCCTATATATCCGTAAGGTTACCACTATGTCCTTGACAATGACTTTTAACCTATGCAACGTGAAGTATTGAAAAGTGTTTTTTGGAGATTTGGAAATGAGAATTCTAAATAATAGGATAACCAATACGGATTTCAGACCGCTTCTGCTAATCTTAGACATAATATCAGTTGAAGCGATGAGAACAAAAACTTTGCTATATTGCGGGAGACTCACCTTGGATTGATTGCAATGTAAAGATTACTCAACAGTACTAATTGTAAGACCAAAAAGCTAAACCTCCTCGAGTAAATTCTTCTATCAGCTACCCAACTTGATCACATCTGTCAAATAGTGTCCCAAATATTTCAAACGGCAAGATTTCTGACAGTTTCAAGTGTTTACATTTATAAACATGACATGTGCCCCACTCATACTGAGGAGGATAGTAACAAAACTATTGTAAGATTGAGGAATCATGAAAATTTCTACTGGGATGTAGTTGTTCAAATAAAGTCTATATAACTTTTCTACTCTATTTTCAACGCTCTTTCAACAAAAATTTTCCTTTTAGAAGTAAACAAACATCTGCAATATTACCCCAAGTCCAAGACTATACATACACAAAATCAAAGACCTTGATTAGAGAGAGAAGAAAAGGCTATCGAGCAAGTATGCAAAGAAACACCATCACCCGCGTGCGGAGAGAGATTCCTCGACTTCGCAACCGTTACACAAGCAATAGAACGCTGTGAAAATGAAGTGGTCTCTAGCGAGAAAGAGAGGATTACACAATATTGCATCAAAATCGCTGCTAACATAAATTGGTGGTGTAAGGTGTTTCAATCCCAAGAGCAAAAACATTGTTCCTATTAACTGCCTCGTTTTTCTGAAGATTAATTAAGTCAAGTCACACGGTGCATTTCATCGACGAATATTCTCACATTTGAATAAACTCGCTATGCATTAAATACATATTCAAACAAAAAGTTATGTATTGAAGCACATATATCAATCATAACTTTATGTGTTGGAAGTTCTTCGATCATCATTAACGTAATGTATTGATATCATCGATTAAGTTATGTATTGAGTCTTAATTGTGAATTCATCATTAAAATTATGTATTGAGTACTTATATCAATCATTACAAGGTGACGTGTTTAAGTTACTTATATCAATCTTAAAGTTATGCATTGATTTATTTTCAGTAATCATTAACCATTAAAGTTACGTTTAAATACTTGTATTCAATCTTGAATCATTAAAGTTATGTGTTTGAAGTACTTACATGATCATTAATCATTAAAAGTATGTGTTGAAGTACTTAATCAATCATTAATCATTAAGGAGAACCGTCCCATAGGTGGGTCAACTCTGTGTTTCGATTTCCTATCATGTAGGATATTTTTTCCGTGACTGGTATCACATTACGTCCCTCATCTACGCAATTCATCGTCTATACTACCCGTGTAATAGTTATTAATGTCAATTAGTAATTGACTACACATAGTGGAAGTAAGCGCATAGTTTAGCGTATTAGTCCCTGTCACACTTTCGATGCTGCACAAAAGTAATGGAAAACTGTCTTCGGATTCTGCTTAAAATCACTTTTTCTTTTCTCACTCTCATAGGTGGGCTCCCGTGGCCTAGTGGATTAAAGTGGTGGTGTTGGACTTTGGTAATTTGAGGGAAAACAATCGCATGGGTTTCGAATCCCCGCCACTTCCACTTACAAAGTGAAAGATTATATCCGTTGCAGCTTGTCTACTACACACATTACCGACCGTTGGGGTTAGTGGAAGTACAGATGGTTAACATGGCGTAAAGACCGCTCGGCGGAGTCCGACGTCCCTTTCACATTGCCACGACTATCCCCAAGGTACCCCTCTCGGTGGAATCCGGAAGGTACCTTACCCTGACTGTCCCCGGCCATCATAATGAAGGTCCCGGACGCCTACAACTTACACGCCCACCGCACCGTCAAAGGCAAGAAGCAAAGGCAAAAAAGGCAAGGCAACCCTGTTACTCCTTTCAATTATTACCTTTTCCTACAATAGCCAAACATTAATTTTCATTTTCATGGCCAAAAAGTTTTGCACCAAATGGTCGATTATTACTAATTACATGATAATAACATAGATATGATTGTCTAGACAAGTAAATAGTTCCTTTTAATTGTAAGCACATACACAATCTCACACACAGGAACCCATACAGGCACACATAAACTGTCGTGTTATTATTCAAGTCGTTGAATGTATAAACGAATAAAATTGTCAGTTATGCTTTTTCGTACCTTTTTTTTTTTCTAATCAAATGATATAGAATTGTTATTCCATATAATGAGAACTACATGCTATTTTATAAGAAAAGTACCCTTAGGATGTTCTGGAAAATTTATGTTTCAACTCTTTCGCTATGTATGATGCATGTTCAAGCGATTGACTAGACACTGTAATTGATCGTTTTAAGCGTTCTTGATTATCAACAATCCATCAGTGTCCACAAGCTAGCTCCTGATACTTCTGATAATAATTTCATTTCTGTGTTATGATCATCAATAATTTAGCCCTCACATTATTGATCGAGTTGTTGAACATGTGTAACTCCTCTAGCTCATAATCTCGATATATAGGTCATATGTGAGAGGAAACTAACCATGATTCCTGACCCTATAGCTACAGCCTCCCTGCGACATTTGTATTGTCCAACAACCTAACACGCCCACAGTGGTTGCGAGATGCCCTATTCTATCTCAGCAAGGGTACAAAGCTATGTCTGACAAATGACTAAACCATAGCAACGTGAGAGTATTGAAAAAGTGTTTTTGATTTTGGGAAATTAAGAATATATATAGGAGACCACAAATACTGAGTTCAGCAGACACAGTCGTTGAGTAATCTATGCATAATCATCAGTTGTCACAAGCGATGAGAACTAAAACTTTGCTGTATTGTCGGGAGACTTCACACTTGATTTATTGCAATGTAAAGATGATCGACAACAGTAGCGAATTGTAAGACCACAAACCGCTAACCTACTCGAGTAAATTCTTCATCAGACACATTGATACATCTGGTCAAATAGTTGTCCACAAATATTTCAAACGGCAACGATTTCTGATCATTTCTAAGTGTTTACAGAGTAGCTAAACACATGACATTGTGTCACTCTAAAGCTCATACTAGAGGAGATCATTAACAAAACTATTGTAAGATTGAGGAATCTAGGAAAAATGTCCTATTGGGATGAGTTTTGGTTCAAATAATTCTATTATCACTTTTCACTATATTTTCGACGCTACTTTCAACAAATTTTCCTTTAAGAAGTAAAACATAATCAATATTAATAAGGAAGGAGACGTGGGTAGCCACACGTCCCAGACTTACAACACCAAAAGGCAAAGACTGATTAAGCAGAAAAGAAAAAGCGATCGGGCAGTTGCAAAGAACGCCTCCCGTGCGGAGAGAGATTCCGTAGACTTTTCGCGCAACCAATTACACAAATCATAACCGGCTGTGAAAATGGAAGTGTGGCTTAGCCGAGAAGAGGGATACACAATATTGCATTTAATCGATGATAACACTAAATCTGTGGTGTAAGAGTGTTTCAATCATAATCATCCCAAGCAAAACATTGTTCTCTTACTGCCTCGTGTTATCGTGAAGATTTATTAAGTGCAAGTCACACGTGCATTCATCGACGAATATGGTCTCACATTGGATAAACTCGTGCTAGGCAGTTAATATCATATACAAACAATAAGTTATTATTGAAGCACATAATATATCAATCATACAGTTATTGTTGAAGTTTCTTCTATCACATTAAAGTAATGTATGATTCAATCCATTAAGTTATGTATTGAAGTCCTTATGTGAATCATTAAAATTATTATTGAAGTCTTATTAAAATCATTAAAGGTTACGTGTTTAAGTACTTTATCATCCTTAAAGTTTATGCATTGATTTATTTTCATAATCATTACCATAAGTTATCGGTTTTAAAAATGCTTGTATCAATCATTATCATAAAATTTGATGTGTTTTGAAGTACTTACATGAAGCATAATCAGTAACAGTATGTGTTGAAGTCACTTATCTCAAGCATTTATCATAAAGAAAACCGTCCCATAGGGTTTGGGTCAACTCTGTGTTCGATTTCCTATCGGGGGGTTCTTATATTTTCCGTGAACCTGTTAGTCACATTACAGTCCTCACTACTCGCAATTCATAGTCTAAGCCCTGTCAACTAGTTTATTACTGATCATTAGTATTGACGACACTAGTGGAAGTACGCGCATAGTTCGCGTATTTAGTCTGTACACACTTCGATGCGCACAAAAGTATGAGAAACGGGCTTCGGATGCTGCTTCAATACACTTTTCCCTCTCACTCTCATAGTTGGGACTCCCGTGGCCTAGTGGATAAAGTGGTGTGTTGTATTGGTATTTGAGGGAAAAATCGCATGGTGTCGAATCCCGCCACTTCCACTTACAAAGGAAAAGCTTATTATCGCTTGCAAGCTTGTCTACTACACACATTACAGACCACGGTTGGGGTAGGGAAGTACGCTGGTAAAAATGGCGTAAAGTCCGCTCGGCGGAGTCCTGAAGTCTTTCACATTGCCACGACTATCCCCAAGGTGACCTCTCGGTGGATCCTGAAGTCTTACCCTGACTGTACCCGGCCATCATATGATGGTCCTGACACGCGCTACACTCCCGCCCGCCCGTTCAAGGGCAAGCAAGCAAGGCAGGCAAGGGCAACACTGATTACTCACTTTCAATTATTTACGTTTCCTACCAGTAGCCATAACATAATTTTCAAGCCTATTTCCGCCAATAAAGGTGTTTGCATCCTAAAAGGGTTCGTATTCGAATCACATGATATAACGTGATATATGATATGTCTTCACAAGTAACTAATTCTTCTATTGTAAGACATACTCAAAGCTCACACACAGACACATACAGGCACACAAATAAACTGTCGTGTTACTATTGCAAGCTGCTTAATGTATAACGATAAATTGTCAGTTCTGACTTTGCGTACTGTGTTTTGTTTTTTCTAATCTACATGCTATCGAATTGTGTATTTCCATATTACTGAGAATGCTACAATGCTATTCATATGAAATGTACCTTAGAGTGTTCTGGAACATTTATGTTCAACTCTTGTCGCTTATAATGATGATGTTCCAGAGGTTGACGTTAGATCTGTATATTATCTTTTAAGCGTTCTTGATTGAAAAATCCATCAGTGTTCACTGCAGCTCCGCTGATACTTCTGATAGTCTTTTCTTTTTCATTTCTCTGTGTTATGACTATCAATATTAGCCCTCCTTTTGATCGTTTGTTGAACAGTGTGTTACCTCCTCTGAGCTCTAAATCTGATATAATAGGTATATCTGTGAGCAGAAACTACACAATGAATATTCCTTACCTATAGCTACAGCTGGCTACATTTGTATGCCAACACTCTAACACGCACAGTGGTGGAGCCTATATTCGTCAGTAAGTGTTACACTATGTCTTGACAACTGACTTCACCATTGCCACGTGAGAGTATTGCAACCGTGTTTTTTGATATTTGGAAATGATGAATAATATAGAGGAGACCACATACTGATTTCAGACACTTTCTTGATAAACTCTATTGACATACTATCAGTTGTAAGCGGTGAGAAAAACTTTGCATGTATCGCGGAGACTTCAACCGTGATTATGCAATGTAAAGATGACGCAACAGTAGCTATTGAGCCACAATACCTCACCTACTCGCTGTAAATTCTCTTCATCATGCTACCGCTTCATTGTCACATCTGGGCAAATAATTGGTCCCAGAAATATTCAAACGTGCAGAATATTCTAGCAAGATCGCTGCATTTTCACTGTGTTTTACGATTTATAAACATGACATGTGCCCACTCCTACTGAGGAGGTATTAACAAAACTGATTTGTGTAGTAGATTAGAGTTGTAAGACTAAAGGATCTATGAAAATGTCTAGTGGATCTAGTTTGGTTTACAAATAATGTCTAAGGTATATGTGATAACTTTCTACTATAGTTTTCAACAGCCGTTTCAACAAAATTTTCCTTTAAGAAGAAACATCTCAATGATTACCACAAGTTCCCAAGACATATACAAACCCAAATTCAAAGACTTGATTATAGAGAAGAATAAAAGGCGAAATCCGAGCAGTATGCAAAGAACCCCAGCACTGCGTGAGAAGATTCCGTTATACTTCGCAACCAGTTACACAGCAATATGAACGCTTGTGTAAAATGTAAGTGTGGCTCTAGCGATAAATAGGATACACAATCTTGCATTTACTCGCTGATAACATAAATATTGGTGTGTAAGGTGTTTTCATCCCAAGCAAAACATTGTTCCTTGAACGCCCTCGTGTTCGTGAAGATTAATTAAGCAAGTCACACGTGCATTCTCGCACGAATATTCTCACATTTGAATATGCACTCGCTACACACTGCACTTAAAATACATATGATCAACAATAAAGTTATGTATTGAAGCACATATACAATCATACAGTTATGTGTTTAAGTTCGTTCTATCAATCTTAAGTAATGTATTGATATCAATCATTAAGTGATGTATTGAAGATACTTATGTCATCATTAAATTATGTATGAAGTACTTATATCAATCTTAAAAGGGTTACGTGTTTAAGTACTTATATCAATCCTTAAAGTTATGCATTGATTTATTTTCATGAATCCGTACACATTAAAGTTATCGGTTTAAATACTGTATCAATCATTAATCTTAAAAGTTATTTGTGAAGTACTTACATGAATCATTAATCCTTAAAAGTATGTGTTGAGTAATTATATCATCATTAATCATACGAGAACGCGTCCCATAGGGTTGGTCAACTCTGTGTTCGTTTCCTATCATGTATTATATGTCCTGACGGTATCACATTACGTCCCTCACTCTCAATTCATAAGGCGACCCTTGTAATAGTTATTATGATCATTCGTATCGACTACACATAGTTGCAGTAAGCGCATAGTTTCGCGTATTTAGTCGCTGTCACACTTTGATGCGGCACAAAAGTATGGGAAACGGGTCTTCGGATGCTGCTTAAATACCACTTTTCTCACTCTCATAGGGGCCCCCGGGGCCTAGGTGATAAAGTGGTGGTGTTGGGTAATTGGGTAATTTTGAGGAAAAAATGCATGGGTTCGAACCCGCCACTTTCCAGTTACAAAATGAAAAGATTTTATCTCTTGCAAGCTGTCTACGACCACATTACAGACCACGGTTTGGGGTTAGGGAAGTACAGATGTTAAAAATGGCGTAAAGACCGCCTCGGCGGGAGTCCGGAAGTCTTTCACATTGCCACGACTATCCCAAGGTACCCTCTCGTGGGAATCCTGAAGGTACCTTAATACCCTGACTGTAACCCGCCATCATCAATTTCAGGTCCTGAACAACTCACTACACGCCCGTCCCGCCCGCCCGTTTCAAGGGCAAGCAAGCAAAGGCAAAAAAAAGCAAGCACACTGATTACTCACTGTCCCAATTATTTACGTTCCTTACCGAGTAAGCCATAACATAATTTTCATTTCATGGCCAAAACGGTTTTTGCACCAAAAGGTCGATAATTCTAATTACATGATACTAATATTAGATATGATTGTCTAGACAATGAAACTATTTTCTTTTATTGTAAGCACATACACAAGCTCACACACAGACCTATACAGGTCACACATTAAACGGTCCGTGTTATTATGCAAGCTGCTTGAATGTATACGATAAAATTGTCAGTTCTGATTTTCCCGTAACCTTGTGTTTGGTTTTCTACTCAATCTTAAAAATGCTTATAGAATTGTTGAGGTGTGGCCATATAAATGAGAATCTACATGCTATTTATACTGAATGTACACTGATGTTCGGGAAAATTATGTTTCCACTCTTTCGCAGATATAGGCTGCAAGAGATTTGACTTAGACACTGATAATTACTTTTAAGCGTCTTCTTGATTATAAAAATCCCATCAGTGTACAGCTAGCTCCCTGATACTTCTGATAATATATTTTCATTTCTGTGGTCAATGATATCATAATTTGCCTCCATTTTGATCGATTGTGAACATGTTTAAACTCCTCTAAGCTCATACAGCTATATAATAGGTATATTGAGCAGAAAAACGAACCAATGATCCTTACACCTAAGCTACAACAGCCGCCGGCTACATTTTTATTGCTCAACAACCTAACACGCACAGTTGTGGAGTGGCCCTATATATCTCTAGTAAGGGTTACAACTATGTCTGACAAATGAACTTAAACCATGCACGTGAGAGTATTGAAAAGTGTTTTTGATAGTGGAAATTAAGAATAAATATAGGAGACCAAATACTGATTTCAGACACTTTCTTATAAATCTATAGACATAATAATCAGTTGTAAAGCGATGAGAAAAAAACTTTGCTATATTGCGGTAGACTTCACCCTTGATTATTGCAATGTAAAGATGACGCACAGTATCTAATTGTAGACCACAAACGCTACAACGACTCGAGTAATTCTTCATCAGCTACCAACATTGATCACTCTGTCAAATAATTGTCCAAAAATATTTCAAACGTCAAGATTTCTGATCATTTTTCAAGTGTTTACGGATTTATATAACTCACTTTGCCCCAACTCATACTGAGAGGAATATTCACAAACTATTGTAAGATTTGAGTAACTAGGAAAATGTCCTAGTGGATGTAGTTTGTTCAATAATTCTAAATGATAACTTTTCTACTATAGTTTCAACGCTCTTTTTCGAACAAGAACTTTTTCCATCTTAAGAAGTAACATATCAATAATTAACCCAGAGTCCCAAGACATATACAACACCAAAATTCAAAGACTTGATTAGGAGAAGAAGAAAAGCATCGGCCAGTATGCAAAGAACCATCACGTCTGAGAGAGATTCCGTAACTCGCAACCAAGTTACACAGCAATATGAACGCGCTGTGAAAATGTAAGTGTGGCTCCTAGCGAGAAAGAGGATACACAATATGCTTTAATCGCTGATACATAAATACTTGGTGGTGTAATGGTGTTTTCATTCCCAAGCAAACATTGTTCCTATTACGGCCTCGTGTTTCGTGAGATTTTAGTCAAGTCCACGGCATTCATCGACGATATTCCCGATTGGAAATAGGACTCCTCTAGCATTCAATACATATATCAAACCATAAAGTTATGTATTGAAGCACATTATCAATCATACCAGTTAGTGTTGAGTTCTCTATCATCATTAAAGTAAGTATTGATATCAATCATTAAGTTATGTATTGAAGTACTTATGTTCATCATAAAAATTTATTAATTGAAGTACTTATATCAGCAATCATTTAAAAGGTTCACGTGTTTTTAGACTATATCAATCCTTAACGTTTAGCATTGATTTATTTTCATTAATCATTAACCATTAAAGGTCTATCGGTGGTTTGAAATCTTGTATCAATCATTAAATCATTAAAAGTTATAGTGTTAAGTACTTACATTAAATCACTTAATCATTAAAAGTATGTTTGAATACGTATTAATCATTAATCATTAAAGAGAACCGTCCCATAGGGTTGGGTCAACTCGGTTCGATTTCCCATCATGTATTAATATTTCCGTGACTGTAGTCACCTTACAGTCCTCACTACTCATTCATCAGTCTACCCTTGTATAGTTATGATGATCATAGTATTGACTACACATAGTGGAAGTAAGCGCATAGTTATCGTATTTATTCCTGTCACACTTTCGATGCCGGCCACAAAAAGTATGGGAAACGGTCTCGGTTCTGCCTTAATACAACTTTTTCTCACTCTCATAGGGTTGTCTCCGTGCCTAGTGGCTAAAGTGTGGTGTTGGTAATTTGGTAATTTTGAGGAAAAAATCGCATGGGTTGTTCGACTCCCGCCACTTCCTTACAAAAGTAAAAGATTATTATCGTAGCTTGCAAGCTTTGTCTACTACACACATTAACGACCACGGTTGGGTTAGGGGAAGAAAGAGGTTAAAAATTGCGACAAACCGCTGGCGGAGTCCCTGAAGTCTTTCCATTCCAACGACTATCCCCAAAGGTACCCTCTCTCGGTGGAAACCCTGAGGTACCTTACCCTGACTGTACCCGGCCATCATATGATAGTCCTGACAACACGCAACGACACGCCCTCCCGCCCGTTTCAAGGCAAGCACGCAAAGGCAAAAAAAAAGCAAGGCCAACACTGATTACCCACTTTCAATTATTACGTTCTACAATAGCCATACATATTTTCTTTTCATGGCGCAAAAGGTTTTGCACCAAATGGTCGATATTCTAATCTACACATGATACAACAGTTAGGTGAATTGTCTATAAAGGAACTATTTTCTTTTTATTGGTAAGCACATAGCAAAGCTCACACACAGACACTCAGGACACACAATAAAACTGTCGTGTTAGTATTCAGGCTTGCTTGAAATGGTATACGAAATAAAATTGTCAGTTATGATTTCGTACCTTTTTTTTTTCAATCTAAATGTATATAATTGTTATTCATATAAATGAGAACTCATGCTATTTTAATGAAAATGGTTACACTTAGATGTTCTGGAAATTATGTTTCAAACTCTCTTCCGATATAATTATGAGTGCAAGAGATTGACTTAGACACTGATAATTTCTTTTAAGCGTTCTTGAATTATAAAAATCCATCAGTGTCCACAGCTAGCTCTCCTGATACTTCTGTACTATATTGTTCATTTCTTGTTATGATTCCATATTAGCCTCCATTTTTGAAAATCGATTTCTGAACATGGTTTACTCCTCTCAGCTCATAAATCTGATATAATAGGTAGTCTGTGAGAGAAACTAACCAATGCTTCCTTACCCATATAGCTACCACACGCCCCCTGGCTACATTTGTATTGCCAACAACCTAACACGCCACGTGGTGGAGTGGGCCCGGATATATCTCGTAAGGTTTAAACTAGGTCTTGCACAAATGACTTAACCCTGCAACGTGGAGAGTATGACAAAGTTTTTTTTTGATATTTGGAAATGAAGAATATATATAGAGACCAAAACGATTTCATACACGTTCTTGATAAATCTATAGACATAATCAGTTGTACGCGATGAGAAAAAAAAAAAAACCCCCCTTTTTCTCCTGTTTTTTTTCCCCTACTTTGCTATATGCGGGAGACTTCACCTGATTTAATTGCAATGTAAAAGATGACGCAACAGTACTAATTGTACGACCACAAAGCTAAACTACTCGCACAAAGTACATTCTTCATCAGCTAAACACTTGATCACATCTGTCAAATACTTGTCCCAAAAATTTTCAAACGGCACGATTTCCTGCTTCATTGTTCAAGTAGTTACGATTGTATAACATGACATGTTCCCACTCTCGAGTGAGGTATATTAACAAAACTATTGTACGATTGGGATCTAGGAAAAATGTCTAGGATGTAGTTTGTTCAAATAATTCTAATGATAACTTTTCTACTATATTTTCAACGCTCTTTTTTTCAACAAAAATTTTTTCCTTAGACGTAACCTAATCACTCTTAACCACAATTCCAAGACATATAACAACACCAAAAATTCAAAGACATTGATTAGAGAGAAGCAAAAAGCGATCGCGCAAGTATGCAAAAACCCATCACGTGCGGTAGAGAAGATTCCGTAACGTCGCAACCAAGTACACAAGCAATTGAACGGCTTGTGAAATTAGTGTGGCTCTAGCGCGAAGAGGGATACACATAATTTGCCATTAAATCGCTGATAACTATAAATCTTGGTGGTGTAGAAGGTTTTCAATACCCAAGCCAAACAATTGTTCTATTAACCGCCTCGTGTTTCGTGAAGATTATTAAGTGCAAGTCACACGTGCATGCATCGACGAATAGTCCACATTTGAATAGAAACTCCTATGGCATTAAATACAGAAACACACCAATAATTCATGTATGAAAGCACATAATCAATCATACAGTGATGTGTTTGAGTTTCGTGTATCGATCCCTTAGTATGTATGTGATATCATCATTTAAGTATCGTATTGAAGACTTATGTCCAATCAGTAAAATTAAGTTTGAATATCTTTAGATCATCATTAAAAGGTTACGTGTTTTAAGTACTTATATCAATCCTATACGTTATGCATTGAATTTTATATTTTCATTAATCTTACCATAAAGTTTCGGTTTAATACTTGTATCAATCATTCAAATCAAATAAAAGTTATGTGTTGAAGTACTTACATGAATCTTAATCATTAAAGGATGTTGAAGACTTATATCCTCATTATCATTAAAGAAACCGTCCCCATCCGGTTGGGTCACTCTTTGTTCGATTTCCTATCATGTATATCTTTCCGTGACTGTTGTCACATTACAGTCTCACTAAAAACACTCAATTCATAAGTCTAAACCCTGGTAATAGTTTTTAAAGATCACTCTAGTATTGACTACACCATAGTGGAAGTAGCGCATAGTTTAGCGTATTTCGTCCTGGTCACACTTTCGATGCGGCAACCAAAAGTATGGGAAACGGTCTTTCGGATGCTGCTTAAATACACCTTTTCTCACTCTCATAGTGGCCTCCCGTGGCCTAGTGGATAAGTGGTGGTGTTGGTACTTTGGTAATTTGAGGGAAAAAATCGCATGGTCGAATCCCGCCACTTCACTTACAAAAGAAAGATGATTATCAGCGTTCAAGCTTGTCTACTACACACTTACAAGACCACGGTGTTGGGTTAGGGGAAGACAGATGGTTAAAACTTGGCGTAAGACCGCGCGCCGGAGTCCTGAAGTCTTCCACATGCCACGACTATCCCCAAGGACCCTCTCGGTGGAAATCCTGAAGGTACCTTACCCTGACTGTACCGGCATCATATGATAGGTCCTGACAAACTCCTACCTCCCGCCGCGCCCGTTCAAAGGGCAAGCTAAGCCAGCACAAAAAAATGCCCAAGGCAACCGGATTACTCACTTTCAATTATTTACGTTCCTACAAGTAGCCATAACATAGATTTTCATTTTCATGGCCAAAAAAGTTTTTGCACCAACTGGTCGATATTAATTACATGATACTAACATTATATATATTGGTCTAGACCAAGGAAACTATTTTTCTTTTTTGAAGCACATACACCAAGTCCACACAACCACATCAGGCACACACTAAACTGTCGGTGTTATTATTCAAGCGGCTCTGCTTGAATGTGAGACGATAAAATTTCATTATGTTTTCGTACCTTTTTTTTTTGAGAGCTAAATGATATAGAATTGTATTCTAAAATTTACGTACGGCTATTTATAATGACAATGTACACTTCGATTTTCTGGAAAATTATGTTTCAACATCTTCGCATATATGATGATGTTCAAGAGATTGATTGACAACTGATATTATCTTTTAAGCTGTTCTTGATATAAAATCCAATCAGTTGTCCACTAGCTCCCGATACTTGATAATCACTAATTTTCATTTCTGTGTTAGATATCAATAATTTTAGCCTCCCTTTTGATCGATTTGTTGAAACAGTGTGTACCTCCTCTACTCATAAATCTGATATATATGTATAATGTGAGAAAAAACTAACCAATGATTCCTTAACACCTATAGCTACAGCCTCCCTGGTCTACTTTGTATGGCAACACCTAACACGCCACAGTGTGATGGGCCCTATATATTCTCAGTAAGGGTTACACTATGTCTTGTACAAAACTGTACCATGCAACTGAGAGTATTGAAAAGTGTTTTTTTGATATTTGAACTTAAGATACTATTAGAGACCAAATACTGATTTCAACACGTTCTTGATAAATCTATAGACATAATATCAGTTGTAACGATGAAAAAAAAACTTTGCTATATTGCGGAGACTTCCAACCTTGATTATTGCAATGTAAAGATGACTCAACAGTAGCTAATTGTAAGACCCACAAACAGCTAAACCTACTCGAGTAAATTCTTCATCGCGTACCAACATTTATCACTCGGGTCAAATAATGTCCAAAAATAGTTCAAACGGCAAGATTTTCTATCATCTTCAAGTGTTTACGATTTATAAACATGACTGGTTGCCCCCACTCATACTGAGGATGACATTAACAAAACTATGTAGATGAGAATCTAGGAAAAATGTCTAGATGGGATTTGTTTGGTTCAAATAAATTCTAATGCTAACTTTTTCTACTATAGTTTCACCGCTCTTTTCAACAAAATTTTCCCTTTAAGAAGTAAACATAATCAATATTAACCACAGTCCAAGACTATACAACACCCAAATCAAGACTTGATTAGAGAGATACGAAAAAGGCGATCGAAGCAGTATGCAAAGAAACGCCATACACGTGCGGGAGAGAGATTCCGTAGACTGCGCAACCAAGTTACCCAGCATATGAACGGCTGTGAAAAGTACCAGTGTGGGCCTAGCGAGAAAGTGATACACAATAATTTCATTTATCGCTGATAACATAATCGTGGTGTGTAAGGTTGTTTCATCCAAGCAAACAATGTTCCATTACTGCCTCGTGTTCGTGAAGATTTACTTAAGTTCAAGTCACACGTGCCTTTCATCGACGATATTCTCACATTAAATATAACCGGCTATGCATTAAATTACATATATCCAACTACAGTTATGTTTGAGCCCATAGATCACTCATAACAGTTAGTGTTGAAAGTTTCAAAGTTTTTCTATCAATCATTACAGTAAGTATTGAATCCATCATTAAGTTATTAATTAAGTTACTTATGTCAATCATTCAAATTTTTTTGAAGTACTTATATCATCATTAAAAGGTTACGTGTTTAAGGGGTACTTTATCATCAATCCTTAAAGTTATGCATTGAATTTATTTTCACTTAATCATTTAACCATTAAAGTTATCGTTTTAAACTAGCTTGTATCAATCCATTAATCATTAAAAGTATGTGTGGAAGTACTGACATGACTCATTAATCACGAAAGTTATGGTGTGAAGTACTATATCAATCATTAATCATTAAAGAGACCGTCCCATAGGTTTGTTCAACTCTGTTTTCTATTTCCTATCATGATTAATTTCCGTGGACTGTATCACAGTACAGTCCTCACTACACTCAATTCATAAGTCTACCCGTGTAAATAGTATATGATCATTAGTATTACTACAACCTATGGAAGTAAGCCATACATTTAGCGATTTATTGCTGTCACCTTCGATCGCCCCAAAAGTATGGGACACTGGCTTCGGATGCTTCTTAAATCAACCTTTTCTCACTCGTCATAGGTGGGCTCCCGGGCCTAGTGGATAAAGTTGGTTGTTGGTAATTTGGTATTGAGGGAAAAAAATCGCATGGGTACGAATCCCGCACTTCCACTTACAAAAGGAAGATTATTATCCCAGCTTGCAAGCTTGTCTACTACACACTTACAGACCACGGTTGGGGTTAGGGGAATACAGATGGTTAAAAATGGCGCAAAGACCGCTCGCGGAGTCCTGAATTCTCTCACATTGCCACGACTATCCCCAAGGTACCCACTCTCGGTGGAATCCTGAAGGTCGCCTTACCCTGACTGTACCCGACCGATCATATATAGTCCCGTGGGGACCGGGGCGCACTACAAAAGCGCCCGCCTCGCCCGTTTCAAGGCAAGCAGCAAATGGCAAAAAAGGCACGAGGCAACCCTGGATTACCACTTTCAATTATTTCGTTCCTACTAAGTAGCCATAACATATTTTCATTTTCCTGGGCCGAAAATGTTTTGCACCACAATGGTCGATATTCTAATTACATGATATCATTCGTATGAGGTCTAGACAAGGAAACTAATTTTCTGTATTGTAAAGCCATACCAAGCCTTCACCCACAACACATACAGGCACACAAATAAACTGTCCCGTGTTATTTTCAAGTGGCTGACATTGTATAACGTAAAATTGTCATTATGATTTCGACCTTTTTTTTTCTAATCTACTGATATCGAATTGTAGTCCATATAAATTAGAATCTACATGCTATTTATATGAAAATGTACACGTAGTGTTCTGGAAAATTTATGTTCGACTCTTCTGCATATAATTGATATGTTTCAATAGATTGACTTAGACCTGAAAGTAATCTTTTAAGCGTGCTTGATTATAAAAATCCATCATTCACAGCGACTCCCTGATACGTTCTGATAATATCTTTCATTTCTTTGTTATGATATTCAATAATTTAGCCCTCCATTTTTGATCGATTGGTTGTTGAACAGTGTTTAAACTCCTCTAGCTCATAAATCTGAATAATAGGTATATGTGAAGAAAACGTACCAATGATTCCTTTACCACTAGGCTAACACAGCCTCCCTGGCTACATTTGTATTGCCAACAACTAACACGCCACAGCTGGTGGAGTGGGGCACGCAGGCTGGGGGGGGGGGGGGGGGGGTGGTTGTTCCCTATTATCTCATAAGGTTACAACTATGTCTTGACAAATGAAACTTAAAACCCTTGAACGAGAAGTAGTGAAAAATTGTTTTTTGATATTGAAATTACGATAATATTATAGAGACCAAATACTGATTTCAGACACGTTCTGATCAATCTATCGACATAATATCATTGTAAAGCGATGATGGAAAAAAACTGGCTATATTGCGGGAGACTTCACCCTAATTGATTTATTTGCATGTAAAGCGGACGCAACCGTTACTAATTTGTAAGTACCACAAAAGCTAAACCTACTCGAGTAATTCTTCATCAGCTACCAACATTGATCACTCTGGTCAAATAATTGTCCCAAAACATATTTCAAACGCCAGATTTCTGAGCATTTTCAAGTGTTTACAAACGATTTCTAACATGACATGTGCCCAACTCATAC
>JAPQNM010000002.1:9810721-9813221 GCA_029783475.1 Metacarcinus magister
TCACATGCCCTTCTAAGTTCCTTACACAAACGCGAAAGTGAAATAAAGCAATTGAAAGCATTAACAGTACGTACACACATACATTCAAATTCAAATACAGTTTAGCAGTCGAGAATGTTAATTAAGGGATGAAATAGGTCACTAAGGAATAACTGACCTGATTCGGCTGTGCTATTTTCATTACCTTTTCTTGACCATCCTCCGTTGCGCCTGAGTCCGTCTTTACTGTACTCGTATTCTCGTCCCTACATGTCTACAAATTGAACATAGCATACAGACAATTCCAAAGTTTTTATTGAATCGATTGTATCAATGTTAGGTTTGCTCTTTATAGTGTTTCATTGTGGTTTTTTTTACTAAACATTCTAACGTGTTCGTATGGGTGTATTTCAGAGTAATTATTAACCATCTAAGTTATATATACATATGTTTCCTTCTTATATATGGATGAACAGAAAGCAAAGAATTGTCTAAGAACAGTGAATTATCATTATCTGCATAATTATCATTATTATTATCATTTTTATTATTATTATTATTATTATTATTATTATAATTATTATTATTATTATTATTATTATTATTATTATTATTATAATCATTATCATTATTATTGTTATTATTATTAGTGTTTCATTGTGTTTTTTTTATCAAACATTCTAACGTGTTCGTATGGGTGTATTTCAGAGTAATTATTAACCATCTACATTATATATACATATGTTTCCTTCTTATATATGGATGAACAGAAAGCAAAGAATTGTCTAAGAACAGTGAATTATCATTATCTTCATAATTATCATTATTATTATCATTAATATTATTATTATTATTATTATTATTATTATTATTATAATTATTATTATTATTATTATTATTATTATTATTATTATTATAATCATTATCATAATTACTGTTATTATTAGTATTAGTATTAGTAGTAGTAGTATCATTATTATTATTATCATTATTATTAGCATTAACATCATTGTTATTATTATTATTATTATTATTATTATTATTATTATTATTATTATTATTATTATTATTATTATTATTATTATTATTACCATCATTATTGTTATTACTATTATTACCTTTTCTACTACTACTACTACTACTACTACTACTAATACTTAAAACTACTACTACTACTACTACTACTACTACAGATACCTCCACCCTGCGTTTATTTCAAAGGGCTCCACGAATTGGAGGTCACTGCTACTGCTGCTACTACTACTACTACTACTACTACTACTACTACTACTACTAATAATAATAATAATAATAATAATAATAATAATAATAATAATAATAATAATAATAATAATAATAATAATAATAATAATAATAATAATAATAATAATAATAATAATAATTGGTTGTATGGACATCTTGACAGTTGTGGGTTGTGGAAAGAGAAACACAGTGTATACTGAGGTTTTTTATTCCTGACCGGTTTCGCTCACAGCTTCTGAAGAAGCTGTGAGCGAAACCGGTCAGGAATAAAAAAACCTCAGTATACACTGTTTCTCTTTCCACAACCCACAATAATAATAATAATAATAATAACAATACTAATACTACGGTCATCCCCAATTAGCCTGGACCCTCACTGACTACACTGTATTTTGAGCTTGTTAAAAACTCATCCTTCAGGTAGCCAGAAATGAGTCCGCCGCCTATTTGGAACATTACCATGAAAGACTAATGTTGTCCTGCACAGCGCCACCTCCGGACCTTCACATGCTGGCTGGCTCACGAATCACAGACGGTAAGAAATGTGGTAACTCGGTATTCCTCTGTATGAGTACTTTAAAACACATACTATTACACATACAACATACAGTTAATTAGTAATATGTATGATAGAGAAATCTGAGCAGGCACATCGTTCATTGACCAAATACTGAAAATATAAAGTAGACTTCTGTTTTTGTTTCAATATCACGGTCCTCCTTCTCTGTATTGCTCATATACAGTATGCTTGTCACCCAAAGCTAAGGAGACGGATGAAAACACTAATTGTAAAGTTGTTTTTCTACCTCGCATACCGTACTGCTGTGCATTATACATGTTAAACGCTAATGATTCTTAAAAGCCTGCATTTACCAACTCCCCTTCACAGTAAGTGGGAAAGTTTACCTTGTTCGTCCCTGCATGCAATCTACATTCATGCTACGATCCTACCTAACCCTTGACACATACAGACAGACCCTCTGACCTTGATCCTAAACATTCGTGTGCATATACGTTCATCACAGTCCACGCACACACTCACCCCTTGCGTCCTTCGCGTCCCCTTACTGCATCACGCTCACTCACACAGCAGAGTCGCAGTTTCATTTTTGACAACCACAACTTCAGGCACCACAAGTGAATATTTCAGATCAGGCCAAGTCCATTCGTTTCGTGGAACTACTTGGCGTTCGCTACAACCAGCTAGATAGATAGATAGATGGATAGATAGGAAGATAAGTTGGTAGGTATGTAGGTA
>JAPQNM010000002.1:9818221-9823221 GCA_029783475.1 Metacarcinus magister
TGAACAATAATAAAAAAAAGTCTATAATGAGCAACAGAAAAAAGAATATACAAGATGACCGACGAGAAAAGAGTACATCAAATAAGAAATATATTACAAATCATTAACAGATTGAATTAATTACGCAACCAAAGTATTATTACTCTTTAATTACATACATACTACGCATCGCTGGACGTTTCAGTGACAAAAATGGGATCACTTCGAGAATGTCAGTAACTATATAGCTGGTCAAACAAGATATAAAACAAAACGAATAAAGAATAAGAAAGTTAACATAAACATGATGACAAACGGAAGAACATCCTGCTTTTAAATATACATACGATACAAGAAAAATCTGGTTTAGAGGAATGTCTATATATTTTCTTAATTATACACAATCTGCGTGTGAATAAAAAAATAGAGGAATACATATGCAAATGGAGAGAACGCCCTCTACTTGGACGCTCAACAGGCAACGAGATGCGACCTGAACTTGATGATTAAGTGTGAATCTAGACGCTAGGACGGTACTGGTGTGTAGGTGCGTGTTTACGTGTGTGTGTGTGTGTGTGTGTGTGTGTGTGTGTGTGTGTGTGTGTGTGTGTGTGTGTGTGTGTGTGTGTGTGTGTGTGTGTGTGTGTGTGTGTGTGTGTGTGTGTGGAGCATGTGCGTGTATGGCGTGTGCGGAGGAAACTGATTTTCTTCATTTAGTGTTATAAGAAAGGGATGGAACACACTAGCTAGAATGGGTATCGACCCTCATGTGCCACCACCTACCTCCCTCCCTCCTTCACTCCCTCCCATCACTGTGCACTACCACCCACACCTACTCCGTGCCACACACACACATACAGACACACACACGCACACACACACACACACACACACACACACACACACACACACACACACACACACACACACACACACACACACACACACACACATACACACACACACACACACACACACACACACACACACACACACACACACACACACACACACACACACACACACACACACACACACACACACACACACACACACACACACGCACACACACTGCAAACACACACACACACACACACACACACACACACACACACACACACACACACACACACACACACACACACACACCAGCAAACATACAAACACACACGCACACATATACACACATACACACTAAATCATGCAGGTGAAAGGCCATTAATGCTTGGCTTGGTATGCTATCAAGGCCATTCGCTGACTGAAAAGGAAAACACACCTGTATCAATTTTTCTCTCCCACGCTTCACACAAAGTGTTACTAAATCAGTTCATGTTTTTTTTTTTAAACTAAATGACGGTAGTGATTCTGAAAACAAAGAGGTAAGGTTCTGGACTTAAATTTTGAATGTATATATTTATGAATATATGAATATTTATGACATACGATAAAGATCAAATTTGCCAAGAAGGTGGAGCTGCTATTTTTTGTTACGTGTTAACTTGACTTAGTTTTGTTGGAAGGTTTATCAGTGACGTAAACAGTACATGGTATGAGTTGTTGGCCGCCATCAACCTTCAATTTCATTCCACCTCCCTGAGAAGAAATAATGGAATGAAACTCAAACATGTGAACAAATAATCAACAAAAATAATGCTTCAAAACACACTGCGACTATTATTACAACACCAATACAGGTAACCGCTTAGTTATAAGGAATAAAAAATACTATAATAAGGGCACGTTACAATGAAGATTGTTCGTGTTAATAAGTAAAGGCGCGTTTTGATTAAGCTCAAACGCCTCTTGGATTGTTCGCCATAACACACCAAGGTGGGCGCCCGACGAACAGTTTTCAACAGCTTACTCTAGCAAACAAAACAACAGTGCTAAAAGAAATGGTTACTAAGAACTGGACGGACATTTTTTTCGCTGTTGCCATAGATGGATGAAGTGTGTCAACAGGCTTCTCTAATAACGCAATGTTTGTTCATCGTGACGTCATCAAGTGGGGACAGGTCTGGGCTAAACACAGGATATGTATTTAAGCTCGAGTGCGTCCAGGCTCAAATTTTAGCTTGTCCTGAACACGCAGAATTGGCTTCCTTAACAAGGTGCTACAAAGTCATCGATATCAAACACTAGTAAACTCTATATTTGTGTTAAGTGGAATAGTAATGTTTGAGAGTTTGAATAAAATATCATCATGAAAAATTTTTAATTTTCAACAGACATTGTAGTCTGGAATGTTAAAAACGCATCCATTTCCTTGCATTTTCACTGACTCCTAAGTCTTGAACTGCACTGCTTATTATAACGATTGTCTGACGAGACTATCACATAAGTCTAATGTATGACTGAATGAATTCCCACATCTCATCATAAGCTTGACATGTCGGTTGGTTACGTTACGAGGAAAAAATCGCAATACCAGCCTTTGTAACAATTGTATCATCTATGTGTCATGTTGAGGGTCACTATACCGTACATGTCATGACCAGCTTCATGGTTTTTCAGTATCTGCGTGAAAACTGTAATGGTTTAGGTTGGACGTTACAGAATTTCCCGCTTTAATATCTCTGTTCACATGTACTTTTGAGTGTGCCTTTCGTCCACCATTTCTAGACTCGTGCAATAAAGACATCGTCCCACACTGGCATCGATCCGGTGGCCACTTTACTGTCTGTGTGGCTAGCGTGGCAGCAGAGTGACCTCGGGCTGGTGGAGCTTCGTCGGCCCAGCTTGGCTATTATGTACACGTCATACATCATTCGCTAGACACCCACAGCGTGCAGCACATGACAGTCCTGTTCACCCTACTTTGTCCTGAGGTACGGCATCGTAAATATTGACTTTTTGCATATATAAAATTCTGACAAAAAATTTACACTTCGGTAATGCCACCCTAGAGAATTATACACCTCGAGGAAGATTCTGGTAGCCTCCAAAACTCTTCCTCTGCCTTACAGAACCTACCCTATGTCTCCTAGTACAATGTTTGCCTCTTAAAACAAACAGTCAAGCGTCTATACATCTCTCAACATACCTCCTACGTCTCCCCCCAACATTACCCCACCACTACCCATCCCGCCAACACGCCTCCACCCCGTCACAACACTACCACTGCCACCCACCCAGTCCCTCTACAACCTGACTAATAAGTATCACCACCCTCCCTGCTACACCTGCATACATCAGCACCACTGTCAAAACATTCTATTCCATCACAAGCATATCCCACACCACTACCAACACCATCATCTCATACTACTATTAGACACATGTCACATCCATCTCACCTCCAACACACACACACGCACGCACGCACGCACGCACACACACACACACACACACACACACACACACACACACACACACACACACACACACACACACACCACACACGCACACACACACACACACACACACACACACACACACACACACACACACACACACCACACACACACACACACACACACACACACACCACACACACCACACACACACACGCACGCACGCACGCACACACACTCACACACACACACACACACACACACACACACACACACACACACACACACACACACACACACACACACACACACACACACACACACACACACACACACACACACACACACACACACACACACACACACACATTACTTTGCAGGCATATGTTACCCAGCCTCTTCATACATCTATTAATTAATCTTTCTTTAGGAAACTATAGATGAAAAAAAGACTACACATCTTCAATTGTAAGAACTTACGGAGTGTTTGAGATACAAATTTGTGTAGTAATCATTTAACAGGTGAATAAAATAATGTAACATGTGGCATCTATGACTTTCCCATTAGATGACCTGCAGCATGACTACGACAGAGAGGTTCAGCTAAAAAAAACAGTAACGGCTTGTGTGAGGCATTGGTTCATTCATGTCTCCTTTCAACGTCACCGTGCGGAATACTGATGCGAGACCCACATCCTCTAAGTACTGGATAATTTCACAGTTCAATTCCTGTGGTTCAGTCACTTAAAGTCAGAGGCAAAACAAGTAGTTATTTAGTAGCCTGACCTGCAAAAGGAATCCAAGCCTTGGATAAATGTGCCATTGCACTTTGTATCTTAGCTAGATATTGAAGCTGCCAGTTAACCAGTAGTAGTTCTGATTATTTCGTACGGCCAAAACTGCAGAAATGGCAAAACATTATGTACTTCCTTTCCTTAGTTGTGTTTTTCTACCTACCTTGCACTTACATAATCCCTTTTTATTTTATTCTCAATGCACAGGAATGCAAAAAGAAACACAGTCCTATAACTGCTACTACTAATGCTGCATCACTTGGATACAACCTTCATTCCTGCATACTAATGATGCTCTGTCACTGATCACAGATGATGATGCATTTCGTGGCTCTTTTTCTACTTTCCTGTTGCTGCTAATGACTTCTACACTTATGCACTTGAAACAATGGATCTGGGACGAGTAATTTTGGTAGAAGTTGTACAAATGGTACCATTCCTATTTGCAACTAGACGCTGCTTTGAAATATCTCCATTCGTCATCACTGAACCATGAATGTCTCCATCACATTTGCATTCTTGCATGATTCTGCAGCTTCTCTTATAAGGACAGATTTTTTTTGCATGGCAGATTAAACCAGAGAGAGAGCGAGCGAAAAAAAAAGACGTCACAGCAGAAGGAAATAAAGCAGACATAAGCAGCCTGCGAGCCACCTGTACATGGCCTGGATGCATGTTCCATTCGAACCACCAAACCACGTGATAATTACATGATCCGTATTTCTTACAGAAGAGACGACGGAAGGATCTGTAGAACAAAGACTATTTTTTCATGAGTTACTTTTTTTCACTTACTATGTTAGATATACAAAGAAGCTGTTGACGGCAGGTAAATTATACTTACTTTCTAACTTACATGATCACCATCTTTATCATCACTACCATCACCATCATCATCACAGTTGTCATACTATGATTTTAAAAAGTCATAATT
>JAPQNM010000002.1:9833221-9840721 GCA_029783475.1 Metacarcinus magister
CACACACACACACACACACACACACACACACACCTTAATCATGAAGTGCGCCTCCTCCTCGTTCTCAGTGAGGGCGCTCATGTGCAGTCTGCCACCTTTCCGGGATAGCGTCGCACGTCTCCCGTTCTCAGTATACACGCAGCAAGTGAGTGGCCACAGAGAGGCGTCTCCCAGGGGCAGCAGAGGACCCTGGCTCATTACTTCAGGAGGAACAGTTCCACTCATTCCTCCCACTGCTGGTTGCTGGTGGGTGATCCTGCAGGACAATGGAGCACAACGGTCACTCTTACTCAGCCTCCTTACGGTAACAGGTTATTATTGAATTCTCCTTAACTTACTCCATTATGAACATATGAGTTGATTAATTTATTTTGACAAGTTGTACTGTACCTAACTTACCATAACAGCCTCTTTAAAGATACGTATTTCTAAGGCTGGCACCTAATAAATTGATGAAAAATACAGCGGCACAACAAAGCCTTCTGCCATACGAAATGCCGCGTCCTCACCTCACGTCCAATGTTTTGTGCACCTTCGTATTTCCAATGACATCTTTCTCTTGCTTCAATAAAGAATTCCTTTTGTCCTCGGCCGGGTTCGGGGTTACTTTTTGTTCAGAGGCTATATTGCCATCGTTCGTGTTAGCGTCACCACTCTCTTGGGTCAAGCGCCTGAGCTTCGGAGTCACGTTTTCATCAGACTCAGAGTCACTCGCTGTCTTGCGGAAGAATCCAAGGATACTTTTCATGCGTTCGAGACTTCTGATGACGAAGCTGAGGTCTGCCGTCTGTTTGGTGTCGGTTAGCATCTCCTTCACATCCTGAGAAGAAGCATCGACCGCGACGCTCTCCTCGCAGACCTGCACGGCAAGTCACCCCAAGGTGTGAGGAATGGGATTTTGAAAACAATCACATACATACATGCACATAAATTAATTAATTAATAAATAAATAAATAAATGTATATGTATATTTTTTTTTATCTCACTCCATTATCATCATTGTTCTTCTATCTTATTTTCTAGCTCTTAGCTACTCACCTTGAGAAGCTGTACTGAACAAGTCCTCACAGAGTCTAAGATTTTCTTTTTTTCTTCTAGCACATTGTTAAGGATAGTCTGCCCCCTCTCCTTCATCTCCTGCCGTTTCTCTTGCAACACCACCCTCGTCCTTACAATACTGTGTCCATTCATGACGCGGCAGGTAGAGCATAGAGGTATCTGGCAATCCCGACACCAGTACACCAAAAGTTCTCTGTGAGTCTCGCACTTCCCTGTCTGTGGTTAGGGTGAAGAACAATACTTTAGAATACTCAACCATATACATCAGGGTTTTTCATGTGAAACTATCCCTGAGTTAAACCTTCTAAGTATCTCAAGGTGTTTCTGAACCTAAAATAAGCCGATACAGATGCCATGACACCAAGCATTACGAAAAGTATATGCTATGCGTAACTCTAGTACAACCAATTTTTCAAGCACAAAACGATGTATCTAAAATATAATGCTTTTGGTCTAGTTTCAGATGACTAAGTTAATATGCTTTCAGCTATGCTATATGAATTTAGAACATTGCTTAGCTAATTTTACTCAATCAACTATGTTTAATTTCCGATGATCACAGCAGCTCATTAGGGTAACGGAACATAGCGAGGACTACCTTCCAGCCACATTAACTAAGCTACTGCACTGAGCTACAAACAGGACTCACCCTCACATTCCACCCCTGACTCAAAGTTTTAGGGAAGGAGAACTGAAATCAAGGGAAAGCAATTGAAAGTAAATAGAAGTTGCTCAAGATAAGGAATTTCCAAATAAAGATAAAAGAATAAAAGTAAAGTTAACAGTTAGCTCTATAAAAATAGAAGTAAAGAAATAAAAGTAGAATTAACAGTTAGCTCTAAAATTGATGAAGTTATTAACTGACCTAACTTTGATGAAAGATAACAGAATTCTACAAATTATAATAGTCCTGGAAGTGACTGTTATCAAGTCTCTAAAACGTAAGTACTTGTTATTGTCTAGCCTTCAGGTGTCCTCAAAGGTATCAACATCACATCAACATCAATCCCCAGAGGTCAATGGGATTATACAAGTGGTTAATAAATGGCTGGGGGTCAATGGAGGGTCGAAAGTAAAGGAAGGTTAATTGAGGGTCAATAATTTTTTAAGGGTCCCTGTTAAACTCCAGGCCAGTCCCTCGTTATCCTGAAGGTGAGGTGTCTGGGAGACAGTGTTACCAAGGGTTGGATAGTCAGCCAACAGCGAGAGCGGTCTTAGGTGGTCTCCAGCACCTGAAGTACTATTAGTCAAAGTAGTATTTATCAAACTATTTTCATATAATAAATCTGTAACTTAATGAGTACTTTCTTCATTCTAATCTAAAAACCAAAGTGTAGAGAACACCTTATTAGCACTTTAAACTTATAATTTGATTAGATGTCTGAGGTTCTACAGACAACATGGCTTACTTTGTCCTCCCGGTAGGCATTGGCGCGGCTGAGGATCTCCTTGTGGACGGGCAGGTCTTCGATGAGTGGTTTGAGATGACGTTTTCGGCATGCCGGGCAGGGGAAGTGACCTTTGCCCTTGATGGTGGCGAGGCAAGGCCGACAGAAAGTGTGGCCACATCGGGGTAGGAGGACAGGTTGATGTTCCTCTTCGTCGAAAAGTTCAGTGCACATAGGACATAAGATCTCCTCTAGCTCGTCTTCTTCAGGCAGGTCCTCGGTACTTGGCTCATCTTTTGGCTCCGACACTATCGTCTTGTTTTTCCTTTCGTCTTCCTTTTTGTTCTTATCAAGCGATTGAGGTTTTTTTGGTGAATCGGTCTTTTGTTGTGGTTCTTTCTCCGGTTCTTTCTTCCTCTTCCACAGTGGTTCTGGCTTTTTCACTGGTTCTAGCTTGGCTTTCGGTTCTTGTTTTTCCTCTGTTTCTATTTTTCTCTTCCAAATCGGTTCTATTTTCTTCACAGGGAGTTTCATTTCTGTTTTTTGCACTGGTTCTTGTTTTTCTTGTGGTTGAATTTTCCTTTTCCAAATCGGTTCTATCTTCTTCACGGGAGCTTCTTTTACCTCCGGTTCGGGTTTTTTTACAGGCTCGAATCTTCTTTTCCATAATGGTTCCAATTTCTTAACTGGTTCTATCTTTTGAAAATTTTGTGTCTTCGGCAAATCCAGTTTTTTCTCTTGTTTATTTAATATCTCTTGGATTTTTGCCACTTCTTGCTTCCCCTTATTTATTGGTTCTGGCTTCATCTCTGTTTCTGTTTTTCTCTCAAGTTTTCCTGGTTCCTGTTTTTTCTTCCATAATGGTTCTGGTCTTCTCCGTTCAACAGTCGCCTCCGTTTCCTGTTTGTTTTCGTCCTTCTGGCTTTTATCATGCTCCTGCTTCTTCTCTGATTCTTGTTTTTTCTCAGCCTCTCGTATTCTCTTCCACAACGGCTCAACCTTCTTCTCGGACTCCTCTGGTTTCTTTTCCTGCTCCTGTTTTCTCTTCCATTGAGGGAGGTTCTGGCCCTCAGGTTTAGGCGTTTCTTCAGGTTCCCGAGAAATTTTGTGGCTCAACCCTGCCCTCCATTTCTGCTTGAATTCGCAATCTACCAAAGCAAAGTATGAAATAGTTAGTAGTAAAATTATTGTAGTAGTAATAGTAGTAGTAGTAGTAGTAGTAGTAGTAGTAGTAGTAGTAGTAGTAGTAGTAGTAGTAGTAGTAGTAGTAGTAGTAGTAGTAGTAAAAGTAGTAGTAGTAGTAGTAATAGTAGTAGTAGTAGTAGTAGTAATAGTAGTAGTAGTCGAGTCGTAGAAGTAGTAATAGTAGTAACAACAGCTGTAATTGTTTTATTCTTGTCGTTTTGTATGTATAATGAAAATATGTTATGTCTTCCAAGTCATTAGTTTCCTGAGTGGTCCCCAGAGTTGTCATCTATTATCTTTTCCCGGCCCATTAAGACGCCCATTTGAGGTCTTGGCATCTGTACGGGTGATACTTTTAGCTAGTCTGCGGCGGCCTTCCTCAGCTCGAGGCCGTAAACAAGCAGATAAGTATGCAGCAGCAATTGGTTATATCTAAATATGAGATGTAAACCAAATTCTAAGTGAGGTTTGATTTTAAACTGAAAATAGATTAAGCAATAATGTACTTAGCAACAAGATTTCACTGTACGAAGTTGATCCTGTTTATAACTTTTTTCTTGTCACTGAATGTGGCTTCAAACTGTGGGAGGGACATGCTAGGGTGCAGCAGAGACCTGCGGGACAGTGCTGCCCTCTGTGCCCTATCTGCCGTCGTGCAGCCATTCATGCCTTGAAAGGCATGAATTGATCAATACAAATTTCATATATTGGTGAAATGAGAGAGCATATCCATATTCATATCATTATATCTAAGTCACAAGCTGACGTTAGTTTATATATTACAAGGATTCCTAAAACAGGGTACACATACCACCCAGGGATATTGTCAATGGTACGTTGTCACGCTTATATGTAATTATAAGTCAAAGAGTGATGATAATACCAGTACTATGTTTCATTCTACTTACGCAATTACAAGTACCTTCGCTGGGGCTTTATGGTTCGCAAACATAAAGTAAGTTCGACTAGAACAAAATTGAGTTACAGACCCGTGTGGCAGGTGGCTGGGATGGTAGATGGGAACCACTTTTTCTCTTGCCCACTGTGTGACTCTCTATATTCGAACACATAACATCACGACTGCCTTGACTGTCCTATGGTCGGTGACATGCTGCCGCAGGAGCATATCCTTCACCACAATAATATCAACCTTTTAGTGCATGAAAACCTGGATCACATTATTGTTCGCCACTCGTGCTTATGGAGCTGTTGAATGTGGGTACAGCACACCCAGCACGCTTTAAGTGTCTTATGTGACATAAGTGCCTCGTTACACTCATTGTTTATCAATTACAATGGTTTGATTCAAAAGTGCGCAGTCAATTAATTGAAACAAAACATTTTTTTTGGAAACCTCTATGTAGCGTGGGTGTACTTGGTTACGTGAATATACACAAGCTGCTTCACCAATCAACCATCGTCAGCTTAGACTCCTACAATACACTGAACTAACTCCGTCTTACACCACTATGAAGCACAATGATAAAAATGGATCATCACAATAATCACACAAGAAATTCCAAAAGAAGTTAAACTGATACGTCTGGGCACTCAATACATCTATAAGTATAATATTTACACATCAAATGGTAGTAATATGAAACAAAAATAATTATGTGACATTCAGCCACATGATGGCAGTCCATAACACTTAGTTCTAATATCTGTCCCCAGACGGCGGTGTAGTCGCCAACTAGTTCAAAAGCTTGCTCAGTGGATGGTTTTTCCAATTATAATAACACATATTTCCTGTAGATGGTGGGAAGACCTCTCTGATATCTAATTTTTCAATCTTGAGTTTCCTGACTTTCTATGATAGATCAGAAAAGTATTCACTATTTTATATGACGTCATCACACCATGACAGCCGCTGTAGTGGACAGGTAAAAATAGTAACACCAAGGGGTGCGCCACCAGTCATTCAATGTGTGGAGGGGTACACACACGTAGGTGTTTGAGGACCACTCTCCAACTGTAATGTTTAAAACTCATGTTGAAAATGTTGTGCTTGAAAACTATTGCAAATATCCTGGAACTATTTTCCTACTAATACATCAAAACATGAACACATAAGACATAATATCAGACCCTTTTAAAAGACGGAGCAGCCAAGCATGCAATATACGAGAGCCGACACAATGAACATTTACATAACTCAGTCCTATATTTAGACGCATCCATCCGCGGCCGTGCGAGGTGCGAGGTGCGAGCAGAGTGATCCCTGCATGAGCGTCACAACCTGTCCGCCACCTGGTCACATATACCTGGCGTCACCTGCCATGCAAAAGAAAAAATAATGCTATGGCTTGGCAAACGCTTCACCACCCGAGATACAAATATAGAGTATGATAGGAGGGACTTATGGAGAACTGTGACGAAAACACTCAGCAGCGTTGTTGTGAGAATATACGTTCACTTGTTTATCGGTTAACATACCGCCACCGCTACTTTCTCACGCATACTGATACAACTTCGATCTCTGACTGCACGTAAGCTTAAAAAACAATGATGGTTAAGCTCAGGATCGATCGAGTACATGTAATCAAGTAAGCACCCAGTCTGCCTACGAGAAGGACCTTTGAGGCATATCGAAGAATGAATCCGCGGCTGGTGGTGGTACAGAGTGCATGGTTATGGAAACGTCTGAACTTTTCCTTCAATGTTTTTTCTTGGTTATGAGAAGGGAAATATTTGGAGTATGTTTTATCTTTTACCCATGGCGCCGGTAGGCTTCAGAGAGACCTTAGATGGTTGGCCTCCGCCCGTTAGTAGCGCGGGTTAGATTTTTTAAGTGACGCCTTGTTTCTTCTTATTGATAGGCTCATGCTGCCAGCGGAAGTTCCTCGCGCATATAACGTTGCAGTCCCGGCGAGGATGGTGTTATGGCAGCATGTGGGTGATCTTAGGCCACTCGGCGGTAGTAACGTAGAAAAGTGGCCAGCCCGTGCCGAGGCTCGAACACGGGACCCTGAGCTGGTATGCCCGACCGCTAGCCACTAGACCACCGTTTTTGTTCTTGTTGTTGCTGTTATTGTTATTGTTATTGTTATTATTATTATTATCATTATCATTATTATTATCGTTATTATTATTATTATTATTATTATTATTATTATTATTATTATTATTATTATTGTTGTTATTATTTTTGTTTTGTTATTTCATTATCATTATCATTATCATTATTATTATTATTATTATTACCATCATTATTAATATTATTATTGTCATTATCGTTATCCTCCCCATTGTATTGTTGTTATTATTATTGTTTTTATCATTGTCACTGTCATTATTATTACCATGAATAGAATTGTTATTATTGTCATCATTATTATTATTATTATCATTATTATTATCATTACTATCATTACAATTATTATTATCATAATCATCATTACAACATTTTATAATTATTATTATCATTATCATGGGCATTGCCATTACTAAGAAAGATACCTAATGTTTGTGTGTTATATATCAACACGAGTATGTTATGCTTTGGTATAAGTCCTATGAAATAAATGGAAGCCTGTGAACAAAGCTGAACCACATCATAAACACACACACGCACATTAGCAGAGGTGAGGGGCGTCGTGGCTCATCCGCTACTCACTTTTCGTTGGTGGTGGTATTGGTGGTGGTTGATCAGACACTTGGCCTGCGCGGCGCCACAGTGGGCTGGCTCCTGTCACCCAGAGAGGGAAATATAAACTCGAGTCCCCACCCCCACCTCACACTCTGTCCCACCCAAGAGTCCCACCCCATCAGAGTACGCGATGGATGGGAAATATTGTGGAATTCTATTAGTGTGGTTTTTTTTCTTCATTATTATTACTACATGGGCGATCAGAAAAACCATCAAGC
>JAPQNM010000002.1:9850721-9875721 GCA_029783475.1 Metacarcinus magister
TTCAGAGTCTTCCGGTCCAGTGGTCTTCATTTTGGGTGCCTCCATCCAATCTGTTTCAGAAATAGATTCATGGCGAGGAATTGCTGTTAGGTTGGATTGCGTGGCCTCGGTACAGGACCTGCCTCTTAGAAGCCTTCTATTTGCCGGAGCTGCTTCTCTTGATAACTTGTTTCTTACCTCAGACTCCAAACTTCCCATCAGCGTGGAGGCCATGAGCATCCCTTCAATGGTGGAGGCTTGACTTGCCTCTTCCAGTATGTTGGTTACTCTGTCGCCAAGCTCGTGTAAAACTTGGGAATGGTGAGCAATACGGACCAAGCGAGTCACCAAACCAGCCATCTCTTTGAGCAGCGTCCGCTGTTTCTGGTCCATTTTCCACTTCAGCCACGCTCCCGTCTTTTGTATATCTTGGTGCTGATTGTTGACAAAGTTATGTGCCGCCTGCACATCATGACCATCCTTCACGTGGCCTTCCAGCAAGCAATGGCCACACAGCACCATTCGACATTCACAGCACCAAAATTCCATTATGGAATCATGGGATGCACATCTATTCCCCTCGCTTATCTGAAGAGAACATGTAATTTCAGAGTTGCATGCATCCTGGAATTATAGTTATGTGGCTAATATTTACATGGATCCGTTACACATACACACGAACCACAGGCATCACAAGTTGGCATTTGAATACAACTCAACCTGAGCCCCACAACTTCTTACAGTAGTAGAATAAATTATAACTAATTCAATGCATAAACAGAGGCGAAACTGATGAAACACAGTTGAAAATAGCCTAGAAAAGTGACAGACAGACAGAGACAGATACAGAGAGAAACAAATAAACACATCATTTAATTAACCGTAGAATAAAACCAGTACTCACCTGAGACTTCCTGTAGTTCTCAGACAGGTGTAAAAGAGCGAATATGGGCGGGAGAGCGTGGACTTGAGGGTTCTCGTGAGGTGTTCTACAGGTGGGACACGAGAGGAAGCTCCCTAACTCATCACTGTCCTCCTCTAATTTGACCAGGCAGTTCCGGCAGAAGACATGACCGCACAAAGGCAACACCACAGGCTCCTTCTGCCCAGCCATGTACATATCACGACACACTCCACACACCAGCTCGGCTTCCATTGTTCCGCCTCCAAACTCTGAGGATGAGGCAGATGGCAGCGCTGAGTGGGTGTAATTATAGGAAAACATTGATGTCAGGTGTTGGAAATATAATATAATACATATAACTGACACCAGTCATAAAACAAAATGTATACGATTCGTAAACCAAGACACTAATCTATATATTTTTTTCTCTCTCTTCATCTCTTTTTTTTCTTCTTCTTCGTATGCCGTTTTCAAGCCTAAATTGTTATTTTGCCATCTTGACTGTCCATCTGTTGTTATTCCTACAAGTAATGTAGGAATAACAACAATGTAGAAATAACCTATGTACTTTTTTTCCCATCAAAACTCGATTATAAGCAGCTTTCATGGATTCTGTAATCCATGACGGGATTGCATTTCCTATGCCTTATATTACTCTCATCATCCTTAAGTCTATGTTTATATGTCTATTTCAAGACTACACGTTTCTAGTCTATAATGTAAATCTGAGAGAATACTTTCATTACATAAATTCACTCTATTGATTATACTTAAAAGGGTCCCATTCCCATCAGTTTTTTTGTCCTTAATCTTTTATATTGTAGTTTCATGAATCTAGTTTGCATTAACTTTGTAACAGTTTTGGCATTTCATCAATAAATTTACTTTGTTTCCATAGAGCGTAGTTAATGAACATTTTCATTTTCTTCGCGTCCATCTTTGTATCTTTGTAATTCATGTCAAGGCTCTATGTATGTACTTTCTCGAGCTCCTGTTGTTGTAATCATGTCAGACCTCAGCTACCAAGGCAGTGTACTCGCTGTAATACAATATAGCTAGATATTCTTAACTTAATTCCTCCGATTTTCCATCTAGTATAAATGAAAGCTTCTCTTAAGTAAACATTCCATAACTACGAAGGAATTGTACGCATACCAAGACCTTTCCTTTATCGAGATCACATATATTTTCCCTCCCTTCTTCCATAGATCTACGGCTACAGTCCTTTTACTAAAGATATCAACACTCAATCTACTTTACCTTATTTTTGTGTAGACATTCGAGAAAGTATTTCGTTCAATGGAGGCAGGGTGCTGTACGGGTGTAGCTGTGGCAATGGGTGATGGCAAGGCACTATGGTACTCGACTTGGTGTAGCCGATGTGCCAGCTCAAGGAGGCGCAGGACAGGATGTTAGTGGGTCCGGATGTTGTATGTGTTGGAGGGGGTTAAAGGGGGGTTGTTCGTGTTAATAAAGGATCTCAAAAGTGGCATATCTAGAGCATAGTAATAATGAATATAACAATAATGATGATAATGATGATAATGATAATGATAATAATAATAATAGTAATGATGATGATGATAATAATAATAATAATAATAATAATAATAATAATAATAATAATAATAATAATAATAATAATAATAATAATAATAATAATAATAATAATAATGATATAAGGGTGCAGGAATGGTATGAATAAATTATACAATTGGGAGAAATGGAGTAAGCTCATGTAAATGAGGAAAGAAAATGAGCACAAAAAAATTCAAGCCAAGAGTTCTGGAATAATGTGAATGGATGCCTGAGAAAATAAGACAGAAAGGAAGGAAGAAAGGGAATAAGGTGACATTGAAGGACGATATTAATAACATGTAAGGTAAGTATTAAAAGTAAGCTAAAGAACAGATGATAGTCGGCACATGGAGAGGACTATTACGCATAAAGGAAAATTGTAACAGTAAAGTGGATGTTATAAGTAAACACTTGTCTTATACACAAGGTGATCTATGTGTATACATATGGAAAATAGATATTCAGGGAACTGTAAGAGAAAATTGGCTTTCAACTATAATCGAAAAATCAAAAAAAATAAAAAGGATATAATGGTAAAGCGTTATAAATAAAAAAGACGGAAGATATGAGAGTTGTAAGTAGGAATATGGAACTACAAGACAAGAGGTTGTAACAAAGGTTGTAAAAATAAGGAAATGGATAGGAAATAGACATTTGAAGTCATGGGAGTTAAATTATAGAAGAATGCATAAGTGAGGACCATTTAGAGGAATTAATATCCTTGGACATGTAAAGAACAAACAAAAGAAAGAATAAAAAGTTAAATACATGCGACTCTAGCGAGCAAAAATATGATAGAGGACTATACTGGAAGGAACTTAAACAAACTAGTGACTATATGTAACGTAACATTTTTCAATGGAGCATAACAAGGAAGAACGTTCGCAATGAATGAAGCAGTGAAGATGTAGTGACAAATAGCACAGTAATAACACAGTAATAAAGTTTTGAGAGAGAGAGAGAGAGAGAGAGAGAGAGAGAGAGAGAGAGAGAGAGAGAGAGAGAGAGGAGAGAGAGAGAGAGAGAGAGAGATGAGAGAGAGAAGAGAGAGAGAGAGAGAGAGAGAGAGAGAGAGAGAGAGAGAAAGAGAGAGAGAGAGAGAGAGAGAGAGAGGAGAGAGAGAGAGAGAGATGAGAGAGAGAGAGAGAGAGAGAGAGAGAGAGAGAGAGAGAGAGAGAGAGAGAGAGAGAGAGAGAGAGAGAGATATGAGAGTGGGGGGGGGGAGCTGGGGGGAGAGCTGGGGGGAGCTGGTTCAGAAAATAAGCCTTAATATTTTGAGAAATTCATGAATGTAAGTAATCAATCAAATAAACACTTTAGTGACATTTATAGCATGAAAGGGAGGAGGTTGTATTATGGGCAAAAATAAATTTTCAGTATAATAAGACATGAGGAGAACGAAGAAATAGATAAATTATTCGACGTATATCATATCTAGTAATCTGACTTAGAGAAGGGAAAGTGCCTTGAAACAGGACACATATAACTATTTTCCTTATCTATCAAAAGAAAGGAGATATGACTGTGGTAATTATAGGTGTTTCAAACAGTGAAATATGGATTAATCATAGTATGGCATTTCCGTCAGGCATGTTGCTTGTACAGTACGTAGTACGTCACGTATACGTGTCTGCTTACTGATTGAAGATTGCTAAGCCCTTAAGATTGGTACGCTCTTATTGTACGGAAATGTACCATATTCTAAATTGTTGTAAAATAAAATCTGAGTAGAACCTTCCAGTTTGTTTATATATCCTGATATGTTATATGATAACTGTAAAGCTATCCCGTACAACAAACGTGTTTGTTGACAGTGACGTCACGACCCAAAACACTCATTAGGTAACCAATACCAAGTGAGTAGTGGTATAAGGCAGGGTTGCACAGGCTCCACCACACTATTCAAGATAGTTACTTTTAAGATAATGCAAAAATTGGAGGAGTTAAACAGAGGATTCAAGGATGAAAATTTTAATATAACATCTTTGTTCTATGCGGATGATGGGATGCTAATGGCAGAGAGTGTAGAGGATGCTGAGAGAGTAATAGAAGTAATGACAACCAGTAGAGAATGTGGATTAGAGATAAATAAGCAGAAGAGTAGTATAATAGTTTTAAATAAGAAGGAGAAACCTCAGGAAATAGCAGGCATAAAAGTTAACAACAACATTAAATATTTAGGTATCACTATTAATGATGGCAAAAATTGTTTCAAACAACATAAAGAGTTAACCAATATGACCTATTCTGTAATTGCTAGAAGCTGCTCAAAATGATTAATAGGGAAAACTTATTGGAAGAGTTTAGCACTCCCTGCAATTCTGTATGGGAGTAACGTGATGGATTTTACTCAAAAGGAGATAGAACAGTTACAAAGGATAGAGAACAGTCTGAATCGTAAAATCCTGGGAGCTCCAAGATATGCACAAGGAGCAGCACTGAGGGGAGAGATAGGAATATCTAGAATGAAGGCAAGGATAATGGAAGGGCAGCTGAAGTACTTGCAGCACATTTTGAGGGGAAAAGGGAATATATTAATTGAGAGAGTGGTGGAAGAGATGAGAGTGCAGAGGAAGAAGAATAGATGGATAAAAGGTTTAATGGAGGACAGAAAAATGATTGACATAAGAGGAAGTATGGTTACAAAAGACGAGATTAGAAACAAAGTAAGAATGTGGGATACAAAAGTATGGAAGAAAGAAATGGACGATAAAACAAGTCTGAAATGGTATAAAGAAAGGAGAAATTAAATGGGTGGCCAAGAAAGAGTGTATGATAACAGAGAAGCTTCAGTACTACTATTTAAGTGTAGAAGCAATACAATGAACTTGGCCGATAGGAAGAGGTTTAAAAATGAAGCTACTGAATGTATAATGTGCGGGCACTACAATGAAGATTTAAAACACTTCCTCCTGCACTGCCCAGCATACAGTCAAGAAAGAAGAAAAAACCCAACACTGCAGCAGCCCTACCAAGAAAAGGAAGACCCTTTGATTGGCAACATCCTATATACCAACCACACCGCAGAAGAAAACAAAAAGATGTTATATAAATTTTGGCAGGCAAGAAACAATAAAATAAAAGAATTAACACCTTAAAACTTATAAAACTTAAAACTTATAAAAGACCCAGACCGCAAAAAGTAAACATTAGGAAGTGCCGTTCAAAAGGCAATACTTCCGCCTTTCAACAGAACAAAACCAAGGTACCGCAGCCTTAAACAACACCAAGAATACCAAGGTAGAGCCAAGAGCGACGGCTAATGGGTAGCAAGCAATTTAACCAGGTGAGACAGTGAAGACTAACTAGGGTATAATGAAACAGTATTTGTTAATCACTAACATAGTAGGTAGGGTGGGAAAAAATTGAACATTGGAATTTTATCATTACAGATTAAAGTTTGGTAACGATGACGTAACCATGAAGAGCTGAAACAAATCTGGAGTTGTAGTGTGAAAGTGTTTAGCGCGAAGAGGTAAGTTAAACCAACTAGGTTAACAACGCATCATCCTATTATGCTTAGTTCTACCATTATTTCTTTAGGTAAATCTGCATAACTACTGCTCAGACGCTATCGATATAAATATGAAGTGGTTCATACTATACATAGTGTGCTCAACACATCTGTGAAGGTTTCAGGCGGTGCTAACCATTATTTACTTGGTAAAGCATCTTTCAAGTTGTTAGGTTGATTAGGTTAGGTTAGGTTATAGTTAGATTATGTTAGGTTATGGTTAGGTTATGGTTAGGTTACGGTTAAGTTACGTACAGTTTGGTTACGTACGGTTTGGTTCGCTTAGGTTCAGTTATATAAGCTTTTTATATTTTATTACCCAAAAGTTAGGCATTTCACCCTAGACTTTTTTCCGGATTGCCATATATGGCCTATATTTCATTATAATGACGAGCACCGCCTGAAACCTTCACAGATGTGTTGAGTACACTATGTATAGTATATACCACTTCATATTTATATCGATATCGTCCGAGCAGTAGTTATGCAGATTTAGCTTTCTTTATCATTATTATTATTATTATTATTATTGTTATTATTCTATGGCAAAGTAAGAGGAGTGTATGTGTATGGATGTGTGTTTGCATACCTTGTCTTGGCTACCCTCCTTTAGGGGGATAACAGCCTGGTATATAGATAGATCGATAAATTATTATTAATATTTTTGTTTATGTATATTCTTTATCTTATTCTAGTATTACTGCAATATTCGTCATATATAACAATATAATAGAGTCTGGAATAGGGTAGTCTACCTAGCTACACGAGGAACCTCCTGTTTACCTAATTCCTTTTTTAGATTATTCTCCTTAAATTTAACTTAAATTTTTTTTTCTTTTAATCTAAGTATATGCGATTCACGTTTTAACAACTGGCTGTTAACCCTGTTTCCCTCATCCAACGTTCTATTTATGAAACAATTCCTGCCTGTCTCTTTCTTACATCTTTATGAATCTAACTTGAACCTAATACAAGTATGTAGTAACAAGCTCACTTACTGCAAGAACCTTACCAGGTCCACAGATTTTCAAACTTTTTTCTTTTAAGTAGAAGTAAAAGCATTTTGTTTGAATCACTGATTTACAATATTTTGGTATTAGCTACACCAGTTACTTGAATAGTATTTTTCTTGGTTCTTTTGATTTTATTTAGATGAATTTAAATGCTATGGTGACATTTTTTTATTACATTATTTCTTATGACATGCATATACATTTAATAAAGAATTTTCTCCATTCAGTGAAAATGGCTCGTCATAGTAAGATACAACTGGAGGTTCTTCATCTGTACAAACAGTGTCTCCGAGCAGCTGAGAAAAAACCGGGTTTCTATGCTAATGTTCAGTATGAGTTTAGAAAAAACTCTGTCCTTCCAAAAACAGAAATCTTGCGCATAGAGCATCTACTGAGGCAGGGATTTCGCAAACTTAAGATGATGCAAGACCCATTTGTTAACAGCATGGGTCGCTTCCAGAAGTGATATTTATGACAGTCTTAGATAATAAAAATTTATTTTTTGTGTATGAACAAGGAATTTGATTATCAAGTCAATGAGAAATTAGATTCTTGAATACTCTCTGCCTAGTGAAAATGGGAAGCAAGGTAGTTTATGTCCACAAACTGGGACGCATGCCCTACCTGGCTACATGGGAGCTCCAGAAGAGGACGGCGATGCAGGTGCTGAATAATATTCAGTGTGGAAGGGATCCTGGCCACAGACTGTTGCTAGTAGAGCATGACCCAGGTGAGACAAGATATGATGACTCAAGTTCTTACACTGAAAATAGGAAACTAATATTTCGGTGAATTTGTTATTCATATGCAGTACTACTTATCTATGAAATGTATATACATATTATGTATTAATAATGATATTTTGAGTACACAGTACTTAGCATAAAGTTGATTTTTAGAGATGAATGTCTATTTAAGGGTTTGTATTTCCAAAGAGTCTGATGTACCATCCTAACCTGAAATACTTCTTTTTTCATTAGCCAACATTATTTCAACCCTTCATCTACCAATTTGGGCTTAGAAGAAAGGCTTTCATAAATCTATTAGAATAGCTAAAATTTTTACTAAGTATACACTTTGAAATAACTTTCAATAGCCTAGTTTATTTTGCCCAATGGAATTGACCAAGGCAAAGTAACAGGTGACAATTTTTCTCAGTGAGTTTAGAGGACAAACCAACAAAAATCAGGAAACACCATTTCTCACATTCTTATTTAATGCTTACCTAACCTGCCAGACTCCTATACAGAGTGCATTTGTTGCAAAATTTTATTTTAATTGTGGTGTGATTATGGGTGTGAGAATATCCCAGAACCAAGTGTAGTTGTTTTTCATTGGATCTTTTGGATGTACTGTGCCTCAATTATTATCATCTTGTATTTTAATGTAGAATGCATTTTTCTAGTTTATACAACAGGACTTCGTGAAGCTGATTACACACCAGAGTTAGAAGCAGAACTGCGACAGACGGGAGCAGACTTCTACCGAACCAACCGTGGTGGCCTCATTACCTTCCATGGGCCAGGACAGCTGACTGCCTATCCTATTGTGTACCTCAAGTCCTTCAGTCCTGGCATTAAGTGGTAGGAATGCACAACATGTTTTTATGTTTAAATAGTGAAGCTGTTAGTTGAAGAAAAAGAACATTGATACGTAACAATACATTTAACAAAAATGTAGATGTCATCATTGCTTTGTAGGAAAAATGATGGAAATCATTTATATAAGTGAGTTTATATAAGGAGTGGGTTTCACATAAAGCACATTGATCCCCAGGTATGTGTGTGCCCTGGAGCGCACAGCGATACGCACACTGAGGGCGTTGGGCATCACTGCACACACGTCTCCCTACACTGGTGTGTGGGTGGGAAATAATAAAATATGTGCATTAGGTAGGTGCATCTATGCTTACGACTATTGGTGTTGTATAAAGAAATAGTCTTAATATTGGTCACCTTGAGAAAAAGTTCCAAGAAATAAGCATCATAATAGAATTTGAACAACAGCTGGCAACAGACAACATAATTATTTGTATTTTCATTGCCTTATAATGACTTTGTCTATTTTATTACAATATTTGCTCAATTTTGAACATTGAAACTGATAGAAAATGTCAAATAACCAATAACCTTTACACATTTGCCAACAGGCTTGCAAGGGCGTCGTGTCACAACTCATGGGTTGGGCCTCAACTGCAACACAGATCTCCAGTGGTTTGACAATATTGTACCGTGTGGCATCCCAGATAAAGGTGTAACAAGTGTCACCAAGGAGCTGGGAAGAGAAGTAACTGTACAGGAAGTGGAACCATACTTTCTAGAGTCATTTTCAGAAGTATTTAATTGCAAACTTATGATGACCCAACCAGATCCTGATGGAGAAGTTAAAGAAATACCAGCCAGTGATGTATGACATCCTTGAAAAAATGTGCAATAAGTTTTGAGGTTATAAGCTTTTTCTTCTTTGATTATCAAGTACAAGTCAAACTTTTAGGTCTTAATTTAATGCTTTCATGTCACTGATGTCAGTGGTATCACTGTAAATATGTAAATATATTTTATGAGTATTGTATGCAAGTTTTTCTTACCATATTTCCAATAGAAAGATGAATTCATTTTATACGTAATTATGAAACTAAACCAAATTCTTATTTTTGTATAAATACATCTGCCTTGTTGACAATTCTGGACAAGTCCCACAGACTGTTCCAATGGCAGCTGCCCTCTAGAGTCTAGAATCTACACATTTGCTTTCCTTGTGTAACTTATTTGTATTGAAATAAAATTATATATATATATATATATATATATATATATATACAGTAAAACCTCGATATAACGAACCCGCTTATAGCGAATTTCAGATATAACAAACGTCATTTCCTGGCCGAATCAAGTTGGATATAACGAACCAAAGTTCGTTATATCCAAGGCGTGGGGTGAGCCGGCCGAACTCTCCACTTTGTTTGAACATGAACGTGCCAACACGCACGCTACTCAGTCCACAGTTAGCTCTCACTATGAAGGGTTGGTCACGCTCGTGCTCTCGCCACTTGCTACCTACTACATACCTACTACCTACAATAAATAGTTTGTTAATTTTTGTCTAATGTAACATACACCAATACACTTAAATTCAGTACCCCTGTAACAACTCTGTATGAACACGTCTTAATGAACAAAACCCCGTATATAGCGAACTCGTTCGGTATTTTTACCGAACTTCAGATATAATGAATTATCAGATATAATGTCAGACCCCCGCCCCAATTGGTTCGTTATATCGAGGTTTTACTGTATATATATATATATTATATATATTATATATATATTATATATATATATATATATATATATAATGCCACTTGTCATTATTTGGTATCACCGCCGAGTGACCAAAGACTACCCAAATTGCTGTCATATTGTCCTCAGACGGGGCTGACAATGTTTATATGCATTTGAGGCTTTAGCAACATCATTCTCAACATGTTCAAGAGAGAACTAAAAACCTACGCCAAATAACAGGCAAGAGGCAAGTCATTCCTGCTTCTATGAAAGCCTACTGGGAGCAACGGTTTATGATATAGAAAAAAATAAAATTTTGCACACTGAAAATGCAAGTATAGTGGGTAATTCCACACAAAAAAAATCATACACACATAGTGATACACATGGTAGTTGTGCTAGTCTGGCGTGGTTTGATATTCAGAAAGGTGGATGTTAGTAGTGTTGCCTGACTCCTTGATGGTTCTTTGCAATTCATCTGATCGTTGATTGCTACTTTTCTTGTTTACACAAAGAACATTTTATGTAAGTAATGCCTTTTATTTGGAATACTGAAAATTTTAACTAAAGGAGTAGCCTGGAGATTGAACTCCTAACGGGAAACTTAATACGCCCAACTTACCAGTAAACCCATAATGATCACCATGGTCCAAGTGGAGTTGAATTAATCTTGATTGAGATGCTGGTAGTTAGCCTCAACTTGTGCTGGAATGGACTTGTGTTGAGGGCCGAGTGGCTCTGTCTGTGGTAGTGCTAAAAAGGGGGTTGCCAAGACAAGGCATGTAAAGTTCAGGGAGAATTTACTCTCCCCTTCTCTTCTGCACTGTCTTTTTGTAGGGAAGAATACAGAGGAGGGGCTTCCAAGACCCCTCCCTCTGTCCCTTTTATTGGCTTTTTACGATCTGCAAGGAATACTGTATGATGGTAGTATTCTTGTAGCCCCACCACAGGGCTAAATGAATACCAACACAATCAATAATAATCCTGATCTACTAAAATATAAGTACCTAAATTAAAATCCATTATAATCCTCTCACCTCTTCTGCTCAGTGCCCTTGCAGACCCTTACAAACCCTCCCTTCCCCGTGAGGACAGTCCATCTGGCCAGGCTGCAGTGTGGACAAAACCCAGCTCTTCTAAGCTTTCAGAAAATACAGGATGGGTCCATTGCAGATGCTGTCCAGGATGCAACATCATCCCACACAATCAAACATATTACAGAAGACTGCACTGCAAATAATCATACATATCAACAACACAAAATATGTTCCCAGAGGGAAAACCTGGTCCAGACCATGGCCTATCTCAGGGCTGTTCGGCCAGGCAACCTGAGAAACAATATCCAATCACAAAACATCTGATATGATTGAAAAAATTTTATATTTATGACCAATCCATGTGTAACCTTGATCCCTTAGGAATGCTTTCCAAGGGGTAACCACTTTAAAAAGACTTCAAATATAGTTTTTCCATGTCCACAATCCTCGCATCACCACTCTTACCTTCTCACTTACTGGTGGTCATCCTCTGATTCCAAGTAAATTTCTAGTTCATTTTCTTATCTACAAAGATTTAAAGCAGCTTTCGCTTTTCTCCTTGGTATACCTGCAACACTGCTGAAAGCTTTACAATACATATAAAAGGATGTATGGAAAAATAACATCAGTTTGGAATGTTTTCTTATAATCATTTGATATTGAAACATAATCTAAATGTAACTCAAATAACAATAACATACATAACAAGTCAAAGAATACTTCAGTACAGATCCAGCATTAAATTTCTTCAGATCAGATCCTAAACGTCTAAACATGATGACTGATACTCAAAAACTTACCAGGAAGCATTTAGATACACCTAGTATCAATATGTGTCCAAAGGCCTAGATATAGCAAAATAAATCTGAACAGTAAAGTCATGGCAGAACACACACAGCAAAATTATTGTAGGTGGAAGAGGCACTGGTGAACTCAGGTTCGCACTTGAAAGCGACCAGCCTTGGTGATATACTTGACACCTTTAAATGGCTTGTATTTCTCACCATAAATGTCCAATCGGTTGACTTTGAGGCCAGAGAGAGCTAACTGTGTGACAGTGAACTGCACCTGTGAAGTTAAAATTATGATGTAGTGAGTGAATAATTATTCAAAAATCTTACAATAGGTTTAGTTGAGATGCAAGAAAGTTGTGAAACTCACAATAGTGCAAATTTACCTTTCAGGTACTAGGAATTATAAAGGTAGCAATCTGAGTTGAAATATGTGGTGCACCCAATCTTCATGTGGTTGCACTATTAATATAATTTTTAAGTAGAATTAAAAGGGAAAAGCTCTGCAGTAATAAAGTAGGTGGACATGTATGCATTAAATATCAATCAGTCCTTCCCTGCTGACCATAATGCAACAGAGAAAAAAAGTTTGATAATGATAAAACTGGCAAGGATAGTAATTATGGTGAGTGAGCAGAAATAACTATTACCCTCCCATGAATTTAAGTCTCTTACATTTATTGTTGGGTTGCTCTCTGGTGGAGGAGATCCACTTTGTACACTGATCTGCAAGGAAATCAATTGATCAATCATTGGGGGCATACACCAAGAGGCGCGTCGCCTCGCCAACCCTCCGACACCAGCTCAGGCGATTGCCTCATGCAAGCCCCTTTCCCATACCAAGTATCTCCCAACAGGAAGTATCGACTTGCCCCCTTGGCCTCCACTCCAGGTTATCCCTTTCAGAAACAACCCGAGAAGCAGGATCAGCTTCTGGGTAACATGCCACATGCCCATATAGCCGGAGTTGACATTGGCGGACTATGCTGGTAATAGGCCTTAATTCAGTCTCACAGAACAATCACTGATGTGACATGAAGACATCAATTTTCCTCTTCAGGTCGGTGTTCAGTGTCCATGTCTCACAGCCATACAGTAAGACAGGGATCACCAGTGATTTGAATCTTTGAATCTTTGTCCGTCTGCACATGTACCGACAACGGCAGATACTCATGCTGAGCAAGTCCATAACACCATGGGCCAGGCCAATCCACCGTAAGACCTTGACATGACCCACCATTGTTATGGACCACACTACCAAGGTATGTGAAGCTGTCCAAGATATCAATGTCCTCACCCCACGCATGAATAGACTGTACTGTTTCATCTAGCAAGCCTCCAAACACCTGAACCTTAGTCTTGGGCCAGGAAACCTGAAGTTCTAAAGGTTTCGCCTCCTTGTGCAGCCATCACCGGAACCTCCAGTGACTCACAAAGATTACTGCATTGTCGCCAAAACCAAGATCAGTGATATTGGTGTTGCCGACAGATGCTCCACAGTGACTTTGGTCCACAACTCTGCCCAGTACCCAGTCCATACAAGTATTGAAAAGTGATGGAGCAAGAACACATCCCTGCCTCACTTCTGTATGCACAGGAAAGAAGCTGGACACGCCCCTGCCACACTTCACAGCACTCTCAGTCCCGGAGGAAAAATAAAATCTATATAACATAACAGAAACTATCAATCATGAAGCACAAACATAACTTGCAATTTCAGTACAGGTTTATCTGCATACATCAAAAAATTAGGTCAGCCGTTAGGCAACAAAAAGTTAATTCCACTAACATTTCCACGCATGTTTGGCAGCTTGGTGGGGTCAATGCGGCCAATGTTCCAGTTCAGCAGCTTGGACACAGGGTCAAAGGTATATTTTCCTTGTGTCACACTAAGGTTACAATTCAGAACACATTTTGGCATAGGTACCTCCAACACAACACCTTCCACCTGTAACATAATGCAATCAGAAATAAAAAATAAGAATTAAAAAAAGCTTCATCATTAATATCTTGAATAAAAATGCAAAACAGTAAAAAGTGGTAAAATGTAGCAGCAAAAAATGGTCAATAGAATTACAGCATCATACTAAGTCGAGGTTATCCCAAACTGGGGAGAAAAGACTGATCCCCTTTTACCATACTGTATAAAGGTCAGTCACGGAGCATAGTCTGTTAATTGTCTGCATCCAAGTATGACATCAGATTATATCCATCCTTTTCCTTGCACCAGACACAATTGGCTGGATGCTATGTATATATAAAGTCAATAACATAACAAGGAAACAGGTTATGACTTACCACCCTGCCCATCGTCTGCTTGGGACCCACGGTAATGTCAAGCCTGCCGCCACCCACATCCCTGAAGGAAATGTTGTGACGGAGGTACACTGGAATGGCCACCACTGACTGAGGCCCAATGTGGTAGGAAAGGAGGCGAGAGTTTCCATCTGGAGGGATAAATGACAGCACCTTCTCGGACTGTATGGAAAGTGAAAGAGGGAAAGAGAGTAGATTAAAAATATTGATTATGTAAGTGAAAGAATACAACTATTTAATTTAATAAGAAAAAAGAAAATCTATCATACCATAATTCTGAACACTTATCACTCAAATAATAAATGATACCAGACAGAAGTGTGTCAGGTTAATGATACTCACTTCAATGGAGTTGTTTTAAACACAAGACGATACATATATGCAAATGAAAACCTCATGCACATAAAGATCAAGGGATTATTAAGACTTGCCTGTACCTACTTCAACCTTGGGTAATGATGGGAAATATGATTTTGAAACTATTTTTCTAGTCTACTACTATACAACCCATATTACTCTTTAGTTATACATAATGCAATGACAAAAAAATCATGTACACATTCTAAACCATAGCATTACAACATTCCAAATACAGAATAATTTTGAATAAGGTCCTATTCAAATTTGGTGAGTTAAAATTTTGCGCAGTTTTTTGGGTGCATATAACCCACAAAAGTTGATATTATACTGTAGTCAAATAATAAAAACCTGGATTGATTACAAAAGGATATATGAAATTAATGTTGCCTTACCTCCCAGCGCTTAAGTCTGACACAAGGGTGGAAAGATATATCATCAAAGAGCTGAGGATTGATGAAGGTGAGGGTGAGGTCTGGCATCCCTGACAACTTCACACAGCAGTCAATCTGTAGAGGTCACAAAAGGAGATTGTGAAATGGTGGACATTACAATACAATCATTCAATTCCTATACTACACCATGACACTACATTAACCAACACCATTGTCAAAGTGAGTAACTCTACTTACATAACCCTGAATCTCAGCTGCTACAGTGCCACCAGCCTTGTCAATGATGGCATCCACCTCTTCTGTGACATCAAAGTATGCTTCATTGTTGGTGTATTTGACTCCTGACCGCCGCCACGGTACATTACTCAGCTGGCCAGTGGGTAGGGTGGCACTCACACTGTGGAGGAAGGGGAAGTGATGCCTCAGATTAGTAGGGTGCACCTTCAGTACTAGTCTTAAGCATACGTTGGGATCATTCTTCACTCTGGACAATATATATATGTGAGTTTTTATAAAAATTGTTTATCATGAAGTAAGAGTACACAATGAAGATCACAGTGACCTTATTTGTTGTACATGTCATTTATTTTTCTGTCCTTCACATTTTCAGTGTTAAATATTCACTGGGTATAAGTCTGCTCAAATAAAAGGAAATTCTGTATATGACCTCAGCCAAAAAGAAATAAGTACTGTATAACATATATAAATATGTACTAAAGGTGTATATAAAACACAACTAGGAATATGGTTAGTGAAAAGCAAAAAAGTATTTGAACAAAAAAAAAAAAATATTCCATGTATGAATCAAGTAAAAATGTTAAAGGTTTAAGTAATGGGAACAACAATATAAGAAAATTTGATGTAAAATATTACTATACAAAACAATTACAGTGACACTCAATTATGTAATATTATGCTGAAAAGTATGAAGGAAGCAATACAGGTGAGGGGAGTGCTCAACAGTATTAGGTCACACTCCAGGACTAGTCTTGAGTGGTACTGTGTTCCTTCCACAACTATTTGCATCAAAACTAATCTTAATAATACATACTATTTAAAGTTTCTTCTAAGTTTGATATTGCGATGTTTAGATATCTATTTTTTTCTGATAATCTATTTGGTCCCTCCAAGCCTGCCTACAGCCTTATCTTTTTGAAGGAATGGATTCACAATTCACATGTCATATCTTTCCACAAAGTTCACTCACACTTCAACACAATCATTCCTCTCCCCTCTTCCCATATTCCACTCATTCCTGACATATTTTTCTATATTTATTTTCCAGCCATAGTAATAAAGTATTTTATAAGTACATTGTAGCTAATGTTTTCTTTGCTGAAAATATCTCCAACTGCTTTCTTTGCTTAAAAAGCACTCCTCAATTTCTTGATTTTAGTTAGCTCTGGTATGTTGGTGCATATACAGTAACTGAATGCATGTATCTTTAACTAAATCTAATAACTAATCTAAACTATTTTATATGGCACACTTGTTAATATTATCGTATTACAGTATCAGCAAGTTTACTATTCACCAATAATTATATTCTGCTGAGATTATCTCTTGGCTGACCATTGTAATAAAAAAAGTGTGATATGCAAGCATACGTAAATAAATAAATAAACACACACACACATACACTAATCAATCATTATAACAAACCATGTAGTCTTAAAGCATATAACAAGACATAAAACTATTCATTTAATCATAATATTTGAAAGTGCGTTGCAACTGTCTTTTGCTATTTGATGAAGCTTCACTGACAGTTGTCCTTTGTTATGAGAAAGCATAACAAAAATACCCAGTTCTTCCTGTACAATCGGGAATACTTTGGTGTTCAAAGGGTCCAGTATCATGTTAGAACTATTGGAAAAAATACCAAATCTACAGATCAACAATATGAGCTTACCTGTACTCTCTGTTGATTTGAAAAAATATTACCATTAGTTACATGAAATGTTTCAAATAGGAAATTTAAAAGGTTAAAAAATTTCCATAACAAATAAATAATGAAACACACACATACACACACATATTATATATATATATATATATATATATATATATATTATATATATATATATATATATATATATATATATCCCATAGCCCCTTTGGGGATTGTCATTGGGTTTCTTTTCTGACTACAAGCTCCCTGTGCTCAAACAACAAAATCATTATAATTAGCTTTCATTGGGGTGTTCTAAATGTGTACATATTTCTGGAGTAATGACTTGATGCAGTCATGTTGTTATGGTTTAAGCCTCAAAAGCGATACATACCAATGATAAAACCCCAAACTCCATTTGCTCATCATACTTGCTAACAAAACTCAGATACAGGGATTTAGAATACATTGTATTCACTCTTCTTCAATAGCTTTTAATATCTTCCTTATCAATAACAAAAAATAAAATATAAAGAACAGTGTAATGACAGGATTAAGCTGGAGGTGAATGCAGCCCTGTGGTCTACTATACTTACTTGGACTTGCCGGTGACAGTGTTAGCGATGGTGCGCAGGATGTTGGGTGGTTTGATAAGCTCCTTCAGGATATTGCTCTCTGTGGCCAGTGGAAAGCCATTGTCTAGCATCTCATCAAGAAGCTGAATAAGACATCGTTGTAGAATGGTACAAAATCAAAATTTATATTAAGAATATAGTATTTTTAAGCTGGTTTCATTGTACTTATATAATGTAAGGAAATTCCTAATAATATCTAGGCAAAAAAAATTCAGGATTATGAGAGAGGATTAAGAGATTATGAGACTAAAAAGACAACTGATGGTAACTAACTGGGCAACATTAGAGTAAGGGTCAAGGGAGGGCCATGGGTCATAGGGTCGGGAGTCAGGTTGAAACATATAAAGTAGCAAAAGAGTTTTAGGGTCGTACCGTCAAACCTTTTACCAGGGGTGGTGATCACCTGGCAGAAGGTTTAATGGTACGACCCTAAAAATAATCTGAAAACATTCTTTCAACTTCACATAATAAAAAACATGAATAGAACTGGACACGATATGACAATGGATGGCGAGTTAATATATGCACACTGTTGAGGACAAGAGCTAAGCTGTTAATTAATGTTTTATATTAGCACTCACACAGAAAAATCATATTTCAGTACTAGGTGTTGATCAGTAACTTATGAGAAAGGAAATAGAAAAATTAAAGATATTACCATAACTAGGAGACAGAAAGGCTAAGGAAAACACAATCACCACTTCTGGATGAAAATTTTTCCTATGATAGTAAAAAAAAAGTAAGCTTATAATCATTGAGCATTGGATCAACAATTTTAGAAAGAAATTGGGTTTTTGTGTAATACCTAGATGGTAGAGAAGTGTAAATGTTATTACTATATTAAAATTCAGGCAGACTACAGTGCTTATCCCTAATTATTAACCAATTAGTTTAACATCAGTTATAGATTACTTACTCAATTAGTTCAAGATTAGTTATAGATTACTTATACATCCACCTCAGGACATGATGTTTCCACTCACCTCATACACCACCACATAATGTTCTTTGATGATAGACTCAGTGCACTCCCCAAAGTAGTCCTCAAATGTGTCCACAACTCGGTGCAGGAACTCAATCACAAATAATGGAGGCACTGTCAAGAAAAATGGCATGGAATACATAGAAAACAAAAGGCATTCAATTTATCTTTTTGCTATGTTGTTTAAAATAAAATCAAAGGAAAATGAGTTTTGGCAAAAAATTCATAATGGTATAGTGATGAAACAAATTATATAAAATTTACACTACTAATCTCATCAGAAAAAGTAGTTATACACATTGTCTTACAGTAACTTATATTTTCCTAAATTCTATAATTCAATACATCCACTCAAAAGGTAATGATATAAAAAAAAATCAAACATATAATGCAGACAAGAGTAGCATGACAGTAATATAAATACTGCAGTCAGAAAATTGTTATGAATACACAAACCAAAAAAATCTCCAGATTAAAAAAATAATAATATAGTTTGATTGAAAAATTCATACAATTACATTAGTAGCACAACTGACCATAAAGCTGTCACAAAGAAAAAAGTGAATAGGCTCTGAATAGTATATCAACATTTTATATTAATATGTGTATAACTCTCTGGTACCACACTTGCCTTCAGTCATGCATACAGCAACAAAGAAAAGGTTGCTGCGCAGGATGCTGAGGAGGTAGTGGTGGGGTGTGGTGATGACAGGAGGAATGTCTTCATTGTTGTTGGCTTTCCTTTGGGCATCAAAGAAGTAGTCACAGATGGAGCGAGGGATGACACTCTTCCAGTGTTTTTCCATGAACACATCTCTGCAAAAAATTGTAGTTTGAAGAATTAGCAACCCTTATGCCAGGTAACACAACACAAAAACAATACTGAAATTAATCATATAGGTACTTAACATATATCTCGGCAGATAAACCAACTGTCAGATAAGTCAATCCCCAAATTTGTCTGAGTTTCATGGTTTTAGCTTATATCGGTGGTATAAGATGACCCCAAAACTACCAAACCACTAGTAGTGAAGTTTAGCTGAATGCTTAATCAAAAATATTCAGTATGCCTGGATTAAGGGGAAACTAATCTAAATCCAGCCCTGGTAATGGTTAAATTTAGTGCGATCTTCTTTTCATTTTGCGTTTCCTGTTGAAGATTTGTATCCCATGACAAGAATCTTTCAGTACACAATCAGGTTGTGTTCCATGAAAAAATAAGGTAAAATTTTACATCTTCACCAGAATGCACCTGGATATAAATAACACACTTTTCATATAGATTTTGATTCATTTTGAATGATTTTGACATTCATTTGCATATATAATAAGATATCCTCATCACCCCCAACAAGCTTGGGGACTTGTGGGAATGTGGGGTTCTTGGACGTGCGGGGGGGGAGGGGGATGAAGACAAAATACAATGATTTACACTAAGAATAGGGTGCTAAAATCACTAACATAACCTAACAAATAACCTATTGACGAACATGCAATGCACTGACGGTCACAAAACCTGGCGTGTGGCTACGAAAAAAAATTACGTCTACACCTCGCCCAACCCCCGATTTTTGGTCATCGAAAACATTCGATATCTTCAAAGTTAACATAACATAACAAAACCTAAATTAACCAAACCTTAACCTATATTGACAAATAACAGAACCTTGTTCAGACCAAACTAAACTTTACCTTGTTCCTGAAGAGAAGGTCTCATTGAAAACATTGAATATCTCACAAACTAACAATTTGCGACGGAAATACAATTAAGAAAACCTTCTCAGAATGCATCAGGTAGTGTAAAAATACAACTCTGAATTATCTAGAGAATTCAGGTGAAGATGTAAAATAAAACCAAAAAAAAGTAATCAAACCCATAAAAACATCACAATAGTACGTAGGTTTAAAGGATATACATGTATTTCAATCCCAACATATAAAATTTTATTTTAGTCTTTCTATTGGGTGGTGCCACATACTTTTAAGTTGCCTTGATAGCTCAATAAAAAAAAGCATGAAGTTAAAATTACAGTACATAAAAACAACAACTTTAAAAAAAATTATTCCCACTACCTAGATCCTAGACCACTGCTCTTTATTCCATGTCCATGTCTTATTCACATACATCAATACTAGCACATATATCATCACACAGTGTTTCCTTTATTTTTTGGGTACATGATGACTGGTAGGACAGTGAGTATGGAGATAAAGAAGGCAGTACAATAAGGGGTAATGCAGCACCAAGCGTCCTGTGGTGTGTAGCTCAGTATGATACTATAAGGCAGAGCTTCTTTCTTCAAGGTCAATACATCATGGATATAATCAAGGTACAGTGATAGCGTACAGTCCTGATTCTGATTAATAATGCGCAAGGCACTAGTTTGGGTGCATATCAAGCATATGTTCATACAATAGAATACATTAAAGTCTACAGATTAGTATTGAGGTGTTCAAAAACTAGACCTTTGAAGACATCCTTGGCAGTTCTTTCAACAAGTTACCATGATACAAGGGGTTCAGGCACTCCCTCAAACTTACTAAAATCCGGTATACAATAACTTAGTCTGTAAAGTGGTTGACATCTGGAAGGTTGTCAGACTATGTAATTAAGAGTGACACCTACAAAACGACATATCCCTGCTAACAGAACCAACGGCTTCACTGCCTCTGGTATATTACTAAATAGCACGCCTCACTGAATTATAAAAAGTTAAGGTGAAACGCAGGGTATAAGCTGACATTAACTAAGCACCGGCTACTGTAATCACTCTGGCTTCAGCTTGGCCAGGATGTCTGTGTCCCTGAAGAGGAAGTAATCCTTGTCCTCCAGGGTGACCTTGGTGCCTCCAAACTCCGGTAGCATCACCTCGTCACCCACAGACACCACGGGAGGGATGAAACTACCACTCTCAGTCCTGACACCCTCGCCCACCGCCATCACCTTCCCCGTCAACACCCTGGCCTGGGACTTCTCAGGGATAAGGATGCCGGAAGAGGTCTTGGTGATGACCTCTGCCTTCTGCACCAGCACACGGTCAAACAGGGGGAGGAAGCGTCTCAGAGCAGCAGCTTGGAATAATTGAACTTACCTTACTGCTTTCCCTTGTACAGTATGTTCACTTACATTATATTACTCGTTACTTACCCAGAGGAGTTTATGATGAAAAGACTGTGAATCATCTTGATCTAATAATATGTCACTGAATAAATAAACTTTTTCTATATGACAGGTTCCAGCCCCTTGCCCTTATCCCCCCACGAGCAGCACTGACCATCTTCACATCACAAGGTTAGATTCAATTCACTTTAAAATGCGTAACAGTCCTCCTTCATTTCTTATATCTTCATATAATTATAAACAATCATTTTCTATAGGTAATAAAAGTCATGATGTTGTATATTATTATAGAGTAAACAGAAAGAGGCGTTATATAAGATTTGACATTGTCTAGCTGGTGTTTACATCCACACTCTCGGTATATAGATTCACAGACCTGTCAGTGAAGGTGAAGACGGGCATCCATGTTGGTACTCCTATTTTTATTTTACATTACCGTACTGACCGACTGATAAATAACACACACACACACACACACACACACACACACACACACACACACACACACACACACACACACACACATACACACACACACACACACACACACGTACGAGGAGAGGCTGGAAGAAATGAATTTGCCAACACTTGAGGAAAGAAGGGAAAGAGGTGACCTGATAGCAGTATACAAACTGTTAAATGGAATGGATAAAACAGATAAGAATATACTATCAAGGGAAGAAGCTGCTTACACAAGAGGCCACAAGAGGAAATTAAAAAGGGGAAGATGCTTGAATAACACAAAAGAAATATAGCTTTCCACATAGAAGTATAGACGCATGGAACAGTTTTAAAGAAGAAGTTATTGAAGTGAATAGTGTGCACAAACTGAAAGAAAAATTGGATCAATGTAGATACGGAGACAGGACCACACGAGTCTAGCTCAGGCCCTGTATACTACAACTAGGTAAATACAACTAGGTAAACACACACACACACACACACACACACACACACACACAGATAGATAGATAGTTTATTGACTACGAACAAAATACATATTATTACAAGTTGAAATTAAAGATAGTTATACAATTATACCAGCAATTACATATTATCAGCTAGTTGTAGTCCATAATGGTAAATATTACTCCCAAACAAACCCTAACAACTGCAAAACTAATCATACGACCGCAATATATCATGAACAATCATGCACACAACATCATTACTAAATTTACAAAATAAATCATCCAAAGTGTTAAATATATAACCACCTCTTAAGTGCCTAGTCACAGGACAGCTTTCCACGACATGCTTAGTAGTAGAAGTTAGTAGAAGTGCTGAGGTTATTTTGAAGTTGTATTTAGCGTTAGTCAGACCTCACCTCCACTATGCAGTGCAGTCTTGGTCACCGTATTATAGAATGGATATAATTTTGTTAGAGTCAGTGCAGAGAAGGATGACCAAAATGATAGAACGGATTCGTAATTTTAGCTATGAAAGGAGACTAAAGCTTTTGAAATTGCACTCACTGGAGCGACGTAGAGTAAGGGGAGATCTGATTGAAGTATTTAAGTGGATGAAGGGTTTTAATAAGGGGGATGTAGGAAAAGTTCTTACGATCAGTAGTCAGGATAGAACAAGAAATAACGGATTCAAACTAGAAAAATGTAGATTTAATAAAGAAATAGACAGAAATTGGTTTACAAAAAGGGTGGTAGATGATTAGAACAGACTCAGTCAGCAGGTAGTTAGTGCACATACAATAGGGAGTTTTAGGAGAAGACTTGACGACTTCATGGATGGGGATGAGAGGTGGGTGTAGGTAATAAGGGGGTATAGGATTAACAGGAACTACCTAGTGCAGGCCTCCGGGCCTTTTGTAGCTTCCTTATATTCTTATGTTCTTATGTTCTGATGCCTCTCCGTCTGCTGGACGAGCCACACACACACACACACACACGCACACGTTCGTCCACAGGGAGGCGGCCCCGCCCCCGGTGAATGTCCTGAAACCCTGAACCTCGTGAATGAGATTCTGTGTAGATCATTAATTGTGTGTCTCACTTTATGTAAATCATGCACTTTCATCGTAGGATTAATATCCTTATAAACATTACATCTAGATGTATCTGATGACAAAATAGCCCTATGTAGGCTACTAATCAATAATGACATGTCCGAGACGTCATCCCGGGTGTATCTTTTTACAATCTTGGCGACAGGTGTATTCATTGCATTTATAATTATAACAACATGAATAAAGGGATCATCATTCATGCCAGACCTTTCTTGCCATAACTTGTGAAAAAAAATTGTGCTCTTTGTATTGTAAGAGGTGTGACAAGGTTGGGTAGCCAAGTTCAGCATGGCAGACAAGATTAGAGGTATTCTTTCTCACCCCTAACAACACTTTCATAGCCCAGTGGTACAGTCTGATAACAGGTTTGGTGTCAGCACCGAACCATGGTTTACATCCGTACAAAGGTGACGACGTGAGAGCTGCGTCAAACACTCCACGTTTAACAATGAACGGAACATTATGGTTTTTCCCTATAGAGGAAACAAATATCAAAACTTGACAGATCTTCGCCTTGGCATGTTCTTTCACTGCTGATGAAACCGAGCCATCACATGTAAAGGGGGAACCTAGATAAACATAACTGTCACAGTACTCCACCTCAAGGTCATCCACACACAACGGTTCCCTGTCACCTGCTTCACCATTTATGACAAAAAATTTTGTCTTTCCAACATTCAACTTCATACCATACTCTTGACAAAATTTTCAAACATCCAGTTTATTCAAAATACCAGTCCATGTCGATGACAATAGAACAGTGTCGTCCATTAACATTACTATGTGTAGCCATTGCAGAAAGGGTTCAGGTTGACATACATTTTTAACTCTTTTTATCAATTCATTAAAAATTATGATAAACGAGAAACATGAGGATGACAATCCTCCTGTCCATTACCATGGACAGGAGGACCACTCGCTGGTCTCGTGATCGTCACCTTCCCCGTAAAAGCTCTGAGCTCATAGGGACGGATTTATGGGTAAGGCTGAGACCTCTCACACCCCTATCCTGTTGCTCAAGAAGGACAGTAACCATTCCCTAGATTTGATTAAGGCAGTGCTTACAGGTACGACAGCCGACATGCCTAGCTTTTGGGTAATAAAATATAAAAAGCTTATATAACCGAACCTAACCGAACCAAACCGTACCTGACATAACAATGAACCTAACATAACTTGA
>JAPQNM010000002.1:9880721-9885721 GCA_029783475.1 Metacarcinus magister
TAAGTATGGCACAACGACCACTATTCCAACACAACACCGGCAGTATATATTGTTTAGATAAATTGATATATATATATATATATATATATATATATATATATATATATATATATATATATATATATAGAGAGAGAGAGAGAGAGAGAGAGAGAGAGAGAGAGAAAAGATAATTCGTCATGTGTATTGAAATTGATCTCAAGTGAAGTACAAGAAAATATAATTATTCTCTTCTATGGTAATATTTCATGCCTCTCGTGTTGTCTCCAAGCTGGCTGCGGGGCGGGACACAGACTACTGGGTGATTCAACTCGTCTTGCTCGAAGCCACTGACTCGACACAGCCTCTACCCACTCCCAACTTACCTGCGTCTCGTGATGTTCACCTGGTGTTCCTTGGTGACAATGACACTCATTTCTAGAACATGAGTACAACATGGGTATGCATAAGACGCATTTGGGAACCTACTTTAACATTAAACATAACAAATGCTTCAACACTGGAACAATCAACTGCTTCGGTGTTTCGGTTGCTAGCTCTGAGTGAGACCCCTTTAGAATATCAACCACACGATTATCATTTTAGTTGCATAGGATGACTTTGAAAACAGATCGGATAAAGATATACGTTCTACATGCATTGTAACTGGAAAAAAACCATTAACAAGTATCGGTAAATAAGCAGTGTTGGTGATCGAGTATCGGGGTTGGATTGAGCTGGATGTAGGAAGTATAAGGGTAGAAAGGGAGGGGGCATTGGGAGTTGGGGGGATATGAAGGAAAAAGGGGGGGGGGACTACCACTTCTAGCTGTGTACGTGTCCGAAAGTGAACGAGGATGATTCACACTACATAACCTTAATTTCTCATAATCCTCATGCTTTCAGTCATTTTTAACACATAACTGCATAGCAAAACACATTGATTTTATTTGATGTTATACTGGAATGAGGAAAAATGTGTTGGTATGAGACATGAATGTGTTAGTCAGAATATCAACTACGGATTCAGAGAGATCCCGAGTCAAAGACGTTAGGCCAGCACGGGGCAGCAGTCAGTTAGAGGATTAGATGCGGTGTGCGGCGGGAGTGTTGCGTCGCGGTCAGTGTTTTGCGCGTTATTATACGGAATCAAGCCATCGGTTCAACCCCTTGTTTCATCCTTCTCATCGTATTGGTAAGTATTGCCTAAGGTGAAGTAGACAATGATGATTTATGTATATTAAGCGTTATTATCTTTATATAAATGAGGCGCCTAACGATATGTTTTTCTTCCTTTCAGGTAAGTACCCCTGCATGCACTTACAGCTCACCGCGGGAAGAGGGACAGCGCTGGAGCACCTCTTCGAACAAATTAAGTACAGTTACGGTTTCCTAGGCGTTAGGGCGATAGGATGTTAGGCTGCTAACCCTCCTTGCCTTACAGGTACACACTCATCCTGTAGATTATTCCACAGCAATGCCCTTGTTAGTGTACCACAGCGGCGACGAGATGGAGAGGAAACACCGACGGAGCGGACCGACAGAGCTCTGCATTTATTTAAAGTAAGTAATGGTGACTTTATATGATTGTAGTTTTTTTTAACGTTGGTTTTTTGCTACAATATACTAACGGGAAGTTGCCTTTTTCAGCACTGTGTCGGAGCTGCTTTGAAGATGATAAAATTACGAGAAAGAAGAGATGCTCTCTGTTGAAGTAATTACAAATAACAAGCAAGGCATACGCTCGAGAGGAAAGTTAAAGAAGAGGACCAGAGCTGCAGAAGCGTAATGAATGAATGATGTGGAGACTCGTGAGATGGCAGCCATTGTGTAAAAAAAAAAGGTATGGAAAGAAAGTTTTCATTACTTCATTAATCCTATTTTCTTTCAGGTACAAATTAATCGCCCCCCCTTTTTTTTTTTACAGGTACTGACTAATCTTCCTTTCATTACAGGTACTGATTAATCCTTTTATTACAGGTACTGACTAATACTCCTTTCATTACAGGTACTGATTAATCCTTGTATTACAGGTACTGATTAATACTCCTTTTATTACAGTTGCTGATTAATCCTCTTTTCCCTTACAGCTACTAATGAACTTTCATTTTTTACAGTACTTGTGAGTCAGCATATCAATCCACCTTGCCTAACTAATAATATAATGCAGAACCAGGCGACAATGAGCATGTGGCAAATGTGACACCCCCCCCTTGAGGGGCTAATACTCACTGCGGTGAGGGGGACCTGGAGCCTTGCTACTTTATTTTGTATTTAATAGATCATCAGGTACTAATTATTTTTTCTTTCTTTTTTAACAACAGAACACTTTCAAGATGCGCCACATTACCGAAGAGAAAAGTTTGAGCTGCTGCTACCTGGTGAGGGTGATGCTGTTTGAGGAGTAGGCTACGAAGGGTCTCAAGTCTCGTCTAAGGAAGTGATGGTCAAGAGATTATAGAATAGAAATAAATGACCATTGTTTTAGTGTCTTGGGTGAAAGTTTATCATGAGATCGGATGGAAGAATATGTATGTATGTATGTTCGTTACAGTTGTGTGAAATTAATAAAGCTTCATAGAAATGTTTAGTTATTTACTTATTTCCTATGTGAAAGACTCTCTCTCTCTCTCTCTCTCTCTCTCTCTCTCTCTCTCTCTCTCCCCACCCCCCTTTGTGAATTAGCCAATACACGGGTACTGGAGGAAAGCTTAACCTTGTTGCAAAAGTTCATATTTTATGGCAAAGTATTTAAAAATTATTGTATGGTGCTTATTCCTGATAGACAAAAGTTACAATACAAATCCTAAAGATAACTCATGTCTATTCAATGAAAGAACCTCCAGCGAAAATAATTACGTTCAAAGAGTTTAATTGAATTTTTGTAAAAGTATATTTATTCCGAGGAAATAATTACGTATGTTTTGATGCAAAATCTATTTCGTTTAAAGTCATTTGTATCATAGATGTTAAAGAAATTTTCTTTGAGATGGAAACCTGGTCCATCCTTTCACTTACTTCATGAATGGGCGACGTGCTTTGAAAGTTGAGGTGTTGGAGTCACCCACGGCACCTGCGTCATTTTGCATATTACCTTGACGCTTCACGCGGCCTTCGCATTGTTTCAGGCGTCATATGTTTGGTAATGCAGTTTGGCAGGAGGACATTTTTGATGAAACTATCCATTCTAAACAGCTTAATATATATATATATATATATGTATAATGACTCATTATTGTAATAATAATAATAATAGTAATAATATAACAATAATGATAATAATAATGATAATAATAACAAGATAATAGTAATAATAATAATAATAATAACAATAATAATAATAATAATTATAATAATAATAATAATGATAATGTTATTAATAATAATAATAATAATAACTGGTACTACTACTACTACTACTACTAATAATAATAATAATGATAATGATAATGATAATGATAATAATATCAATTATAACGATAATCATTATTATTGTAATTGTAATTACAAGAAGAAGAAAGAAGAAGAAACTAAAATCTCTTTTATATTGATAAATTGTAAATATAAGCATAGGTGAAAATGTTCCGATGATTAAAAGTTTGATGCGTTTATTTATGTGAAAGTGCAGTTACATGTATACAGAGAATTATTCAACTTTGAAGAATAGTGTTCTACATCAACCGTTCACAATATAATTACAATGACACATCTGGTCTGTATACAGACTGCTAAATAAGGAATAGTGATCATATATGGTTGGCACACATTCGTTGAAACACCTGAGGACCCAAATGACCTTAGGCTTCAGGCACCGCAGGATCCATTAAGGACATGAAAACCATAAAGGAATTTTTGTTTCGTCCTCTGAACCAGGGAGAAAGGATATGTTTCAGTGGAAGAGTCGGGGAAACAAAACTGCTATTACTGCACATTTTTTTTAGGCGTCATCCTTCCCTGTCGCCTTAGTGAGATGCGGCGCCCCGTGGCGTGGGTTAGTGCTGGAAACGACTCCTCGGGAAGATTTATTGTCTGGGAAAGATTTGTCACCATACCCTGGTCAGTGCCACCGCCAGCCCATGGAAAGACAGCCCCCGCCTGTGGGTCTGAAAGAGACGGCCCGAAGAAAAGCAGTGAGCACAGTGCCACTTGAAAACTATACTTACAGGGATGTAAAAGTACCATCATTCTTATTGCCAAAGCTCTCATAACTTAACCTTACTCAGCTCTCTCTCCCCTGAGCTGAAGGTGGTGTGGGTTCCCGCTCTCTCTCCCTCATATGGAGGAGTGTAGGTGCACGGACTGTCTTCATCATGAGGGTAGGCCATGAAGCGATCTGCTTGAAGGAAGGTTGCAGGGTCAAGGAGGGAGGATGACCTCCGATTGTCTGTCACTGCGGCGTTGAAGTCACAGCTTGCCTCTCTCCTCCCTGCCAGAGACCCTTGAGAAATTAGAAATTCTAATGCATTAACTGTATGGAGCGTGATCCATTTTTCCTCTACATATAACTCTTGCAACGATTTTTCAACCATCAATGCTTTATAATAACAGGAAAATATTGGTTTTGTGAACTGACACAACAATGACCCCTCCAGTTTTAACAAGTTACTCACTGTTTTTCGCGTGGTTCGGCATAACTCTTGACGTCCTGAGTCTTATCAGCTCCAGATGAGTCTCATGGCTGCCATCCAATCCTGTTCTGGCCTCCCCAACCGCCATCATGTCCCTCGAATCTCGACCACCTTGTTCCTTCGGATCCGCTCGACCCCGCCGAAGCCTTCGCATCCCAAGCGACAACAGTACACATATCATCGCTACAGGAGAGAGGGGAGGCGGCATTGACAGTCTCAGGAAAGTTAGGGGCGAGGTTCTAGCCAGATCCTTGCTGTGAACTGCCCCAGATTGGCAGTGATTTGGCAAATGTATTCTTCATATTAGCTTTAGATCACATCACGCCATGTATGCACGCTGCATGATGCTTTAGGAAAATCTAAATAACAGAAGACATGTTTTTTTTACCCAGAAAC
>JAPQNM010000002.1:9890721-9893221 GCA_029783475.1 Metacarcinus magister
GACGTGGTTGGTGAATGGTTATGTGTGTGCTGGTGACGTGATGGCGGGCGGTGGGGCATACCGAGGGAGACCAGCCGCGGGTGAGTTGTGTGGGCGTGATGGGCGTGACTGCAAGGGGAGCAGCGTGAGCGAGAGCCTCGGGAGTCAAGATCTGAACTGTCACCGTCACGTTGGCCGCCACGCCCCGCTGACGCCACGCCCTGTCACTGACGGAGAACTGCAACTCATACCTGGCGGGAGGAAGACAGGTGAGAGAGAGAGAGAGAGAGAGAGAGAGAGAGAGAGAGAGAGAGAGAGAGAGAGAGAGAGAGAGAGAGAGAGAGAGAGAGAGAGGAGAGACAGAGAGAGAGAGAGAGAGAGAGAGAGAGAGAGAGAGAGAGAGAGAGAGAGAGAGAGAGAGAGAGAGAGAGAGAGAGAGAGGAGAGAGAGAGAGAGAGAGAGAGAGAGAGAGAGAGAGAGAGAGAGAGAGAGAGAGAGAGAGAGAGAGAGAGAGAGAGAGAGAGAGAGAGAGAGAGAGAGAGAGTATACAAAGAAAATATAAATATATACATATATATATATATATATATATATATATATATATATATATATATATATATATATGTGTGTGTGTGTGTGTGTGTGTGTGTGTGTGTGTGTGTGTGTGTGTGTGTGTGTGTGTGTGTGTGTATATGTATATATATATATATATATATATATATATATATATATATATATATATATATATACACATACATATATATATATATACACACACACATGTATATATATATATATATATATATATATATATATATAAATATATATTATTCATTTATTGCTTTTTTGCAGCTTCTTTGTGTAGTATGTATCCTAATGATGGTGATGAGTCATGATGGACAAATTTAAAACCAATCCACATTGGCTGAGTAACGAGGCAAGACGCACAACTGTCCCTTTACCTGCCTTCCCGGAGGCTACTGGAGGCCATGATAGTCCCGTCGCGAGGCTGGAGTGAGAAGAGTGGGTGTGGATGACCCGCCCACTCGAACTCTTTGTCTCCCAGATCCCAATCGTCAGGGTCTTCTACAAACACTCGGCCAAGTGGTGCATCAGATCCGCCGCCCTGGTGTTAATAAGATATTGTCATACATTTGGTACAACGCTCATGGTGGTGTTGCACTCGAACGCTGCTTTAACTACCAATTGATATTTGTCTAACCTACCTGGTGGCACAATCAGAAAATAGAAAAAGATATTTGCCTGCTAACTTAGCTTGTGCTCGTGTTTGCATATATGCTTGGTAACACCAATCCAGGCATGACAATGACGAGACTCACGGAAAAAATTGACGCTATTTTTTCCCTTTTTTATTTTTACGACAAAAGCCAAAACAAAACAAAAAAACGAAGATGATTTCCAAAATACAGGTACTTACTTTTTGCGACTTTTCTTTCATGGTATGCTTTAATTTTTCAAATATTTTACCTGGGTTTTCCACAGGTAGACAGCCTTGGCAGCAGGCTTCATGGGGTTGTCGTTGAGGTCGTCCACCAGCACGGTGAGGTGGTGGGTGGCGGACAAGCCCTGAGCGTCAGACACCCGCACTGCCACACTCAACTGCCGGTGCTGCTCACGATCCACAGCTCCCGCCGTCCACAGCTCTGCCCCGCCGCGCCCACTGTCCAAACCTGGCAGCAAAGAAGCCTCAGGGTATCTGGGTTCGCATTATAATCATGGTGTATGTCATAGAAATCTATAACTTAAATGAGTTGTGGTATGGCAACACTTTGGAAGTGATGGAGTGGTAGTGGAACATGCATGAAAGCTGAGTTGAGGAATCCTACGTGGTTCTCTCAAGAGAAGCAGCTACAGGATTTTACATCAGCTGTAACAACCTGTCGGATACTACTCACGTGGATCGAACTTGAGGTTGATAAGTGAAAGAATGTGGGCGGGATTTGTGGGTGCCAGGGAGATTTTGAAGGGCGGGCCGTGGCCCAGCGCCCAGACGTCAGAGTCAGTCGCTTTCAGGACACCCAGGAGGGTTGGTGGGCTACCCTCAGTCACATGGAGGAAGGTGGGTGGCAAGATGCTTGGTGGACAGTCGTTGACGTCGTCAACGGAGATAGTGAGCGTTGCGGTGGCCGAGAGTGACGGATGGCCATCATCCACGGCTACTATCAAAGCTTCACCATTAGCACCTCCAGGAGCCTCGCGGTCCAGCCGCCGCCGTAGTCTAACGTTACCGTCTGCATCCACTGCAAGAGCGTCCCAGTCCTCCTCCAAGTGATAATTTACACCCTGATGACCGCCCTGCTGGAGCAGATGTAAAGTTCAGTTCAGTTACTTTTACAGACCATCACTGTCTGCAGAAGGTGAGTGAAGTAAAGGAAAATACTGAGTAGTGCCCATACTCAGTACTCTTCCTGCCGAAGCTGCCCCACGGGACACGTCTGTCGTTGCTCTCTGCTCATGCTTAATCATCTATCACACAATTGGCATTGTATATTGAATCTTT
>JAPQNM010000002.1:9898221-9905721 GCA_029783475.1 Metacarcinus magister
CTGGTGACCCCAGGACGCCTGCCGGTGAGGGGACCCACGGAAGTAGTGATTAGGGGGTGTAGGTGTGGCCTCTCCACTCCCTTCCTCCCACTGCCCGTCGCGCACCTCCACCCTGAGCCTCCACACAGCCATCCCATGTGGCGGGTCTCTGTCCAGCGCCTGCATCCAGCAGGAAGGGTAAAGTAGAGAACAGGGTCTAGTTATTTCACTTTCATAGGGAATATGTTTCCTAATATAAACACTATATTTTATCACTCTGTATAACTTTTTTCTATTTACAAGACAAAACACAGACTGTCAATGAAGAAATTTGAAAAAAAATGAACGAATGAATAAATATATAAATGAATTAATAAATATATCTATATACTTGGTAATATTCCCTTAAAAGAGGGTTTCCAAAACAAGGTTCCATTAGGATTTGGGGAGAATTTAATATTATCTCCCCTTTATCTCATTGTAGGAAGAAACGGTAAAGAGAAGGGGTTTCCCAGCCCCAAGGCTTCATCCCTATTAGTCACCTTTTACAGCACCCAGGGAATACGGTGGTAGTATTATTCCAGCCTAGCCGCTGATGTGCGACCAGGCCGGGTCACCTACCACAAGGGAAAATAAATAAATAAATAAATAAATAGATACATAAATAAATCATAAATGAACTATCTTATTTCTTGTGATAGAGAAAATAACGAAGTTTATCAAGAATTTCGGCAATTTGCATTAAAGTGGCACCACTAGTTTTGTAAAAGTTCGTATTTTGACTTAGGGGAAAAAAATTAAATGATCACGTGTTTCCGATACAACATAGTACGTCAATGAACACAAAGGATCGCCACTCCCTCATACTTACTGAATCTTCTTTAATGAAAGACTGGCACTGTGGCGAACACACACACACACACACACACACACACACACACACACACACACACACACACACAAACACATACACACATACACACACACACATACACACATACACATACACATATACACACACACACACACACACACACACACACACACACACACACACACACACACACACACACACACACACACACACACACACACACACACACACACACACACACACACACACACCCTCCATATCACGTTTCATGTCTGCAAGCATCTCTAACCCCATCGTTTGTCTTGGCCTATTTCTTGATTAAAGTTCCCAATCCCCGTGGTGTACGTGATCGTAGTCTCGAGCGAGCACCCACCCTCAGCTGGATGAGGTCCCCCGTGTGGGCGTTGATGGTGAAGAAGGCGTCCTCACCGTCGGGCTGCTCCACCCCGTCACCCCTCAACCGGAACACGAGCCGCCCTGCGTCTCTCTCGTCTGCGTCCACCGCCTCCACCTGCCGTGCACAAGGTAGTGTGTTAATGAGGCTGGCTAACTTCCTATCCTGACCCACCTTGCCTCATCCTAGTACACCGTCTCACCCTGGTAATGGTAGCCGGCAGATCCCTGTCATCCTCTTCGATAATCGTGAGGCGAGGCTCGGGTTGTAGAAATACCGGCGGGTTGTCGTTAATGTCAACAACCTGAACCAATACCAAAACGCTGGTAGCCTCGTTTCCGCCCTCAGCAGTCACCACCAGCTCATGCTGTGAAGGACGGTGAGGACATATTCAGGGTTGAAAGTAAAAAGGAGACTTTGCAATAAAGTTAACGCGAAATAACTGACAAACCTTCATTTAATGCTTGCAACAGAGAAGAAAAGGAAAATAAAAATATATGTATCGTTTAATTTTAAGTTTAACATAAAATCATTTGCTTAGATTTTGAAGTTTCAAATATATATCATGAACATAATAGTTCGTACAGTATTGACAAAAACCGTATCGAAAATAATAAGAAAAAAAAGTTAAATGAAGGTGTGCCGTAACTCTTGACTGTCTGTAGCTCGCGAAAACTAATTTGTTTTTCTTAACTCTCCCTCTGCGCTTTCACTGGTACCTTTTCAATCCGTCGAAGCAACAATTAAATTTGAGTAACATTCGTGCATTATTTGTATATAGATAAATTAACTAGAAGGTAGGTAGTGCGAAGGCTAGAAATTGGCTTGGACACCGTTAACGTTTGAGTTTTTGTCTGTTAGAGGCAACCGTGAGTAGGAGGAACCAGAGGGACGCCTACAAATCTACTTTCTGGAATGACAGATTGATCCTGTCAAATGTTGCTGGAGAAGATAGTTTAAGAGGAAGGGTGTCCGTGAAGGCGTGGAGGCTCACTCATGGAAAACTTGGAGTAAATGCAGTCAAGTGCCTCTCTGTATACGATTTATCGGAAGAGGAAGAAGAAGAAGAAGAAGAAGAAGAAGAAGAGGAGGAGGAGGAGGAGGAGGAGGAGGAGGAGGAGGAGGAGGGTAGTATTTGTTTTGAATTGTTGTTTTATATTGTATAGTTATTTGTGTATTTTCTTTTAAGAAGGGGTGAATTTGGTGTTTATTCAATGTAAGTAATTTGGGACAGTTGATTGTTATTGGTTGTGTTTTGGTGTATCATTGGTTCACTAGAGTTTTGTGAATTTTGTGATTCAAATGTTGTTGGGCTTCACAATTGTTTTCATAAGCTACACGCTGGCCTCATTTCACTTACATTAAATAAACACCACACAATGTATTACGTTAAACTTCAATAACATTTACTCCACGTTTCATTTGTTTCAAAAGTTAATTGGTAGTAAGCGTCACATCCTACGCCTCTGGCCACTTCACAATTTTCTGCGAGTTTCCTTGTTGAAGTTGGCATCAGTGTGGTATAATGGTTATGAACTCCCCTGTTTCTACATTAGTGGTGAGTGTGTGCAGCAAGTGTTCAGTCGTATAAACTCCCCTGTTTCTACATTAATGGTGAGTGTATGCAGCAAGTGTTCAGTCGTATAAACTCCCTTGTTTCTACATTAGTGGTGAGTGTATGCAGCAAGTGTTCAGTCGTATAAACTCCCTTGTTTCTACATTAGTGGTGAGTGTGTGCAGCAAGTGTTCAGTCGTATAAACTCCCTTGTTTCTACATTAGTGGTGAGTGTGTGCAGCAAGTGTTCAGTCGTATAAACTCCCTTGTTTCTACATTAGTGGTGAGTGTATGCAGCAAGTGTTCAGTCGTATAAACTCCTTTGTTTCTACATTAGTGGTGAGTGTGTGCAGCAAGTGTTCAGTCGTATAAACTCCTTTGTTTCTACATTAGTGGTGAGTGTGTGCAGCAAGTGTTCAGTCGTATAAACTCCCCTGTTTCTACATTAATGGTGAGTGTGTGCAGCAAGTGTTCAGTCGTATAAACTCCCTTGTTTCTACATTAGTGGTGAGTGTGTGCAGCAAGTGTTCAGTCGTATAAACTCCCCTGTTTCTACATTAATGGTGAGTGTGTGCAGCAAGTGTTCAGTCGCATAAACTCCCCTGTTTCTACATTAATGGTGAGTGTGTGCAGCAAGTGTTCAGTCGCCATTGATGCATTGATTAATGAAGGCATTTGTTGACAGATTTAATCCTACAAATAATAAATTAATTTCAGAGTTTATCCGATACAAATGTCAGGAAACAGAAATAAAACCTCTCAATAGTGCAGTGCAGCGTTTAGCAAACAGAGCTAAAGAACAAGGACAAAAATTTTACTCACGGAACCTTGTGCAACCGGAACATGTTTACGCCTTGTTTCATTCCTTATTGATTGAAATTGTATGAACGAAACTGGAGATTGTCAAGCAGACAACAAAAATATAAATACGGCAGGACAGCACCGCTTTCCTCACGGTAAAAAAAAAATAATAGTTTCGAAAAAAAACTAATGCTTAAATTGAAAACTGCATTTCATACCAATAAACTAACTAGAAATAATGGAATGTGTGCGATAAAGATTTGTCTTCATTTCACATAACATTTTTTTCCCCAGTGAAATAAATAGAATAAATCTATCGGAAGAAGACGAGAAGGAGGAGGAGGAAGAGGAGGAGGAGGAGGAGGGCAGTATGGGTGAGTGGTGATTGATCTCACTTTGTGACGCAGCTCGTGGTCGAGCGAGGCAGCCAGGGTTAGGGTGCCGGAGAGCTCGTCGATGCTGAACAGACCGTCACTGTTGCCACCCGTGATGCTGTACCTCACTTCCGATCCTGACGAAGACAAAGGCGTTACACACACACACACACACACACACACACACACAACACGCACAACACGCACACACACCCGCTTGACTTCATGGGGTCAAGACGTGTGTCCCGGCACTCTTTGGAGTTGCCTGGTCACTGTTGACCGAATCCCCCAACCACCCCTACCTTACCTTACCCGGTCTTCAGTGAGAAGTGGAAATTCTACTGAATTAAGGACAATGAACTTGGAATGAACACACAACACAGTGAAGAAAGTTAAAAAAAACAAAGAAAATGTAAGAACTATAAACCATGACCAACAATTAAATGGAGTGGGTGAACGAGTCGAGACTGGCTGTAACCATAAAACGCCTATCGGAGCTTATCATGTTTGCTTTCCCTTCCCCGGACTAACCACCATCCCACGCTCACAGCTGCACCTCCATCTGACACCCTGTGTTATCACCTCACCCCAAACAAAGACTGAACAACAGGACACATCAACAGCCTAGTCGCGTCGGCCTCCTACAGGCTGAGCCTCCCCAACACCTGAAGGTGATGAGGGTCTTGCACATGAGCTACTCGCAGGTGTGTTTGCTACCTAGGCTCGAGTGCTTCCCCGGCCTGCAAGGTGCTACTTCATCGCCACCACACAGCGCCGGCGCCTGGATAAGGTCGTGAAGCGGACCTGCGGGACTGTATTGGACCCATCACACACCACCTACCACAAAACTAACACTAATTGACTGACTACTGTCATATTAAAAAGTCTTTCACTCCTCACATTTAAAAGTAATTTTATAATATATGTTGTCAGCTTATCGCTGCAATTTTGAATAAACCGTCCATTATTATTATTATTATTGTTTATTATTATCATTATTATTATTATTATTATTATTATTATTATTATTGTTATTATTATTATCATTTTTATTATTACTATTATTATTATTATTATTATTATTATTATTATTATTATCATTATTATTATTATTATCATTTACGTGGATATGCAACCCATCGACAAAAGTGCAACTTGATGTTTTCTTCATAGTAGTATACAGTACATATGTATACATTAAAAACACCACATTAATAGCACTTACAGTAAATCTTTTTCTCACGTCGTAATTTACTGAGAATAGTCGAAAAAGTTACGTTTAATCCAGCAAGTTTTACTCTAGTCCCGTCAACACGAAACTGCAGTAAATTTTTTTTTTTCAATGTTCAATATGGAAGAATTATGTATATATACGATGTTGAGGAGCTAACAGTTTCACGAGGTTTTCCAAGTGTATAATTATAATTATCAGTCTAATCCTATTGGAAATATATTAATACTGTACTGACAGGAACCAAAATACATGAGGTCACCGATCCATGAAGCACAGTTGTGGTAAGTTTGTGACCATAACAAAGGGTTAATTCCATGACCAGTCACCAATAGGTGGTGTTGCATGACTCGTTACACAACAATAACAGAATATTATGAGTGAAGTGCCGACGATCATCACACGAACTGTTCTTTAAAAATATATCAGAAAGTATCATACAAAAACAAAGGAGAGAAAAGAACTAGCGTAAAGAAATAACCTTCATACACGTTCCGATGATATTTCAAATGTTCGATACTATCACTAACATGGCTTTGAGATTAACAAGAACACAGGAACATATGAACGAATCGCTATGTATGAATGTTTCTATTCCTTCTTATTTTACTTTTTTTCTTTTCTTGCCTGTGCGTGTACCGTCGCAGTGCATCACTCCCAAGTAATAATAGTAAATAATTATCGTAGCCCTACTGCAAACTTTGACAACACAACTACACTGATGTAATCTATATAACTATTGTTCCCAATGTCATTATCTTGCCATGGAAAAAAACAAGTGAGCCACGCAAACAAAATATTCATCAAAATACATATAGCAACACATCACATCTGCATCCCACCGTTCCTACTGAATCGCACAATACCAAACCTATAAAGGGCGCCCATCCCTCTTCATGGAGTAAAAGGTTATCTTATTCCAACCTTCATGTAGTGGTAGCAGACGCCGTATAAACTGTATAAAGCAGAACTACCCGGCAGAAGGCGCTGCAACTTTCGATACTTGACAGACTTTTAACAACGACACACTCGGGTTAGTTTGTCCATCGCGAAAACGTTACACTGCACCAGCCTGTATATGGTTCCGTCAATGGTCCTGAAGGGTGAAATGAACGGATCCCGAATGTAGAACAAGGGCGAGTGGAGGGAAAATTTTGAAGTTTTATGGAGAGGAGCAGAGAATAGGTGTTAGGAATTTGGGGGACATATTTCTGCGTGAGGGCGAAGTAAGAAAGTGTTGGGAGGAGCGAGAGTGTGTGGAGTGTGGGAGAGTATGGAGGAGAAGGGAAATAAAGATGTTAAAAGTTATAATCTCATCTATAGTGTGAAGGAGTGTGAAAACAGGTCAAGGATAATATTAATGTTGATAATGATCAAAATAAATAAATAAACAAATAAATAAAAATAAAAAGAATAAAACAATAATAACAACAATAATGATAATGATAAGAAGTAATAATAATAATAATAATAATAATAATAACAATAATAATAATAATAATAATATACAAACGATTTATTTAAATTAGTATAATCACACATTTTAAAGTGAAAATAAAGAAAAGAAAACACACAAGTAGATATTTGTATGAGCACCTATCAAAAGGAACACACTAAGAGGAGAGGGGAAACAAACCTTCGTAGACGTTCATAACACATAAAAAGAGAGGAGGAAGATACGAGTGTAAATAGCAAGGGATATAGAAGAAGAAAAAAAACATTATTAGAGGACGAAGATGTGAAGGTGAAAGATAAGAATACAAAAGTAGAGAAATCCTATGTTCTCCAGTTGAAATTGGTCGTCTATACCGTCTATGTTTCTGTTCGGTTTTGGCCGCGAAAAAAAGTGGAAGAAAGAAGCCAAAGAAATTAACGTATTTGGCTGTGCCTGCCAGACATCATTGCTCACACGCTGTTTGTGGAACTTATTGTTACAAGTTCAATTTAGAATTTCCATAAACACAAAACAGAAAAACAAGTTATTTTTTCATGAATGCCAACCTGATAATTTTTACCTTCTAAGCAAAATGAAGTAAAAAAGAAATCATAATACGATCCCGTACAGGTAATTCGGTACTGAAGACAGGTGATTCTTGCACTGTTTGTACGAATGATAAGATACAGATGAACTATATCAGCCTTGACAGCACCGTAGCATCTTGTGAGATGGATCGTCGCACCCTGGGTCAAGAAAGGCATGGCAGGCGTGGAAAAGTAACCCCCATAAAAATAATGGAAAACAGAAGAAGAAATAGGAATGAAGAAGAATAAGAAAAGGGAAAAAACATTATG
>JAPQNM010000002.1:9913221-9918221 GCA_029783475.1 Metacarcinus magister
TTTAATCGCTGATAACTTAAATCTTGGTGGTGTAAGGTGTTTCATCCCAAGCAAAACATTGTTCCTATTAACTGTCTCATGTTTCGTGAAGATTAATTAAGTGCAAGTCACACATGCAGTCATAGATAAATATTCTCACATTTGAATATGATCTCGTTATGTATTGAAGTACATATATCAAACAATAAAGTTATGTATTCAAGTACATATATCAATCATAACAGTTATGTGTTGAAGTTCTTCTATCAATCATTAAAGTAATGTGTTGAAGTACTTATATCAATCATTAAGTTATATATTGAAGTATTTATATCAATCATTAAAAGGTTATGTGTTTAAGTACTTTATCAATCATTAAAGTTATGCATTAATTTATTTCCAATAATCATTAATCATTAAAGTTATTAGTTTAATTACTTGTATCAATCTTTAATCATTAAAGTTATGAGTTGAAGTACTTACATGAATCATTAATCATTATAAGTATGTGTTGAACTACTTATATCAATCATTAATCATTAAAGAGAACCGTCCCATAGGGTTGGGTCAACTCTGTGTTCGATTTCCTATCATGTATTATATTTCCGTGACTGGTAGTCACATTGCAGTCCTCACTACTCAATTCATAAGTTTACCCTTGTAATAGTTATTAATGATCATTAGTATTGACTACACATAGTGGAAGTAAGCGCATAGTTTAGCGTATTTAGTCCTGTCACACTTTCGGTGCGGCACAAAAAGTATGGGAAACGGTCTTCGGATGCTGCTTAAATACAACTTTTCTCACTCTCATAGGTGGGCTCCCGTGGCCTAGTGGATAAAGTGGTGGTGTTGGTAATTTGGTAATTTGAGGGAAAAAATCGCATGGGTTCGAATCCCGCCACTTCCACTTACAAAAGGAAAAGATTATTATCAGCTTGCAAGCTTGTCTACTACACACATTACAGACCACGGTTGGGGTTAGGGGAAGTACAGATGGTTAAAAATGGCGTAAAGACCGCTCGGCGGAGTCCTGAAGTCTTTCACATTGCCACGACTATCCCCAAGGTACCCTCTCGGTGGAATCCTGAAGGTACCTTACCCTGACTGTACCCGGCCATCATATGATAGGTCCTGACACGCACTACACACGCCCGCCCGTTTCAAGGGCAAGCAAAGCAAGCAAAGGCAAAAAGGCAACACTGATTACTTACTTTCAATTATTTACGTTCCTACAAAAGTAGCCATAACATAATTTTCATTTCATGGCCAAAAAGGTTTTGCACCAAAATGGTCGATATTCTAATTACATGATAATAACATTAGATTTGATTGTCTAGACAAGGAAACTATTTTCTTTTATTGTAAGCACATGCACAAGCTCACACACAGACACATACAGGCACACAAATAAACTGTCGTGTTATTATTCAAGCTGCTTGAATGTATACGATAAAATTGTCAGTTATGATTTCGTACCTTTTTTTTTTTCTAATCTAAATGATATAGAATTGTTATTCCATATAAATGAGAATCTACATGCTATTTATAATGAAAATGTACACTTAGATGTTCTGGAAAATTTATGTTTCAACTCTTTCGCATATAATGATGATGTTCAAGAGATTGACTTAGACACTGATAATTATCTTTTAAGCGTTCTTGATTATAAAAATCCATCAGTGTCACAGCTAGCTCCCTGATACTTCTGATAATATATTTTCATTTCTGTGTTATGATATCAATAATTTAGCCCTCCATTTTGATCGATTTGTTGAACAGTGTTTAACTCCTCTAGCTCATAAATTTCATATAATAGGTATATGTGAGAGAAAACTAACCAATGATTCCTTACACCTATAGCTACAGCCTCCCTGGCTACATTTGTATTGCCAACAACCTAACACGACACAGTGGTGGAGTGGCCCTATATATCTCAGTAAGGGTTACAACTATGTCTTGACAAATGACTTAACCATGCAACGTGAGAGTATTGAAAAAGTGTTTTTTGATATTTGGAAATTAAGAATAATATATAGGAGACCAAATACTGATTTCAGACACGTTCTTGATAAATCTATAGACATAATATCAGTTGTAAGCGATGAGAAAAAAAACTTTGATATATTGCGGGAGACTTCAACCTTGATTTATTGAAATGTAAAGATGACGCAACAGTAGCTAATTGTAAGACCACAAAACCTAAACCTACTCGAGTAAATTCTTCATCAGCTACCAACATTGATCACATCTGGTCAAATAATTGTCCCAAAAATATTTCAAACGGCAAGATTTCTGATCATTTTCAAGTGTTTACGATTTATAAACATGACATGTGCCCAACTCATACTGAGGAGGATATTAACAAAACTATTGTAAGATTGAGGAATCTAGGAAAAATGTCTAGTGGGATGTAGTTTGGTTCAAATAATTCTAATGATAATTTTTCTACTATATTTTCAACGCTCTTTTCAACAAAAATTTTCCTTTAAGAAGTAAACATATCAATATTAACCACAAGTCCAAGACATATACAACACCAAAATTCAAAGACTTGATTAGAGAGAAGAAGAAAAAGGCGATCGAGCAAGTACGCAAAGAAACCCATCACGTGCGGAGAGAGATTCCGTAGACTTCGCAACCAACTTACACAAGCAATATGAACGGCTGTGAAAATGTAAGTGTGGCTCTAGCGAGAAAGAGGGATACACAATATTGCATTTAATCGCTGATAACATAAATCTTGGTGGTGTAAGGTGTTTCATCCCAAGCAAAACATTGTTCCTATTAACTGCCTCGCGTTTCGTGAAGATTAATTAAGTGCAAGTCACACGTGCATTCATCGACGAATATTCTCACATTTGAATATGAACTCGCTATGCATTAAATACATATATCAAACAATAAAGTTATGTATTGAAGCACATATATCAATCATAACAGTTATGTGTTGAAGTTCTTCTATCAATCATTAAAGTAATGTATTGATATCAATCATTAAGTTATGTATTGAAGTACTTATGTCAATCATTAAAATTATGTATTGAAGTACTTATATCAATCATTAAAAGGTTACGTGTTTAAGTACTTATATCAATCCTTAAAGTTATGCATTGATTTATTTTCATTAATCATTAACCATTAAAGTTATCGGTTTAAATACTTGTATCAATCATTAATCATTAAAGTTATGTGTTGAAGTACTTACATGAATCATTAATCATTAAAAGTATGTGTTGAACTACTTATATCAATCATTAATCATTAAAGAGAACCGTCCCATAGGGTTGGGTCAACTCTGTGTTCGATTTCCTATCATGTATTATATTTCCGTGACTGGTAGTCACATTACAGTCCTCACTACTCAATTCATAAGTCTACCCTTGTAATAGTTATTAATGATCATTAGTATTGACTACACATAGTGGAAGTAAGCGCATAGTTTAGCGTATTTAGTCCTGTCACACTTTCAATGCGGCACAAAAAGTATGGGAAACGGTCTTCGGATGCTGCTTAAATACAACTTTTCTCACTCTCATAGGTGGGCTCCCGTGGCCTAGTGGATAAAGTGGTGGTGTTGGTAATTTGGTAATTTGAGGGAAAAAATCGCATGGGTTCGAATCCCGCCACTTCCACTTACAAAAGGAAAAGATTATTATCAGCTTGCAAGCTTGTCTACTACACACATTACAGACCACGGTTGGGGTTAGGGGAAGTACAGATGGTTAAAAATGGCGTAAAGACCGCTCGGCGGAGTCCTGAAGTCTTTCACATTGCCACGACTATCCCCAAGGTACCCTCTCGGTGGAATCCTGAAGGTACCTTACCCTGACTGTACCCGGCCATCATATGATAGGTCCTGACACGCACTACACGCCCGCCCGTTTCAAGGGCAAGCAAGCAAAGGCAAAAAGGCAACACTGATTACTCACTTTCAATTATTTACGTTCCTACAAGTAGCCATAATTTTCACAGTCAAAAATGTTTTGCGCCAAAATGGTCGATATCCTAGTTACATGATAAAACACGCCACAGTGGTGGAGTGGCCCTATATATCTCAGTAAGGGTTACAACTATGTCTTGACAAATGACTTAACGATGCAACGTGAGAGTATTGAGAAAGTGTCGATTGAAATTTGGAAATTAGGAATAATATATAGGAGGCCACATACTGATTTCAGACACTTTCTTGATCAATTTATAGACATAATATCAAATGTAAGCGATGAAAAAAAACTTTGCTGTATCGCTGGAGACTGAGGGCAGTTGGCGCAAAGCTCCCCAGCTGTTCATCCTCCCAATCGGGTTGGTTAATGAATGGATATCAAGGGAAATCTGGGGAAGGTAAGCTGTGGAAACTCTGATATCACAGTGGCCCTGTGTCCCGGGATAACGGATTAATTTCCACCACAGGCTCAAAGGCCAATGTGACAGATAAGCGCCCGCAGCTACAGCGTATGCCCGATTTTAGCTTTTTCCTTGTAGTATCCTTGCCAGTGTCTGTTTCAGTATGAATTTTCTTGTCCCATACTCTTTGTGTCCATACCATATTATCTATTTCTATTCACTACCTCAAAAATGGCAGTAATTTCCAGTTTACTTCTTATGTACACATTTCTCATCCGATCTCTTCTAGTTACTCTTGAACTTAATCCTAAGGTTTTCATCTTTGCTGCTTGTATTTTTGACTTTGTTCTTTGTGTCAATTTCTAAACCTTTGAGCCACATAAAGGGGGCCGGGTGGCTTGTGATCTAAAGGTTGCGAGTTCGATCCCTGATTCACAGCAAATTATTGGTGAGGAGTAGCACTCTCATTAACCCTAGCAGAACTATATGGTCTATAGTTACCTAGTTTTGGGGGGACTATTTAATCTTTACTACCTTTCTTAACTATGTGTTATTCTTCATTCTACAGTCCATAATCTTTCATGTGACACTGTCAAATGCTTTTTCTACGTCTATGAACATTGTCTTTTGTTATGTCCCATTCCCAACTCTTTTTCCATTATCATTTTTAGCAT
>JAPQNM010000002.1:9923221-9935721 GCA_029783475.1 Metacarcinus magister
TCTCAATCTCACTGCAACTCAGGTTACAGGAAACTACTCATCTGTCTTGAGCTTCTCTTGGTATTCTGTCATTTATCGGTTCACAGACTTACGGTCGTGAGTAAAGGGGGACGTAGCAGTGTATGTATTTAGGTTGTCATTGGGGGTAAGTAGAGGTGGTGGTGGTGGTGGTGGTGGTGGTGGTGGTGGTGGTGGTGGTGTGGTGGTGGTGGTGGTGGTGGTGGTGGTGGTGGTGGTGGTGGTGGTGGTGGTGGTGTGATGGTGGTGGTGTGGTGGTGATTTATTTGCGTGGCTGCCATAGTGATGACGGTGGTGACAGTGTTGGTGGTGAAGGCGGTGGTGGTGTTGGTCGTGATTGAGGTTACTAAGATGATGATTGTGGTTCTAAATGAGAGGTTGTGGTCGGAAGAAGTGCAGACAAATCTTCTTTTTACCTTTCCTTTTTTTCCCTGCAGTCTGGTATTGCCATTAGGTATCCTCACGCGCGTAGGAGAATATTGCTCTCTGAAGGCTTTTCGGCAGACCATCAATAATAGAATGTAACTATCAATTTGGAACAGTGTAGCTAGCTCTAATTTTCTCTTCGCTTGCAGGGGAGTAGAAAGACACCTCAACACATACACTTTTATATTGCCTTTGGAAGTTTAATGTTCATGGAGGGATGGAAGTTTTCTTCAATATATGTTCATTGTAATACTAGCTTGTCTCTTCTTATGTGAACGATAAAAAAAAGTAAAAACAATAGAGAACATCGAAGAGCCTTGATAGTCAGAAGGAGAGGAAGGGCTTTCAGAAGAAAAGCTTTTCCCTCCAATCTTCCATGTCTTGAGCAAATCCTTAAGACTGGCCGTGGATATTCTCTGTCCTGCTTTTTACTCAACTCCTCGACGTTTATCCGTGCACATTGACGGCGGCATTACACGATGGTTCCCTTTGAAACTGAGTCACACTGATTCTTCACCATCAGATGATAATATTACATTCTAGCTTTAAGGCAAATTTCTGATTAACTGATTCTGCTGTGATAACAACAACTTCATCGTATCAATAGTGTTCTCAATGACTAGAAATCTCTTCTAGATTTGTTCAGTCAGATGTCTACCAATATTTTTCGTCTATTCCCTACCATTTCTTGTTATTGCATTGTCTTAAAAAGTAACATGGCCGACAGGGGACCAATGCATTGAAAAAAAGAAATCCATTGCACCGCCATAAACATGACAAATGCTCGCCCAGGTAACGAGCTTTTGAGTTTACGATACTCAAGGGTCAGGGAGAATAGAGGAAATCTTAAATGTATCTTGAATGTATCTTTATCCTACGTGTTCTTGTTTCCAATCAATAACATAACAATATTCGCGAACAGAATTACTTGCAGCATGAGTTCCCTAGAGTCTCGTGTTCTGCTCTCTCTAGTGAAATGATTGCCGCGTGTTGCCGGGCTGCGAGGAGTTGAGGAAGAGCAGGAGTGTCTGGGCTAAAAAGTAATCTAGTTCGTGTTGGTGATGTAACTCGATGCTGAGGTGCTAAAGGGCTGGAGAGTGTGTTAGTGAAAATGTAAGAAATGTAAATGACTGATGAGAATATTGATGGGGTGAAATGGACGTCTATTTAAGCAGAGGGTATGCAAGGAAATAGACAGAAATGAGTCAGAATGGAGGAATAATAAGATTCTATGAGATGGAGGAGCTACAAGCAGGCAAGAACGATGGAAGGAGGAAGGACAAGAGAGACAGGTAAATAACATTATATCACTAAGGAACCAACCACTAGGAAGGTGCCTCTAAATTTCACAGGAAGATAATATTCACACGAACTATTGACTGGCTGACTTTGTAGTTGTATATTGCATCAAGTATCTATGTTTTCCAGGATTTGTGAGCATCTGTCTGTTCAATACACAGCAAGGGAATGACCTAGAGAAAACGTGGTGTAATGGTAACGAGAATAATGTGGAGGGAAATTTACACATCTGTAATTAGAGGCGTTGCTGTGCACAATTTACATCATCGCCTAATCTAAAGGGATTACGGAACATTAAGCTGGAGATAAGACGGTGGTAAGAACGGCAAATGTGTGGTGCAGGAACGACGGCTGCGTGATTCTGTTGGCTTCCGTGTGTGTGTGTGTGTGTGTGTGTGTGTGTGTGTGTGTGTGTGTGTGTGTGTGTGTGTGTGTGTGTGTGTGTGTGTGTGTGTGTGTATGTGTGTGTGTGTGTGTGTGTGTGTGTGTGTGTGTGTGTGTGTGTGTGTGTGTGTGTGTGTGTGTGTGTGTGTGTGTGTGTGTGTGTGTGTCTGTGTGTGTCGATCATCTGTAACTTCTTCCTTTTTGCAATATTTTTCGTCTCACAAAACCTTCAGATAATAAATTTCTCGTTCACAAAAGAAATGTCAAGTGTGCATACACCATTACCGTCTGTCAAAGTCGTGAAATGAGACTCAACGCGGAGGCTTGACAATACAGGAGTAAGGTTAAAGAAATCAATCCCTGTGCCAGTGCGTCACGGAAAAGGTGAGGTATGAAAGCAAACTTTATATATGAATTTCTTTCAACCAAAATCCTTAAAATGGTATAATATGGTGTGATTCTCTAACTTGAATCAGACATTTTAGGAGTAAACGATAAATTAAAATGTTCCTTTCCTTGACTTGTTTCTTCATGGATTATGAAAACTTTTTTATATATAAATTTGGAGGTATTCTAGCTACTATTATAAAAAGAAAGTCAGGTTATACATCAAACTAATGATGGATGGACAGTCTAACGAGACACACAATGTGACCCAACAAGGGATAACGGAAACGATCGCATTCCCTGAACAAGATGGAGAGGCGTATTAAGAACATTTTCGCCAAGTAACAGGAACAAACATACAGTACATAAAGCTGAATATATAAGTTAGAAAAGGTTTCTATTATGCAGTGGACCAGAAAAGGCTGTTAAATGCTAATGATGATGTATATAAGTTGCAGACTAAACTATACGAGTACCCGGAGAGGGGAGGTAAGGTGGCACCAGCTTGGTTATGCCACACAGTACACTCATTGTTGTGGCCACCATTATAAATGTCTAACGGAATGCAGGGAAGACAACAAGCTCTTTTCCTGGCGGTAACATTTTTGCACTAAGAACACCAATAAAACTAAAAATCAATATTCATAGTCTCGATCCATGAAGATCAGCCAGTTCGTCCTTGAAGAAGTTTTATAGCCTTAGCTTAACAACAGTGAAGGGAGGTAAATAATAGTTCCGGAAAAACCTTATACAAAAATATACCTTACAAGTATGACAAAGCACTGGTGAAATCTGTGAATGAACAATGAATATATATGAATAATGTGAATATGAAAGGATGCCAATATCAGTATTTCTTTTTGGAAACCTTTATGTCCCAAGTGTATGCTAGACGTCAGAATCTCATAAATATAAACGAGCTGCTTTGACCGCTAACTAATTAATCAGAAATCTGCCGCCATTTTAGCAGTGTATTCGCCAAACCAGTTCAAATATTCCCGATAGATGGCAGTGTTTAATTTAAAAAACGGTCGCCATATGGTAATTCAGTCGCCAAACTATGTCAAAAGCTTGGCAACAGAGGGCGGTGTTCCCATTCTATCAACACCTATGACATGTAGATGGCGGAGAACCTTTATAATGCTTGATTCTTCAGCCATGAGTTAGCTGGTTTACTACGGCGGATCAGCAGAGTGATTAGATGTCATAACACTCAGGGCGACACAAGGAGAGAACACATTCCACATATCTTGTCCCCACGATGCAGTATAACATGACGAGGCTACATACCCATCCTTCCCTACACTGACCTGCTATTTACGAGTGTTTGTATATATTGCAGGCACTCTTATTTTCCCACGGGTAATTGCAATGCATTATGTGTAATTAATGAGAAGTAATCGCGTTGTCAGCTTCATTTATTTAGATAGTATATGAATTCAAGGCAATTATTGGGTGTAAAATGGTAATGAAATGTTTGCTTTTGTCATCAACACGATTTTTATTTGTTTCTTGTTTCAGACTATGTAGATGTTTTATTTTTTTCAAGCATTAATGACACAATTTGAGAAAAAAAAACAATGATGTGTGAAGGTATTCTATTTGTCCATCACATACTTCCAAAGCATAAAAAAAAATGTTTGTGTGAAGAATATGGCTAGGTAGGCTACGTCAGGACGAAATAGTAATTGTTCTTCAAATGTCTTATATGTACCGTACTTTTAGGTAGTCTCGATGTTATACAAGAGTTACTAAGACGGTAGTGACGACACGTGACACTCAACAACTCTCTTCAGGCCGAGTATTGCTTCCTCTTCTTCTAATCGCCTTGTTACGTGGTGATTGATAAAGTTTGGTTAGTTTTCTGAGTTTTGTTAGTGTTTTGATCACACACACACACACACACACACACACACACACACACACACACACACACACACACACACACACACACACAGTGACACCACCTCCACTACTACTAACAGTATAATTTTCTCCACTCTCATGAACACCAATCCGATTATTGTGAGTACAGACAGTGATGGATGGATGAATGGTGGTGATGGACGTTGTATGGTGTGCGTGTGCGTGTGCGTGTGTGTGTGTGTGTGTGTGTGTGTGTGTGTGTGTGTGTGTGTGTGTGTGTGTGTGTGTGATGTTGTCGTAGTGGATGATGGTGGTGGTGGAGGCTGTAGTAAAGGTGTTGATGGTGGCTGTTAAGAGTGGTGATGGTGGTGGTGGTTAAGAGTGGTGATGGTGGTGGTGGTTAAGAGTGGTGATGGTGGTGGTGGTTTAGACTGACTTCATGTGCTTGTAACGAGGTCAAATTATGTTAGTTATACTCACACATTGCCTGATTTGATGATACATAAGTTAACCAGTTTCCCTGTTTCTTTTCTGTTCCAATTAGCAGTAAGCTTGGTGTCCTACTTCTGTTTCTTTCTCTCTTTCCTTCTTTCTTTCTTTCTTCCTTCCTTCCTACCTTCTTTCTTTCCTTCCTAACTTCCTAACTTCCTTCCTTCTTTCCTTCCTTCCTTCCTTCCTTCCTTCCTTCCTTCCTTCCTTCCTTCCTTCCTTCCTTCCTTCCTTCCTTCCTTCTTTCTTTCCTTTCCTTTTTTTCTTTCCTTTCTTCTTTCCTTCTTCCCCTTAAACCCAATCAAGAAGGGAGTGTCAAGGCACCGCAATATCTAAAATTAAATATGGTGTTTTGTTGTTTTAAAACTTCACTCATCTCTTGGTGGAGAAAAATACTATTTCTTGCTTATAGCACTCCAGGTTTGCTTCCAATCTCAGTTCTGTACGGAGGAAAATTAAGACAATATTTTGGTTTAACCTATCGTGTTTTGGTGTTAAATTTTAGAAGGGTAGACTTGTAAAAGTGAAGTAAACTGTTCAGAAGCATCCTCTAGAGCCAGGTTTAGGCAAAGGCAAAGTAGAAATTGTCAGGTAAAACGTTAGAGGAGAGCAGGATAGCATACAGGTGTTAAAATGATACACAATGGTTCTCTACTCAGGCCTCGAGTATAGTGGAACCTGAAACAGTACGGAAAAGTGACCTCTGTGTTGTGATGTGGAATGCAACAGCTGACGTGACACCTTAAATAGTCGAAATAACTCCGGTAATGCAAGGACACTGCGTTTAAACTCTATTGATTTCAGGGAACAAAGAAAATGTAATGAATGCTAACCGGTTCCATCTCAGCGGTTGAGTTCTGGAAATACAATTAGTGGGACATAACTCACACAAAGAAATTTATGTCTTAACGATGGAATTATTGCCCAGAAACACTAAATTTCCCACAAAAGAGTTTTGAAGGCAATTATTTTCGCATTTGCTTTGCAACGTCGGATTTTTTTTTCTGCTTCTTTCTTTCTTTCCTTTTTTTTATTTGGCTGCGAATTCTGATCAGTTTTCGTGTGTGGGCGTGGATGGGCTGAGGTCAAGGTTGTGCTCGCTGCGTAATAATGACAATAATAAAACAACACATATTTTTTTGCATTCTGCCATCCATACTTACATACATACATTTTCTATATCTACGTATCTATTCTATAACTTTCCATATAAACCAGTATCTGTAAATCAAATATCTATCCAAAATTAAGTATAGCGATACAGATATAACCGAAAAATGTCTACATATGAAATTCATCACCTACATTCCATCTATTTTATCTTCATTTATTTAACTAATACCACTTGGTCTGCCTCTCCTCAAACCACTCACCCCATCTCCTGGTTATGATATAGTAAGTTTTATGTATTCATTGACAGCACACACACACACACACACACACACACACACACACACACACACACACACACACACACACACACACACACACACACACACACACTGCCTTGGCGCAACACTCCCTGATCGTCTATGTTGTTTGGTGCCTGCATTCATTATTAATTTCAATACCTCGGCACCACACCATGTAGGCACCACCTCCCTCAGTCATGGCACTACATAACACACAACGAGACCCAGGTGTGCCTCTAGTGCATTCTGATGGTGTGGTGATTGCGTCCTGGAGAGAGAGAGAGAGAGAGAGAGAGAGAGAGAGAGAGAGAGAGAGAGAGAGAGAGAGAGAGAGAGAGAGAGAGAGAGAGAGAGAGAGAGAGAGAGAGAGAACAAAGACACAGGCAAAGATAAAATACACGTACAGATAAAAGGACAGCAAAGGAACTTAAAAATCTGAAAGGATGATTGAAAAGAACTTTGCGGTGAATGATAGTGAGCCAAATAGCGGCAATGGCTGGGAGGGGGGGACCGGATGTGAGACCGAGAAAACTGACAGACTGAATTTTGAGGTGGTTTGTTTCCCTTAACCCCCAACCCCCAACCCTAACCCCCAACCCCAAGCCCCAACCCCAAGCCCCGCCCCGCCCCGCCCCATCAACTCACTCACTCACACAACTTTTTCATCCTCCCACTGACCTCGCGTAACTGATGGAAAGGTACAGATGGCTTTTCATTCGTTTACACACACACACTCACTCACTCTCTCTCTCTCTCTCTCTCTCTCTCTCTCTCTCTCTCTCTCTCTCTCTCTCTCTCTCTCTCTCTCTCTCTCTCTCTCTCTCTCTCTCTCTCTCTCTCTCTCTCTCTCTCTCTCTCTCTCTCTCTCTCTCTCTCTCTCTCTATCTATCTATTTATTTATCTATCTATCTATCTTTCATTTCACTACCTCACATACAAATACAAAGAGAAAGAGAGAGAGTGTGTGGGAGAGAGAGAGAGAGAGAGAGAGAGAGAGAGAGAGAGAGAGAGAGAGAGAGAGAGAGAGAGAGAGAGAGAGAGAGAGAGAGAGAGAGAGAGGAGAGAGAGAGAGAGAGAGAGAGAGAGAGAAAAAAAAAAAGATAGAGAGAGCATTTACCCAACCAATTTCCATGTTCACAAAAGATTCTTACTTGTATGTTTCTGTTTAAAAAGCCTAATTTGTTGTTAAAAGTCACCTTCAAGCGAAACCTAGAAATGGAAGAGCAATGTGGTTGTTATTATTCCTTTTGTGTTTAGGTAGATAGATAGATAGATAGATAGATAGATAGATAGATAGATAGATAAATAGATAGACAATAACAATGGGAACGGAGGTGAGTGGAAATTTCTGTTGTGCGTTCACATAATTATATGTTGCGAACATTATTTTTCATATGATCTTTAATATAATACCTTCGTGTGTCTCTTCACCTCAGCAATGTGGAGAGGTTACATATATAAATCAATGCCAAGTACGTTAGAGTCAAGATTTATGGCTTCTATCAACTCTATTGCAAGTTTTACCGACCAATAAATTTCTACCGATTCCACGTGACCGATAGCCGACTGTTGTGACCATAAATAAAGCTGCACTGCATGTGTCATGGCGCTGCTGCAGTATCCTCACACCTCTTCCCCGGTCTTTTAATGCAATAGTTACCCAAATTTACTTTCACCCATAGCTTTCATGGATGACTCTATATCAAACTGCTTTAAATGTTTATCCAGTTCCAAGGATTTAAAGTTTCACTTAAGAGTGACAAAAGTGTCATTACCTTATCTAACATCAAAATGTATGTTTTATTACATATTATCTTAGTCTTTGAGTAAGATCTCATTAAAATATAATTTATACAAATATGTAGAAGTATAAACTCAATCTTTGAGCACAAGCCTACAATTCCCTCGAAGACTCATCATGAAGCCCACGGACATTCCCTACAAAATTGTGTTGCATTTCTTAGTTTTCATTAGTGAAGGTACATATACTGTATATACTTTATTTTCACTGCGAGATAGAATCCTAATTATTGCATAACTATTGTGTTACGTATGGTTATGCCTAAAGCAATTATGTATATATATATATATATATATATATATATATATATATATATATATATATATATATATATTTATTTATTTATTTATATATATAGGTATATATATATATATATATATATATATATATATATATATATATATATATATATATATGTATATATATATATATATATATATATATATATATATATATATATACATATATTTATATATATATATATATATATATATATATATATATATATATATATATATATGTTTGGGGGGGTTGGGGGTTGGATATGGATTTCTTTCTCTCTGTCCATTTTCTGGCACTTTCCACTATATCAATATTGGCAACTGTGGCCCGAAGCCTACAATAGGTTGGGAACTACTGGTCAAGGGCTGAGCAAACATGAAGAAAATGATAAAATACGTGACGTGGGAATGACTGCCTCAAGGTGCAGTAGTTCCATGTGGTCGTCCCGCCCTCTGTGACTTCTGTACTCGAGGCTATTAAATATCTTCCCTCAGCACACAAGACTAAAATTAGCTACAGGTAGTTCACCTTCCAAAGCTTCCCTTGATAGCATCTACCTGTCGATTAACCAACCAAGGAGGGAAAATTAACACTTTGGCAAGGTGAGCACCGTCTGTTCCAACCTCAACCTTTACTCCTGAGTAGATATTGTGATTCGAAGATATAATTGAAACCACAATTTTTCTATTATTCTTCCTTTTTTCCTCCTATGACACGTGTTGCCTATTGAACGCGTTGCTTTTTAGGGAGAAGCATCGCGGATATCGGAGGCTCACTAAGTGCTATCCTGTGTTTTGAGATGAATGTGTGTTGTGTTTGAACCGCTATCGCCTGAGGGGAAAGGAGGGCGGTGTGTGTCAAAAGAAAACAGACTGTGTAATGTGTGGTGGTAGTGCTGATGGCGGTGGTAAAGTGGAGGTGGAGGAGGTGGAGGAGGAGGAGGAGGAGGAGGAGGAGGAGGAGGAGGAGGAGGAGGAGGAGGAGGAGGAGGAGGAGGAGGAGGAGGAGGAGGAGGAAGTAAATGGATAGATAGTAATCAAGAACATCACAGACGAGGACGAGGACGAGGACGAGGACGAGGAGTAGAGGAGGAACGACACAAAGAGACACTCCACACGTATAACTGAGGAGGCGTCAGGCTTTATAGGATGAGAGTGGTATTACACCTTGTTGAGGGAAGAGAGACGAACACACGACTACTAGGAAATGGATTGGGGGAAGGAGGAGGGGGAGGAAGAGGAGGAGGAAGAGGAGGAGGAGGAAGAGGAGGAGGAGGAGGAAGAGGAGGAGGAGGAGGAAGAAGAGGAGGAGGAGGAGGAGGAGGAGGAGGAGGAAGAGGAGGAGGAGGAGGAGGAGGAGGAGGAGGAGGAGGAGGAGGAGGAGGAGGAGGAGGAGGAGGAGGCGAAGAAAGAAGAAGGTAAGGTAGGAAATACATAGATACTGACTAAGAAGAACAGAGCATGAGTAAGGTATGTAATGTAATGTAGTGAGCTATGTAAGGTAGCGTGAAGAAAGATAGAAAGGTCAATAAAATCAATTTGTAGGAAGAAGAGTAATGATGACGAAGAGGAGAAAGGAAGAGGGAGAAGAAACGATGAACGTATACTTCCATGAAAATACCTTTCCCCTTCGGTTTTGATAAGTTGAGAGAGAGAGAGAGAGAGAGAGAGAGAGAGAGAGAGAGAGAGAGAGAGAGAGAGAGAGAGAGAGAGAGAGAGAGAGAGAGAGAGAAGAAAAAGAGAAAGAGAGAGAAAGGACCGATCAAGTGCTACAATAGACGAGCTCTAACCAACTCAATAACTCTTGACATAATAACGAATACATTGACTTGTTTCCTATCATAAAAACACACACACACACACACACACACACACACACACACACACACACACACACACACACACACCTGTACCGCCTCCTCCCCGAACACTCTATTCTAACATCCATTCCGGTATGTTTTCCCCTGAAGCTATTGAGACAAATCCATTCACTCCCTTCCTTCACTACCTATACCAACACTTCTTTAAGAGACTCAACGCCCCTCCGGCACGCATTAGTCAGCTTCCTCCAACACATTGCTTAGCTGGCGGGAGGCACTCAGTTGGAAGGAGGAAGAGAGAAAGAGAGAGCTGTCCTTTCTGTTCCCTCTCGTCATTGGTCTTGCTGTTTCTTATATAGAGTCACTTCCTCATCTCGACATGTTTAGCTAAGAGACGAATTTATTCACATGCAGAAGGCAAGAGAGATATGACTGTTTTGTATTATATCTGTGTAACCTCGGCGACACTATCATGGTTGAGAGAGAGAGAAAAAGAGAGATATAATAACAGACATTGACAGACATACAGAGACAGATAGATAGACTAATAGACCGACCGACCGATAGATAGACAGACAGTTGCATGTATAGTAGACTTTCTAGCATCTATAGATTGTTTTTCGATCCTTTGTGTTACTTTTTAAAGACTGCAAGTGGAAGTAATACTGTTCTAGCAATGTCACTTTTAGAGAAATACTACTCGTGGGAAATTCAGTTCTCAAAAATGTATTGAAATAGATACGTAGTTACTAAAGCAGCGATAAATTAGTCAACAGACGAGTGAAATTAATTTGAAAAGTTTCGAGACCAAGCTCTAACTAAAGAAATGTTTTTGTTTTCAAGTAACGTTTAACTAATAATCATGTATAGACTGTGATTAGTTCTAGATTAGAGAAGGTGTACCAGAGTGTCACGTAGCATTTCTCTCAGCATGATCTTCCGACTCTTTTATTTACACGTTAACCTTCATAATCATATCAACTTAGGTATTACAAGGCGGTAAAGTTTGTTCAAAGTTTATTCAAAATGTGGAGTTTTGGTGCTTAAATCGAAAAGCACTTATTTTGGTTCAGGAAACTCTGCCAATCAGTGTTTCATAATGAAGCCTACAAATGGACTTTCTCATACAGTGAACCATCGTGATTGTGTTAGCATGAGAGGCCATCTAATTGTGCTTCTTTTCTTTAACATTGACTGCAGACATGAAAGCAGTGTCATGACAGTAGTTGATTTGGGTAGTTTATCGATATGGTTTCCTCTAAAGCCACAATCATGGAGAGACTGAGTCGGGGATCAGAGGTAAACCTACAATAAGGTGAGTCCTTAATGACATGCACCAGCCAACCACCACCTCCACGGCACAACTATTACTGTTATTACTACTATTACTGCTACTACTGCTACTAATACTACTACTACTACTACTACTACTACTACTACTACTACTACTACTACTACTATTACTACTACTACACAAAGGTAAATTATACGTTCTTTGTGTGTGTGTGTGTGTGTGTGTGTGTGTGTGTGTGTGTGTGTGTGTGTGTGTGTGTGTGTGTGTGTGTGTGTGTGTGTGTGTGTGTGTGTGTGTGTGTGTGTGTGTGTGTGTGTGTGTGTGTGTGTGTGTGTGTGTGTGTGTGTGTATGCGTGTGTGTGCTTGGGATGCGTAATGGAACTGATAATGCGGCAGCGAGAGACCGTTCCGAGAAAGTTACGAAATATTTACTCCATATTTGGGTTAAACTTACACACCTCGTGACGGTAAGGTAGGGAGGGAGTAAAGGGAGGATGAGGATAAACGTAAATTTTGCACTGGTTACTTTTCGTAATTCCATATTCTATTAGTCACGCAGGGAGGTACAGGATTAATGCAGCACAGGTATTAAGGATAGGTGAGCTCCCTCCACATTTGCAGTGACACAACCGCAGGTCATGCAAGAAGACTCATTGTATATTGCGTAGTTGAAAATTACCTCGGAGTCCCAAGTCCCCGCATCTTCCCTAAGCAATCCCAAGCCGACGTGAAAGTTGATTTTTTACACAGCAAATATTTTAGTATAACTGTATTGAATGAATTATAGATAGATTTGTAGTAGTAGTAGTGCAAATAGATATACACATACATACGTTACTGCACCACTTAGATAAATTTAATTGTTCTTGAAAAGTTTGTTATAAGTATAAGCTTGCGTACATTCAAATATATCAACGGAATCGTAATAAGAGTCTCTGTAGAGTATAACGGTATTACCAACCTTAAATTTCCTCTCTTTTTTCCTCATTGGCGTAAACTTCACATTCTATCTCCATCTCATCA
>JAPQNM010000002.1:9938221-9940721 GCA_029783475.1 Metacarcinus magister
TATTTTTCTTTTATTTTATTTGCGGGGAATAAAGTCAGTCTTCTTTTTCGTTTCTCCGTTGAGGTTTATGTGTCCTCCTTGTCTTTTTCTTATTAAAATTTTCATACCTTCATTATTTTCCTCTCTGTAAGACCTACTTCTATACCCCCTTTATTAATTTATTCAAAAGTGGCTTAGCCTAGTGTCATCTTACATATTTTTCTTACGTCACTTTTAGCACTGAAGTTACTTGTTAAAAATGTGGTGGTCTTAATTTTTTTTTTCCATGGGCCAATCAGTAGGGTCATTAGGTCATTAGTCTTCGTGGGTAAACCTTGATTATCTTCATTTTGTATTTCATTGCCGCAGAATTCTTCAGTATTAGCTGTGATACCCTCGTGATGTGCGTGTGGGTGCGGTGTTATTGAAGACCCTCGTGTGACGGGGTGTCAGTACTAAATCATTGTTAGTGTGCTGCCGAGTTGTCTCAAACATTTTTCATTATATCTAGTCATTTTACTTTTGACTATCTCGGTAAATCTAAGGAACTATTACATGGGCAAGCGATAACACCAGCTAACGGCACATCGTAGCCATAATGCTGAAAACAAATGATATCATATAACCCTTTCATCCATAGTAATATAGCAAGACGATAGCGGAAAAGTCTGACTATTAAAAAAACTTACTTGAAAATGTAATAAAAGGAATAAAGGTGTTAGTTAAGTCTTGCATTAAAAAAATCTAACAGAAAATAGATGAAAAGTGTAGAAATTCTTGCGTGTCAGATCCAAAGGAAGGGAAACACGCAAGTCACAGGTACAAAACGGCACTAACCACGGAAATAATGGAATACAACAGGAGGAGAAAACAGTAACATTGCGAAGGAGTGTGAGAAATGGACAGAAACTCATTTAGAAATAGACAGATAGCTTTTTGGATCTGCTCTGTTGCAAGGAAGTGGATGGATCCCCGGCATGAAGTGTACTCGGCGCAGGGTAGACGACCACAAACCTATTATACTTTATCCCAATTCAATGGCTGCTATTTGTTGAACCTGTTAACTTTATGCTTCACCTCTCCCTCTAACTCACCACTAATATTGCTTACCCACTTACATCGTACCTGTTATATCCATCTTGCTAATGGTTAAGTTAAATGATAATCACTTTTTTTTTATCATTGAAGTCTGATTTATTCTGCCTTTTTATTCATTATTATTGCTAACTATCTTTTATCTATACATTTATTTACTTATTTGTTTGTTTGTTATCATCATTATCTTTCTTATCCTTATGACCGAAAATGAGTATTAGGACACCACGTGAAGTGAATTAGCTTTACATTTATTTTTTTCTTTTAATATCAACGTTTTGCTCTCTCTCTCTCTCTCTCTCTCTCTCTCTCTCTCTCTCTCTCTCTCTCTCTCTCTCTCTCTCTCTCTCTCTCTCTCTCTCTCTCTCTCTCTCTCTCTCTCTCCATTGCCGCAATAAAAACAGATTCACGACTAATCACTGCGATACACAAGCTTTTTTATCACGACAGAGTAGTTTGTGTATATCTATGTGTGTGTATGTATGTATGGATGTATTTGTATATATGCATGTATGTAGGTAGATAGATAGGAAGGTAGGTAGGTAGGTAGGTAGGTAGGTAGGTAGGTAGGTAGGTAGGTAGGTAGGTAGGGTTAGGTTAGGTTAGGTTAAGTTAGGTTAGGTTGGTAGGTAGGTAAGTAGGTAGGTAGGTAGGTAGGTAGGTAGGTAGGTAGGTAGGTAGGTAGGTAGGTAGGTAGGTAGGTAGGTAGGTAGGTAGGTAGGTAGGTAGGTAGGTAAAGCTAGACGAATATCTTTAATACCCAGAACTATATAACTTAAAGAATAGGGAAACGAAAAAAGATACTGGTTCATTCATGGCCACACAACGGGACTTTATATAGACGTTTCACGGGTCTGGCGGCGCGGGGACAGTGATCGGGGCGGAGGCGGGAGGAAGGTGGGGTGAGAGGCGCCCTGTGTGGTGGTGCAGGTGTGCGGCGGGACGCAGGTGCATTTGCTGGCAGGCTGCATGTGAAATAAAGGTCATTATTTGTATAGGTATTCATTTTTTTTTTTAAAGGATCATAGTATTCTATTCTCGAGCTAAACCATATGAAGTGACTGTGTGGGTGTGTGTGTGTGTGTGTGTGTGTGTGTGTGTGTGTGTGTGTGTGTGTGTGTGTGTGTGTGTGTGTGTGTGTGTGTGTGTGTGTAAGAAACAGAGAGAGAGAGAGAGAGAGAGAGAGAGAGAGAGAGAGAGAGAGAGAGAGAGAGAGAGAGAGAGAGAGGAGAGAGAGAGAGAGAGAGAGAGAGAGAGAGAGAGAGAGAGAGAGAGAAATATTACGTGGTTTTCATGCACGCCTGCTGGTAAATGTGGCACCGTAACGCGTGTGTCAGGATGCGTCACGTGGGGCCTCATGTTTACTATGAATATGGTCTTGTCTGGGGTGCTCGTGACCGCCAAGGGAGTTATAGCAGGACACACC
>JAPQNM010000002.1:9955721-10085721 GCA_029783475.1 Metacarcinus magister
ACCTAAAAACCACGCAGAGAACAAAATTTTTTTAACACAAGAATTGTTAACCACTGGAATAGTCTCCCAGATAAAATAGTAACGAGCCAGAGTGTGAACTCCTTTAAAAACTCCTACGACAAGTATATCGAGACTGTAAGTCAGAGAAGAGGCACCCTTTATGAACATTGACTCCCTTGCCTCTTAACTATCACTAATGGTAAGCATCCTGTCTCCCACCCAAACGAGGCCCCTGGACTCACGTGGTGTTACTGTGTAGCTGCCAGCTGGTCTTCATCCCCTTTTAAAAGTTCTAAGGCAACTCTGCTTTGATTTCAACTCTATTGTAATCCTCTTGTTTCAACTCCTACAACGGTACAGTTCAAGTAATAATGAGCACTGTATGGCGGAATTACCTGATTGATAACTGTGTCTTAATATGATTTACACTTCATGTATTTATATGTCTTCTTTTTTCATCTTTTCTCTACTCTCCCTGAATCATTTGATATTTTGTTTATATTTGTTTTTCTTTCTTCAGTAAATTTATGCATTTCATCGACTTGAAAAATTTGGTCAAAAACTAGCCTGAAGTTAGCTGTATATGCTAACAGAATCATTATCAAATATTTTAAGTGATTTATAACCTAATGAATTGTTAATATTAAACCATGAGTCATTACATATAACTTAGTAATGCAATTGTAAAGTCGAAGAGACATATGTTTGCATACACACACTCACACAGGTCACAAGAAGAAGAAGAAGATGGCGGCCGTGTCAGAGCGGGAGCAATGTTTGTCAGATTACCGCAGGAGGCTCATAGAACACCGGGAAGTGGACTCAAAACTTAGGAAATGTAAGTATAAGTTCAAAGAGTTAATCCATTAAATATAAAAAAGGAAGACTTTATCATACGAGTTGATACAGACGTGTGTCCAAATTTCCACAGGTCATCCCTACCATAACACTGCAATAAATGGAAGGAAAGGCTACGTAGGTGTATATAGATTAATGTAGTTTATTTATTGTATTGTTGGTATTACTTTTCCGTTATTTGTGTCGAATCTGATGTGTAGTTAGGTTGTTCAGAGTGTGTTTAGAGTTGATTGAAGGTTTGTGTGCTGTGTATGTGTTTCGTAATGTTTCACTCAGGACTAGAGGGAGTTCACTTATTATTCATGATTCTTAGTCAAGGATAAATATGTGTAAAATTAAAAATAACGTCTTGAAGGTTGAGGTTATGGTAGTTAGGTTGCACTACTTATGTTTTTTTCTTTAGTCTTGTTTGATTTCAGTAGCAGAAAAAATAAGCGTTTGGTATATGGGTATTATTGGTACTTCTGACTATTTTAATGGGTAAAGATTTGTAAGACGACCCATTCGATATCTCCTTACCATTATAGTGCACTATAAATTCAACTTCAGATATTTGTTCAGATCACCTCAAACGGTTATGCAGAAGAAAATACAATTTTTTTTTAAGGTTACTTTAGGTTTAGTTAGGTTTTATTACGTTTAGTTAGGTTTGGTTAGGTTTAGTTATGTTATGTTATGTTATATTAATTTAGGAGCTATCAAATGTTTTCTATGACTAAAAGTAGGATGTTGTGCGAGGTGCAGACGCCATTTTTTTCTTAGCTACATGCCATTCTGGTGAAGATGTAAAAATTTACCGAAAAATATTGCTTTGTTAGCATAACCTTCCCAGAGCTGCAGTTAAATAAGCGTAACCAAAACTAACCCAACCAAACCTAACTAAGTCTAATTAAACGTAAGCAAGCCTAACCTAACCTACCGTAACCTAAAAAAAAAAAAAAAAAAAAAAATTGGTATTTTTTCTGTAATTCAGCGGCTTAACTGTTTGAGGTGATCTAAACAAATATCTGAGGTTGAATATGCAGTGCATTAAAAAAGTAAGGAGATATCGAATGGGTCGTTTTACGAATCTTTACCTTTTAATGGATTTTGCTCATCTCAGTATGCCTATAATGTAAATCTCCATGTTCTGAGTATTTTCAACCCCAAAGTGGTGCAGTGATTAGCACATCTGACTACAAATCCGCTGGCCTGATCTCGATCCCGGGTGAGGGCAGTTGGCACATAGCTCACCCAGCTGTTCATCCTCCCAAACGGGTTGGTCGATAAATGGGTACCTAGGGAAACCTGGGGAAGGTAAACTGGAAACTCGGATGTCACAGTGACCCTGTGTCCCGGGGTAACTGATTAATTTCCACCACAGGCTCAAAGGCCAATGTGACAGGAGATGAGCGCCCGCAGCTACACACAGCTACAGCGTATGCCCTCACTTCCACCTTTATACTATTCAGAAATTAATAATAGGTTAGGTTAAATTTTGTTTAGAAATACACATCACTCTTACGTTACCAGAGATTATATGTGGTGGTAAGGTTTGTAAATCACTGAATTTTGTTTCCCCCATCTGAAAACATTCTCACCAGTTTCTAAGATTGCTTCGTAGAGGCAAAATGAATGATTTCCGATATTTTTTCAAAGTAATTTTCATCTCAAGCAGGAGACCAGGTGGGTTTGTGGTACAGCACTCGGCTCGTTATCTAAAGGTTGTGAGTTCAATTCTGGCTCACAGGCAGCTTCTTGGTGAGAGGATTAGTACTCTCGTTAACTTTAGCAGAACTATATGATCTATAGTTACTTAGTTAGGGGTGATTATTTAGATTGAGAAGAAAATGTGATGCTAATGAAACATAACAATTACATCAACTACTAAACTTAAAAGGAAAAAATACTTTCTTACACCAGAGAAAAACATAAAATTATGAAAATCTAAAGTTGATAATTTATTCAAGCTGAATGAAATGTGTTATTGTGACCTAAAGGCACTTAATGGTCTGTTTAAAGGCTTTATTTTCTCATATCTAATTGTCAACTATGTCTTGTTATATTGTTTTTTTTTTTCCTTGCCCGATGACCACATCATGAAATGGAAAGACAATTTATATCAAACATAATTACCATGGCTTTATTGCAAAATTACTGATTATTTGCCATTTTTTCAGTGCGGGAGGAGAAGAAAGAGTTGGACAAGCAGTATGACAAGAGTGAGAATGACCTGAAGGCCCTGCAAAGTGTTGGACAGATTGTCGGGGAGGTGCTCAAGCAGCTTACTGAAGAAAAGTTCATTGTCAAGGCCACCAATGGTCCTCGTTATGTGGTGGGATGTAGGCGACAGTTGGACAAATGCAAATTGAAGGTAAGGAAAAGGACACAAGTGTTCTTCATTGGAAAAGATTGTAAATATAGTATTACTGATATGCTCATTTTAGTGTAAGCCAGGTCATGTCAAGAAAAGTGGTATACAAGTCCTCTACTACTCATAATCATTGTCATCTAGGGTTTATTCTTAAGCTTAAGACCCTGTTTGCTAATGGCCATTTAACAATGTTCAGTAGATGAACATATTCCATGGGTGATGTACTGATTTGCATTTTTCAGTTGCTTAGGGATTTGATAAATGAAAGATGTTCCTCTGCAAATAATGCAGTCATGAAGATTGCTTTTGCATCCCCCGTGCCTAATGTAACACTCTACACTACATGTACTCAACCCAATGCCATCTATGACTAGAAGATCATTTCTTTTATATTATTCTCTGTATTTAGCAGAAACCTCGATGTATCGGAAATATTTTTTGCTAAATTAGTGCATTAAATTGAGCATGTACAGTAGCTACTTGCTTCTATGGAGAAGGCTGGTTTTCTCCTTAAAGTGTGAAATGTTATTCAGTGTCATTACTTTATTATTCTTTTACTTTTTTTAGCTTTATAATTCTTTTGTTTAAAGTCCTTATGATATATTTGTTATTTACCCAATTATATGGTGTGCCACTTGTGATTCTTGACCATCAATCAATCCATCTTGCTTTGCCTGAACAGCCAGGTACCCGTGTTGCCCTGGACATGACAACTCTCACCATCATGAGGTACCTGCCGAGGGAAGTTGATCCCCTGGTATACAACATGAGCCATGAAGACCCCGGGGATGTTACCTACAACAAGATTGGTGGCCTGGCTGAGCAGATCAGAGAACTTAGAGAAGTGAGTGCATGTTGCTGAGACAAGTGTGAATATTTTCTTTTTATAATAGTATTGACTGCTTTGCACAGTGGAAGTATTGTAAGTGAAATCGTTACTTTAAGTCCAGCAACTAAAAGATATCTTCAATTCAATTTCAGGTTATAGAGCTACCACTGTTGAATCCAGAACTCTTCCACCGTGTAGGAATCAACCCTCCAAAAGGGTGTTTGTTGTATGGGCCACCAGGCACTGGCAAGACACTCTTGGCACGAGCTGTTGCCTCACAGCTGGATTGTAATTTCCTCAAGGTCAGTTGGAGTTGTCATTGAATTACTTTAATGACATAAGAACATGCAAGGTTAACTGACATTATATGACAACATTTATTTATGTGTAAAGTTTTGTAATTGTTTCCAAAGTTTCTTCAAAATAAGTCAGTGTTACAAAGGATTCATGTGCAATATTTCTTCTCACAAATTCAAGTACAGTCTGCCCATGTTACCAATAATCCTTTGCCATCAATGAAAAAAAAATAAGGGATGTTATCTTTTACGATTTAAACCACACTGCGAGCACTGGCAGTATTTATCACAGCTTGACAAAAGTGCACAAATGGATTTTTCACATTGACATCAAATGATTAAAAGATGTCAGAAAACAACCATTATTCAGCAAGCATTAGTTTAACTTACCCTCAACTTTCACAAGAGTTAGGTAATAGGCATGTACGAATGCCAAAAATCAGCAAATACTTGCATTCCCCCAACCCTCCAGTGTCATTGGCAAGGGGAGGAAGATATTTTGAATCATTGTGGAACCATGGATTTGTACGGAAACAAAGTTACCAAATGGCAGGTTGTCATATTTGCTTTCTGCTCCTTCAGTCATAACAGACTTGTTTAAAATAGACTATGTTGGTATAACACACATTATTTGTCTGGACAGAAATTTAAAATGTTAAGGAAGCTGTAAATGTGGAATACTTTGTAAAGAAAGTTGGTTGATGGTTGATTGTCATACTTATGCTTTCCTCCCCCCTTAATCAAGTCACATAAACACACTGGATTGGGTGCCTCTCAACCAGGGTTGGGTCCAAGTACAGGCGACTATACTTAAGTCCAAGTCTAAGTACCTAGATATTTTTCAAGTACAAGTACAGTCACTTTGCTATGTACTTAAATCCAAGTACATATCATTGTACCTAAGTACAAGTACTTTATGTGATAAAAAAAATTTCCTGTCACAGATTCGTAAAGCACAAAAGTTAGTAGTTTTTGTATATACACATTAATGAGTACACTATTAAAAAGTGGGATTCGATATAGGAAATAAACGCGTACTGGCCCTGTCTAGACGGTGTCTACTGTAGCATGTTACCAATTGAGAAAATACTACATAATTATGCTCCTTTATCCTATATTACACTACAACATCATAACACTCAATGTACATATTTACCCAATAGTATCATCACAAAGTTCGCTAGAATCTATATACAGTATATAACTTTTGATTAAATACAATGTACTTGTTTGTACTTGAATGTACTTTGTATTTTTCAAGTACTTTGGGTCTAAGTACAAGTACATGAAGATCTGTACTTAAGTCCAAGTACAAGTACATGTACTTAGACCCAACCCTATTCTTAACCATGCATTTGACTTGCTGTACTTCCTCTATTTAGCTAACCCAATTTAGTAGCATTCTCCCTCATATATGTTTTTTTTTTGTTTTTTGTGATGAACTCATTTCTCTGAAATTTAGCTATTAGGGCTTGTTACTATGTGGTAAACAGGTGAAGGTAGCAGCATCAGAAGTGTGTGTAAACATACGTGATGACATGGCTGCCTCATGATGGGGTGTTGTGCTTCAAAAACAGTATTGTTTGGTAAACTTCTGGTGTTAACCTATGAACATTTAAGCTGTGATCATAATTTTGTATTTTGTTTTGCCACAAACAGGAAAGTGATATACAGAAAAATATTATGTAAAGTTTAAATCAGAAATAGCTATCCATCCACATCTCCTTTATTGTTTTAACACTTGTACTGAAAGTAGAGAAAACCATTGTATATAAGAAGAATCACCAGACATCCTTAGAGCAAATATTTTCTCACAAGCCTATTACGAACAACAGTTATATTCTTATTGTTTGTAATGAATATTGCCTTCCAGGTTGTATCCAGTGCTATTGTGGACAAGTACATTGGTGAATCTGCCCGTCTCATCCGTGAGATGTTTAATTATGCACGTGACCATCAGCCTTGCATCATCTTTATGGATGAAATTGATGCCATCGGAGGACGAAGGTTTTCAGAAGGCACTTCAGCTGATAGAGAAATTCAGCGTACACTTATGGAGTTATTAAATCAAATGGATGGTTTTGACTCTTTGGGTCAGGTAAAATTTGCATTTTTTCCTACATCATTGGTCCTTGACTTCACCTCTGTCTCTATTCCTATTCCTAAGCCTATAGTAAACTTTGACCTTAAATATTTAAAACATTCCACCTCCTCTAGCAGTTTACCATTCAATGCAATATTCATCCCTCTACCATCAACTCTCTTGTGCATTTTTTCATTACTTAACTCTTATTCTCCTACACACTTTCTCCAAATTCTTCCACCAACTGACACACTTTCTTGTCCGAATCCGCCACTCCCTTTGTATCTTAAATAATTCACAGGGGATGCATGCAAATGAAAACGCAAATTAATTTCATAACTTAAATATAGATTAACTACTGAAGAAGGATGTGACTGATGAAAATTTAAGAAGCTTTTTTCATTGTGATGGCATCATGAAATTTTAAATTACTTTTCATGAATCTAGAAATTATATGTTAGTATGGATAGTAGATATAGAATTTAGTGATTATTGAATGTGAAGCATGATATGTGCAGCAATTAAAGGAATGTCTGAAGGAAACTTGTGGTTATTTTTGTAAGTTACTGGAACAGCAAAGGAGATATATAAAGTGAGGGAGAAATTTCATGGAGGTCAACAGGAGGTAGCTTATACAGGAACAACATTAAAATGCCTAGTAAAATGCGAATACACATAACAAGAATTTCATTTTATATGTTTGTCCATATGTATTATTCCAATAATTCAAGAATGATGATTTATTCTAGACTAATAATTGTGCCCAGTATCAAGCAATGTTACATTCCATTTAATCTCATCTCAGGTGAAAATGATCATGGCTACCAACCGGCCTGACACCTTGGATCCAGCCTTGCTGCGCCCTGGACGCCTTGATAGGAAGATTGAGATTGCTCTTCCAAATGAGCAAGCCAGGCTGGAAATTCTCAAAATCCACTCAGGACCTATAACAAAGAGAGGAGAGATTGGTATGATATACATATCTCGCCTATATGGCGACTTTATGGAACTCATTCCTCTCATATAATGAGGCTGTGTTGTCAATTTTTGAGACTTTTTCCATCACTTAGTGGAATAGTTTTATGGAAATACAACCCCATCAAGATATTAGTAATATTCCCATTACTACAAACTTTGTCAATTCCTCTACATCACTAATCTTCTTACCTTACATATTAAGATGGGAGGTTCAAACTGAAACCATTAGTTAAAAATTGAAAGAAGTGGCCTTGAAAACATAACTATTTGGATTTCATAAATAAAAAGCCTATAACTTAAGATGTATGCTTTTTATAAATTTACAAAATACTGAACACAATTCTTTACTGCTAGTGTTGTGTATTGTACCTAGTACTACAAATATTTGTTATTTCAGATTATGAGGCTGTAGTGAAGCTCTCTGATGGTTTCAATGGTGCAGATCTACGAAATGTCTGCACTGAAGCTGGCCTCTTTGCGATTAGGAATGAGAGAGATTACGTCATCGAAGAAGACTTTATGAAAGCTGTTCGTAAAGTGTCTGACAACAAGAAGTTAGAGACCAAATTGGATTATAAGCCTGTGTAAATGACTGAATTATTTTTATATTTTTTATTTCAGCAGCTTAGTTATTTGAAATATCCATACATTTGGACATTCATGTTTCAGAAATTATTTTCTAACAGTAGTGTATACTAATTAATTTTCTTTCATGGTATTTGCTATTGTAAGCTTAAATAAATATATAAATTGAAATCTTTATTTCATACAAGAGAGAGCTTAACCTATGTGTGTGAAATTTGTTTGTTACATTTTTATCTACTCTGTTTAAGCAACGTGTTTGTACAATTTTTGGACCAGTACTACATTGAGAGCCAATATTCCTAATGTATGAATTAATAGAGGAATCCTTAAAACCTTTTCCTCTCACCGTTCTTACCCAGCGCTTGTTAAGTCAAGGCCTGTCAGTCACAGATGCTTAAGTCTCTACCTTTTCTTATCCACTCTCTTATCCAACCTCTTTCCTTTCCTCTCTATTGCTTCCTTGATGCTTTCCATCCATCTTCCTGTTTTTTTCCACCTAGCCTTCTTTCTAGCACCAAAGTGTTGTAGTGGTTAGCACGACTGACTACGAATCCACTGGCCCAAGTTTGATCTTGTTGTAAACAAGGAAACAATTTTCTTTTATTGTAAGCACATACACACGCTCACACACAGACACATACAGGCACACAAATAAACTATCATGTTACTATTCAAGCTGCTTGAATGTACACGATAAAATTGTCAGTTATGACTTCCTACCTTTTTTTTCTAATCTAAATGATATAGAATTGTTATTCCATATAAATGAGAATCTACATGCTATTCATAATGAAAATGTACCCTTAGATGTGCTTGAAAATTCATGTTTCAACTCTTTCACTTATAATGATGATGTTCAAGAGGTTGACTACAAGTAGCCATAACATAATTTTCATGGCCAAAAAGGTTTTGCACCAAAATGGTCGATATTCTAATTACATGATAATAACATTAGATATGATTGTCTAGACAAGGAAACTATTTTCTTTTATTGTAAGCACATGCACAAGCTCACACACAGACACATACAGGCACACAAATAAACTGTCGTGTTATTATTCAAGCTGCTTGAATGTATACGATAAAATTGTCAGTTATGATTTCGTACCTTTTTTTTTTTTCTAATCTAAATGATATAGAAATTGTTATTCCATATAAATGAGAATCTACATGCTATTTATAATGAAAATGTACACTTAGATGTTCTGGAAAATTTATGTTTCAACTCTTTCGCATATAATGATGATGTTCAAGAGATTGACTTAGACACTGATAATTATCTTTTAAGCGTTCTTGATTATAAAAATCCATCAGTGTCACAGCTAGCTCCCTGATACTTCTGATAATATATTTTCATTTCTGTGTTATGATATCAATAATTTAGCCCTCCATTTTGATCGATTTGTTGAACAGTGTTTAACTCCTCTAGCTCATAAATTTCATATAATAGGTATATGTGAGAGAAAACTAACCAATGATTCCTTACACCTATAGCTACAGCCTCCCTGGCTACATTTGTATTGCCAACAACCTAACACGCCACAGTGGTGGAGTGGCCCTATATATCTCAGTAAGGGTTACAACTATGTCTTGACAAATGACTTAACCATGCAACGTGAGAGTATTGAAAAAGTGTTTTTTGATATTTGGAAATTAAGAATAATATATAGGAGACCAAATACTGATTTCAGACACGTTCTTGATAAATCTATAGACATAATATCAGTTGTAAGCGATGAGAAAAAAAACTTTGCTATATTGCGGGAGACTTCAACCTTGATTTATTGAAATGTAAAGATGACGCAACAGTAGCTAATTGTAAGACCACAAAACCTAAACCTACTCGAGTAAATTCTTCATCAGCTACCAACATTGATCACATCTGGTCAAATAATTGTCCCAAAAATATTTCAAACGGCAAGATTTCTGATCATTTTCAAGTGTTTACGATTTATAAACATGACATGTGCCCAACTCATACTGAGGAGGATATTAACAAAACTATTGTAAGATTGAGGAATCTAGGAAAAATGTCTAGTGGGATGTAGTTTGGTTCAAATAATTCTAATGATAACTTTTCTACTATATTTTCAACGCTCTTTTCAACAAAAATTTTCCTTTAAGAAGTAAACATATCAATATTAACCACAAGTCCAAGACATATACAACACCAAAATTCAAAGACTTGATTAGAGAGAAGAAGAAAAAGGCGATCGAGCAAGTACGCAAAGAAACCCATCACGTGCGGAGAGAGATTCCGTAGACTTCGCAATCAAGTTACACAAGCAATATGAACGGCTGTGAAAATGTAAGTGTGGCTCTAGCGAGAAAAGAGGGATACACAATATTGCATTTAATCGCTGATAACATAAATCTTGGTGGTGTAAGGTGTTTCATCCCAAGCAAAAACATTGTTCCTATTAACTGCCTCGTGTTTCGTGAAGATTAATTAAGTGCAAGTCACACGTGCATTCATCGACGAATATTCTCACATTTGAATATGAACTCGCTATGCATTAAATACATATATCAAACAATAAAGTTATGTATTGAAGCACATATATCAATCATAACAGTTATGTGTTGAAGTTCTTCTATCAATCATTAAAGTAATGTATTGATATCAATCATTAAGTTATGTATTGAAGTACTTATGTCAATCATTAAAATTATGTATTGAAGTACTTATATCAATCATTAAAAGGTTACGTGTTTAAGTACTTATATCAATCCTTAAAGTTATGCATTGATTTATTTTCATTAATCATTAACCATTAAAGTTATCGGTTTAAATACTTGTATCAATCATTAATCATTAAAAGTTATGTGTTGAAGTACTTACATGAATCATTAATCATTAAAAGTATGTGTTGAACTACTTATATCAATCATTAATCATTAAAGAGAACCGTCCCATAGGGTTGGGTCAACTCTGTGTTCGATTTCCTATCATGTATTATATTTCCGTGACTGGTAGTCACATTACAGTCCTCACTACTCAATTCATAAGTCTACCCTTGTAATAGTTATTAATGATCATTAGTATTGACTACACATAGTGGAAGTAAGCGCATAGTTTAGCGTATTTAGTCCTGTCACACTTTCGATGCGGCACAAAAAGTATGGGAAACGGTCTTCGGATGCTGCTTAAATACAACTTTTCTCACTCTCATAGGTGGGCTCCCGTGGCCTAGTGGATAAAGTGGTGGTATTGGTAATTTGGTAATTTGAGGGAAAAAATCGCATGGGTTCGAATCCCGCCACTTCCACTTACAAAAGGAAAAGATTATTATCAGCTTGCAAGCTTGTCTACTACACACATTACAGACCACGGTTGGGGTTAGGGGAAGTACAGATGGTTAAAAATGGCGTAAAGACCGCTCGGCGGAGTCCTGAAGTCTTTCACATTGCCACGACTATCCCCAAGGTACCCTCTCGGTGGAATCCTGAAGGTACCTTACCCTGACTGTACCCGGCCATCATATGATAGGTCCTGACACGCACTACACACGCCCGCCCGTTTCAAGGGCAAGCAAAGCAAGCAAAGGCAAAAAGGCAACACTGATTTACTTACTCACTTTCAATTATTTACGTTCCTACAAAAGTAGCCATAACATAATTTTCATTTCATGGCCAAAAAGGTTTTGCACCAAAATGGTCGATATTCTAATTACATGATAATAACATTAGATATGATTGTCTAGACAAGGAAACTATTTTCTTTTATTGTAAGCACATGCACAAGCTCACACACAGACACATACAGGCACACAAATAAACTGTCGTGTTATTATTCAAGCTGCTTGAATGTATACGATAAAATTGTCAGTTATGATTTCGTACCTTTTTTTTTTTTCTAATCTAAATGATATAGAAATTGTTATTCCATATAAATGAGAATCTACATGCTATTTATAATGAAAATGTACACTTAGATGTTCTGGAAAATTTATGTTTCAACTCTTTCGCATATAATGATGATGTTCAAGAGATTGACTTAGACACTGATTATTATCTTTTAAGCGTTCTTGATTATAAAAATCCATCAGTGTCACAGCTAGCTCCCTGATACTTCTGATAATATATTTTCATTTCTGTGTTATGATATCAATAATTTAGCCCTCCATTTTGATCGATTTGTTGAACAGTGTTTAACTCCTCTAGCTCATAAATTTCATATAATAGGTATATGTGAGAGAAAACTAACCAATGATTCCTTACACCTATAGCTACAGCCTCCCTGGCTACATTTGTATTGCCAACAACCTAACACGCCACAGTGGTGGAGTGGCCCTATATATCTCAGTAAGGGTTACAACTATGTCTTGACAAATGACTTAACCATGCAACGTGAGAGTATTGAAAAAGTGTTTTTTGATATTTGGAAATTAAGAATAATATATAGGAGACCAAATACTGATTTCAGACACGTTCTTGATAAATCTATAGACATAATATCAGTTGTAAGCGATGAGAAAAAAAACTTTGCTATATTGCGGGAGACTTCAACCTTGATTTATTGCAATGTAAAGATGACGCAACAGTAGCTAATTGTAAGACCACAAAACCTAAACCTACTCGAGTAAATTCTTCATCAGCTACCAACATTGATCACATCTGGTCAAATAATTGTCCCAAAAATATTTCAAACGGCAAGATTTCTGATCATTTTCAAGTGTTTACGATTTATAAACATGACATGTGCCCAACTCATACTGAGGAGGATATTAACAAAACTATTGTAAGATTGAGGAATCTAGGAAAAATGTCTAGTGGGATGTAGTTTGGTTCAAATAATTCTAATGATAACTTTTCTACTATATTTTCAACGCTCTTTTCAACAAAAATTTTCCTTTAAGAAGTAAACATATCAATATTAACCACAAGTCCAAGACATATACAACACCAAAATTCAAAGACTTGATTAGAGAGAAGAAGAAAAAGGCGATCGAGCAAGTACGCAAAGAAACCCATCACGTGCGGAGAGAGATTCCGTAGACTTCGCAACCAAGTTACACAAGCAATATGAACGGCTGTGAAAATGTAAGTGTGGCTCTAGCGAGAAAGAGGGATACACAATATTGCATTTAATCGCTGATAACATAAATCTTGGTGGTGTAAGGTGTTTCATCCCAAGCAAAAACATTGTTCCTATTAACTGCCTCGTGTTTCGTGAAGATTAATTAAGTGCAAGTCACACGTGCATTCATCGACGAATATTCTCACATTTGAATATGAACTCGCTATGCATTAAATACATATATCAAACAATAAAGTTATGTATTGAAGCACATATATCAATCATAACAGTTATGTGTTGAAGTTCTTCTATCAATCATTAAAGTAATGTATTGATATCAATCATTAAGTTATGTATTGAAGTACTTATGTCAATCATTAAAATTATGTATTGAAGTACTTATATCAATCATTAAAAGGTTACGTGTTTAAGTACTTATATCAATCCTTAAAGTTATGCATTGATTTATTTTCATTAATCATTAACCATTAAAGTTATCGGTTTAAATACTTGTATCAATCATTAATCATTAAAAGTTATGTGTTGAAGTACTTACATGAATCATTAATCATTAAAAGTATGTGTTGAACTACTTATATCAATCATTAATCATTAAAGAGAACCGTCCCATAGGGTTGGGTCAACTCTGTGTTCGATTTCCTATCATGTATTATATTTCCGTGACTGGTAGTCACATTACAGTCCTCACTACTCAATTCATAAGTCTACCCTTGTAATAGTTATTAATGATCATTAGTATTGACTACACATAGTGGAAGTAAGCGCATAGTTTAGCGTATTTAGTCCTGTCACACTTTCGATGCGGCACAAAAAGTATGGGAAACGGTCTTCGGATGCTGCTTAAATACAACTTTTCTCACTCTCATAGGTGGGCTCCCGTGGCCTAGTGGATAAAGTGGTGGTGTTGGTAATTTGGTAATTTGAGGGAAAAAATCGCATGGGTTCGAATCCCGCCACTTCCACTTACAAAAGGAAAAGATTATTATCAGCTTGCAAGCTTGTCTACTACACACATTACAGACCACGGTTGGGGTTAGGGGAAGTACAGATGGTTAAAAATGGCGTAAAGACCGCTCGGCGGAGTCCTGAAGTCTTTCACATTGCCACGACTATCCCCAAGGTACCCTCTCGGTGGAATCCTGAAGGTACCTTACCCTGACTGTACCCGGCCATCATATGATAGGTCCTGACACGCACTACACACGCCCGCCCGTTTCAAGGGCAAGCAAGCAAAGGCAAAAAAAAGGCAAGGCAACACTGATTTACTACTCACTTTCAATTATTTACGTTCCTACAAAGTAGCCATAACATAATTTTCATTTCATGGCCAAAAAGGTTTTGCACCAAAATGGTCGATATTCTAATTACATGATAATAACATTAGATATGATTGTCTAGACAAGGAAACTATTTTCTTTTATTGTAAGCACATACACAAGCTCACACACAGACACATACAGGCACACAAATAAACTGTCGTGTTATTATTCAAGCTGCTTGAATGTATACGATAAAATTGTCAGTTATGATTTCGTACCTTTTTTTTTTCTAATCTAAATGATATAGAATTGTTATTCCATATAAATGAGAATCTACATGCTATTTATAATGAAAATGTACACTTAGATGTTCTGGAAAATTTATGTTTCAACTCTTTCGCATATAATGATGATGTTCAAGAGATTGACTTAGACACTGATAATTATCTTTTAAGCGTTCTTGATTATAAAAATCCATCAGTGTCACAGCTAGCTCCCTGATACTTCTGATAATATATTTTCATTTCTGTGTTATGATATCAATAATTTAGCCCTCCATTTTGATCGATTTGTTGAACAGTGTTTAACTCCTCTAGCTCATAAATTTCATATAATAGGTATATGTGAGAGAAAACTAACCAATGATTCCTTACACCTATAGCTACAGCCTCCCTGGCTACATTTGTATTGCCAACAACCTAACACGCCACAGTGGTGGAGTGGCCCTATATATCTCAGTAAGGGTTACAACTATGTCTTGACAAATGACTTAACCATGCAACGTGAGAGTATTGAAAAAGTGTTTTTTGATATTTGGAAATTAAGAATAATATATAGGAGACCAAATACTGATTTCAGACACGTTCTTGATAAATCTATAGACATAATATCAGTTGTAAGCGATGAGAAAAAAAACTTTGCTATATTGCGGGAGACTTCAACCTTGATTTATTGCAATGTAAAGATGACGCAACAGTAGCTAATTGTAAGACCACAAAAGCTAAACCTACTCGAGTAAATTCTTCATCAGCTACCAACATTGATCACATCTGGTCAAATAATTGTCCCAAAAATATTTCAAACGGCAAGATTTCTGATCATTTTCAAGTGTTTACGATTTATAAACATGACATGTGCCCAACTCATACTGAGGAGGATATTAACAAAACTATTGTAAGATTGAGGAATCTAGGAAAAATGTCTAGTGGGATGTAGTTTGGTTCAAATAATTCTAATGATAACTTTTCTACTATATTTTCAACGCTCTTTTCAACAAAAATTTTCCTTTAAGAAGTAAACATATCAATATTAACCACAAGTCCAAGACATATACAACACCAAAATTCAAAGACTTGATTAGAGAGAAGAAGAAAAAGGCGATCGAGCAAGTATGCAAAGAAACCCATCACGTGCGGAGAGAGATTCCGTAGACTTCGCAACCAAGTTACACAAGCAATATGAACGGCTGTGAAAATGTAAGTGTGGCTCTAGCGAGAAAGAGGGATACACAATATTGCATTTAATCGCTGATAACATAAATCTTGGTGGTGTAAGGTGTTTCATCCCAAGCAAAACATTGTTCCTATTAACTGCCTCGTGTTTCGTGAAGATTAATTAAGTGCAAGTCACACGTGCATTCATCGACGAATATTCTCACATTTGAATATGAACTCGCTATGCATTAAATACATATATCAAACAATAAAGTTATGTATTGAAGCACATATATCAATCATAACAGTTATGTGTTGAAGTTCTTCTATCAATCATTAAAGTAATGTATTGATATCAATCATTAAGTTATGTATTGAAGTACTTATGTCAATCATTAAAATTATGTATTGAAGTACTTATATCAATCATTAAAAGGTTACGTGTTTAAGTACTTATATCAATCCTTAAAGTTATGCATTGATTTATTTTCATTAATCATTAACCATTAAAGTTATCGGTTTAAATACTTGTATCAATCATTAATCATTAAAAGTTATGTGTTGAAGTACTTACATGAATCATTAATCATTAAAAGTATGTGTTGAACTACTTATATCAATCATTAATCATTAAAGAGAACCGTCCCATAGGGTTGGGTCAACTCTGTGTTCGATTTCCTATCATGTATTATATTTCCGTGACTGGTAGTCACATTACAGTCCTCACTACTCAATTCATAAGTCTACCCTTGTAATAGTTATTAATGATCATTAGTATTGACTACACATAGTGGAAGTAAGCGCATAGTTTAGCGTATTTAGTCCTGTCACACTTTCGATGCGGCACAAAAAGTATGGGAAACGGTCTTCGGATGCTGCTTAAATACAACTTTTCTCACTCTCATAGGTGGGCTCCCGTGGCCTAGTGGATAAAGTGGTGGTGTTGGTAATTTGGTAATTTGAGGGAAAAAATCGCATGGGTTCGAATCCCGCCACTTCCACTTACAAAAGGAAAAGATTATTATCAGCTTGCAAGCTTGTCTACTACACACATTACAGACCACGGTTGGGGTTAGGGGAAGTACAGATGGTTAAAAATGGCGTAAAGACCGCTCGGCGGAGTCCTGAAGTCTTTCACATTGCCACGACTATCCCCAAGGTACCCTCTCGGTGGAATCCTGAAGGTACCTTACCCTGACTGTACCCGGCCATCATATGATAGGTCCTGACACGCACTACACGCCCGCCCGCCCGTTTCAAGGGCAAGCAAGCAAAGGCAAAAAAAAGGCAAGGCAACACTGATTTCTACTCACTTTCAATTATTTACGTTCCTACAAGTAGCCATAACATAATTTTCATTTCATGGCCAAAAAGGTTTTGCACCAAAATGGTCGATATTCTAATTACATGATAATAACATTAGATATGATTGTCTAGACAAGGAAACTATTTTCTTTTATTGTAAGCACATACACAAGCTCACACACAGACACATACAGGCACACAAATAAACTGTCGTGTTATTATTCAAGCTGCTTGAATGTATACGATAAAATTGTCAGTTATGATTTCGTACCTTTTTTTTTTCTAATCTAAATGATATAGAATTGTTATTCCATATAAATGAGAATCTACATGCTATTTATAATGAAAATGTACACTTAGATGTTCTGGAAAATTTATGTTTCAACTCTTTCGCATATAATGATGATGTTCAAGAGATTGACTTAGACACTGATAATTATCTTTTAAGCGTTCTTGATTATAAAAATCCATCAGTGTCACAGCTAGCTCCCTGATACTTCTGATAATATATTTTCATTTCTGTGTTATGATATCAATAATTTAGCCCTCCATTTTGATCGATTTGTTGAACAGTGTTTAACTCCTCTAGCTCATAAATCTGATATAATAGGTATATGTGAGAGAAAACTAACCAATGATTCCTTACACCTATAGCTACAGCCTCCCTGGCTACATTTGTATTGCCAACAACCTAACACGCCACAGTGGTGGAGTGGCCCTATATATCTCAGTAAGGGTTACAACTATGTCTTGACAAATGACTTAACCATGCAACGTGAGAGTATTGAAAAAGTGTTTTTTGATATTTGGAAATTAAGAATAATATATAGGAGACCAAATACTGATTTCAGACACGTTCTTGATAAATCTATAGACATAATATCAGTTGTAAGCGATGAGAAAAAAAACTTTGCTATATTGCGGGAGACTTCAACCTTGATTTATTGCAATGTAAAGATGACGCAACAGTAGCTAATTGTAAGACCACAAAAGCTAAACCTACTCGAGTAAATTCTTCATCAGCTACCAACATTGATCACATCTGGTCAAATAATTGTCCCAAAAATATTTCAAACGGCAAGATTTCTGATCATTTTCAAGTGTTTACGATTTATAAACATGACATGTGCCCAACTCATACTGAGGAGGATATTAACAAAACTATTGTAAGATTGAGGAATCTAGGAAAAATGTCTAGTGGGATGTAGTTTGGTTCAAATAATTCTAATGATAACTTTTCTACTATATTTTCAACGCTCTTTTCAACAAAAATTTTCCTTTAAGAAGTAAACATATCAATATTAACCACAAGTCCAAGACATATACAACACCAAAATTCAAAGACTTGATTAGAGAGAAGAAGAAAAAGGCGATCGAGCAAGTATGCAAAGAAACCCATCACGTGCGGAGAGAGATTCCGTAGACTTCGCAACCAAGTTACACAAGCAATATGAACGGCTGTGAAAATGTAAGTGTGGCTCTAGCGAGAAAGAGGGATACACAATATTGCATTTAATCGCTGATAACATAAATCTTGGTGGTGTAAGGTGTTTCATCCCAAGCAAAACATTGTTCCTATTAACTGCCTCGTGTTTCGTGAAGATTAATTAAGTGCAAGTCACACGTGCATTCATCGACGAATATTCTCACATTTGAATATGAACTCGCTATGCATTAAATACATATATCAAACAATAAAGTTATGTATTGAAGCACATATATCAATCATAACAGTTATGTGTTGAAGTTCTTCTATCAATCATTAAAGTAATGTATTGATATCAATCATTAAGTTATGTATTGAAGTACTTATGTCAATCATTAAAATTATGTATTGAAGTACTTATATCAATCATTAAAAGGTTACGTGTTTAAGTACTTATATCAATCCTTAAAGTTATGCATTGATTTATTTTCATTAATCATTAACCATTAAAGTTATCGGTTTAAATACTTGTATCAATCATTAATCATTAAAAGTTATGTGTTGAAGTACTTACATGAATCATTAATCATTAAAAGTATGTGTTGAACTACTTATATCAATCATTAATCATTAAAGAGAACCGTCCCATAGGGTTGGGTCAACTCTGTGTTCGATTTCCTATCATGTATTATATTTCCGTGACTGGTAGTCACATTACAGTCCTCACTACTCAATTCATAAGTCTACCCTTGTAATAGTTATTAATGATCATTAGTATTGACTACACATAGTGGAAGTAAGCGCATAGTTTAGCGTATTTAGTCCTGTCACACTTTCGATGCGGCACAAAAAGTATGGGAAACGGTCTTCGGATGCTGCTTAAATACAACTTTTCTCACTCTCATAGGTGGGCTCCCGTGGCCTAGTGGATAAAGTGGTGGTGTTGGTAATTTGGTAATTTGAGGGAAAAAATCGCATGGGTTCGAATCCCGCCACTTCCACTTACAAAAGGAAAAGATTATTATCAGCTTGCAAGCTTGTCTACTACACACATTACAGACCACGGTTGGGGTTAGGGGAAGTACAGATGGTTAAAAATGGCGTAAAGACCGCTCGGCGGAGTCCTGAAGTCTTTCACATTGCCACGACTATCCCCAAGGTACCCTCTCGGTGGAATCCTGAAGGTACCTTACCCTGACTGTACCCGGCCATCATATGATAGGTCCTGACACGCACTACACGCCCGCCCGCCCGTTTCAAGGGCAAGCAAGCAAAGGCAAAAAAAAGGCAAGGCAACACTGATTACTCACTTTCAATTATTTACGTTCCTACAAGTAGCCATAACATAATTTTCATTTTCATGGCCAAAAAGGTTTTGCACCAAAATGGTCGATATTCTAATTACATGATAATAACATTAGATATGATTGTCTAGACAAGGAAACTATTTTCTTTTATTGTAAGCACATACACAAGCTCACACACAGACACATACAGGCACACAAATAAACTGTCGTGTTATTATTCAAGCTGCTTGAATGTATACGATAAAATTGTCAGTTATGATTTCGTACCTTTTTTTTTTCTAATCTAAATGATATAGAATTGTTATTCCATATAAATGAGAATCTACATGCTATTTATAATGAAAATGTACACTTAGATGTTCTGGAAAATTTATGTTTCAACTCTTTCGCATATAATGATGATGTTCAAGAGATTGACTTAGACACTGATAATTATCTTTTAAGCGTTCTTGATTATAAAAATCCATCAGTGTCACAGCTAGCTCCCTGATACTTCTGATAATATATTTTCATTTCTGTGTTATGATATCAATAATTTAGCCCTCCATTTTGATCGATTTGTTGAACAGTGTTTAACTCCTCTAGCTCATAAATCTGATATAATAGGTATATGTGAGAGAAAACTAACCAATGATTCCTTACACCTATAGCTACAGCCTCCCTGGCTACATTTGTATTGCCAACAACCTAACACGCCACAGTGGTGGAGTGGCCCTATATATCTCAGTAAGGGTTACAACTATGTCTTGACAAATGACTTAACCATGCAACGTGAGAGTATTGAAAAAGTGTTTTTTGATATTTGGAAATTAAGAATAATATATAGGAGACCAAATACTGATTTCAGACACGTTCTTGATAAATCTATAGACATAATATCAGTTGTAAGCGATGAGAAAAAAAACTTTGCTATATTGCGGGAGACTTCAACCTTGATTTATTGCAATGTAAAGATGACGCAACAGTAGCTAATTGTAAGACCACAAAAGCTAAACCTACTCGAGTAAATTCTTCATCAGCTACCAACATTGATCACATCTGGTCAAATAATTGTCCCAAAAATATTTCAAACGGCAAGATTTCTGATCATTTTCAAGTGTTTACGATTTATAAACATGACATGTGCCCAACTCATACTGAGGAGGATATTAACAAAACTATTGTAAGATTGAGGAATCTAGGAAAAATGTCTAGTGGGATGTAGTTTGGTTCAAATAATTCTAATGATAACTTTTCTACTATATTTTCAACGCTCTTTTCAACAAAAATTTTCCTTTAAGAAGTAAACATATCAATATTAACCACAAGTCCAAGACATATACAACACCAAAATTCAAAGACTTGATTAGAGAGAAGAAGAAAAAGGCGATCGAGCAAGTATGCAAAGAAACCCATCACGTGCGGAGAGAGATTCCGTAGACTTCGCAACCAAGTTACACAAGCAATATGAACGGCTGTGAAAATGTAAGTGTGGCTCTAGCGAGAAAGAGGGATACACAATATTGCATTTAATCGCTGATAACATAAATCTTGGTGGTGTAAGGTGTTTCATCCCAAGCAAAACATTGTTCCTATTAACTGCCTCGTGTTTCGTGAAGATTAATTAAGTGCAAGTCACACGTGCATTCATCGACGAATATTCTCACATTTGAATATGAACTCGCTATGCATTAAATACATATATCAAACAATAAAGTTATGTATTGAAGCACATATATCAATCATAACAGTTATGTGTTGAAGTTCTTCTATCAATCATTAAAGTAATGTATTGATATCAATCATTAAGTTATGTATTGAAGTACTTATGTCAATCATTAAAATTATGTATTGAAGTACTTATATCAATCATTAAAAGGTTACGTGTTTAAGTACTTATATCAATCCTTAAAGTTATGCATTGATTTATTTTCATTAATCATTAACCATTAAAGTTATCGGTTTAAATACTTGTATCAATCATTAATCATTAAAAGTTATGTGTTGAAGTACTTACATGAATCATTAATCATTAAAAGTATGTGTTGAACTACTTATATCAATCATTAATCATTAAAGAGAACCGTCCCATAGGGTTGGGTCAACTCTGTGTTCGATTTCCTATCATGTATTATATTTCCGTGACTGGTAGTCACATTACAGTCCTCACTACTCAATTCATAAGTCTACCCTTGTAATAGTTATTAATGATCATTAGTATTGACTACACATAGTGGAAGTAAGCGCATAGTTTAGCGTATTTAGTCCTGTCACACTTTCGATGCGGCACAAAAAGTATGGGAAACGGTCTTCGGATGCTGCTTAAATACAACTTTTCTCACTCTCATAGGTGGGCTCCCGTGGCCTAGTGGATAAAGTGGTGGTGTTGGTAATTTGGTAATTTGAGGGAAAAAAATCGCATGGGTTCGAATCCCGCCACTTCCACTTACAAAAGGAAAAGATTATTATCAGCTTGCAAGCTTGTCTACTACACACATTACAGACCACGGTTGGGGTTAGGGGAAGTACAGATGGTTAAAAATGGCGTAAAGACCGCTCGGCGGAGTCCTGAAGTCTTTCACATTGCCACGACTATCCCCAAGGTACCCTCTCGGTGGAATCCTGAAGGTACCTTACCCTGACTGTACCCGGCCATCATATGATAGGTCCTGACACGCACTACACGCCCGCCCGCCCGTTTCAAGGGCAAGCAAGCAAAGGCAAAAAAAAAGGCAAGGCAACACTGATTACTCTCACTTTCAATTATTTACGTTCCTACAAGTAGCCATAACATAATTTTCATTTTCATGGCCAAAAAGGTTTTGCACCAAAATGGTCGATATTCTAATTACATGATAATAACATTAGATATGATTGTCTAGACAAGGAAACTATTTTCTTTTATTGTAAGCACATACACAAGCTCACACACAGACACATACAGGCACACAAATAAACTGTCGTGTTATTATTCAAGCTGCTTGAATGTATACGATAAAATTGTCAGTTATGATTTCGTACCTTTTTTTTTTCTAATCTAAATGATATAGAATTGTTATTCCATATAAATGAGAATCTACATGCTATTTATAATGAAAATGTACACTTAGATGTTCTGGAAAATTTATGTTTCAACTCTTTCGCATATAATGATGATGTTCAAGAGATTGACTTAGACACTGATAATTATCTTTTAAGCGTTCTTGATTATAAAAATCCATCAGTGTCACAGCTAGCTCCCTGATACTTCTGATAATATATTTTCATTTCTGTGTTATGATATCAATAATTTAGCCCTCCATTTTGATCGATTTGTTGAACAGTGTTTAACTCCTCTAGCTCATAAATCTGATATAATAGGTATATGTGAGAGAAAACTAACCAATGATTCCTTACACCTATAGCTACAGCCTCCCTGGCTACATTTGTATTGCCAACAACCTAACACGCCACAGTGGTGGAGTGGCCCTATATATCTCAGTAAGGGTTACAACTATGTCTTGACAAATGACTTAACCATGCAACGTGAGAGTATTGAAAAAGTGTTTTTTGATATTTGGAAATTAAGAATAATATATAGGAGACCAAATACTGATTTCAGACACGTTCTTGATAAATCTATAGACATAATATCAGTTGTAAGCGATGAGAAAAAAAACTTTGCTATATTGCGGGAGACTTCAACCTTGATTTATTGCAATGTAAAGATGACGCAACAGTAGCTAATTGTAAGACCACAAAAGCTAAACCTACTCGAGTAAATTCTTCATCAGCTACCAACATTGATCACATCTGGTCAAATAATTGTCCCAAAAATATTTCAAACGGCAAGATTTCTGATCATTTTCAAGTGTTTACGATTTATAAACATGACATGTGCCCAACTCATACTGAGGAGGATATTAACAAAACTATTGTAAGATTGAGGAATCTAGGAAAAATGTCTAGTGGGATGTAGTTTGGTTCAAATAATTCTAATGATAACTTTTCTACTATATTTTCAACGCTCTTTTCAACAAAAATTTTCCTTTAAGAAGTAAACATATCAATATTAACCACAAGTCCAAGACATATACAACACCAAAATTCAAAGACTTGATTAGAGAGAAGAAGAAAAAGGCGATCGAGCAAGTATGCAAAGAAACCCATCACGTGCGGAGAGAGATTCCGTAGACTTCGCAACCAAGTTACACAAGCAATATGAACGGCTGTGAAAATGTAAGTGTGGCTCTAGCGAGAAAGAGGGATACACAATATTGCATTTAATCGCTGATAACATAAATCTTGGTGGTGTAAGGTGTTTCATCCCAAGCAAAACATTGTTCCTATTAACTGCCTCGTGTTTCGTGAAGATTAATTAAGTGCAAGTCACACGTGCATTCATCGACGAATATTCTCACATTTGAATATGAACTCGCTATGCATTAAATACATATATCAAACAATAAAGTTATGTATTGAAGCACATATATCAATCATAACAGTTATGTGTTGAAGTTCTTCTATCAATCATTAAAGTAATGTATTGATATCAATCATTAAGTTATGTATTGAAGTACTTATGTCAATCATTAAAATTATGTATTGAAGTACTTATATCAATCATTAAAAGGTTACGTGTTTAAGTACTTATATCAATCCTTAAAGTTATGCATTGATTTATTTTCATTAATCATTAACCATTAAAGTTATCGGTTTAAATACTTGTATCAATCATTAATCATTAAAAGTTATGTGTTGAAGTACTTACATGAATCATTAATCATTAAAAGTATGTGTTGAAGCTACTTATATCAATCATTAATCATTAAAGAGAACCGTCCCATAGGGTTGGGTCAACTCTGTGTTCGATTTCCTATCATGTATTATATTTCCGTGACTGGTAGTCACATTACAGTCCTCACTACTCAATTCATAAGTCTACCCTTGTAATAGTTATTAATGATCATTAGTATTGACTACACATAGTGGAAGTAAGCGCATAGTTTAGCGTATTTAGTCCTGTCACACTTTCGATGCGGCACAAAAAGTATGGGAAACGGTCTTCGGATGCTGCTTAAATACAACTTTTCTCACTCTCATAGGTGGGCTCCCGTGGCCTAGTGGATAAAGTGGTGGTGTTGGTAATTTGGTAATTTGAGGGAAAAAATCGCATGGGTTCGAATCCCGCCACTTCCACTTACAAAAGGAAAAGATTATTATCAGCTTGCAAGCTTGTCTACTACACACATTACAGACCACGGTTGGGGTTAGGGGAAGTACAGATGGTTAAAAATGGCGTAAAGACCGCTCGGCGGAGTCCTGAAGTCTTTCACATTGCCACGACTATCCCCAAGGTACCCTCTCGGTGGAATCCTGAAGGTACCTTACCCTGACTGTACCCGGCCATCATATGATAGGTCCTGACACGCACTACACGCCCGCCCGCCCGTTTCAAGGGCAAGCAAGCAAAGGCAAAAAAAAGGCAAGGCAACACTGATTACTCACTTTCAATTATTTACGTTCCTACAAGTAGCCATAACATAATTTTCATTTTCATGGCCAAAAAGGTTTTGCACCAAAATGGTCGATATTCTAATTACATGATAATAACATTAGATATGATTGTCTAGACAAGGAAACTATTTTCTTTTATTGTAAGCACATACACAAGCTCACACACAGACACATACAGGCACACAAATAAACTGTCGTGTTATTATTCAAGCTGCTTGAATGTATACGATAAAATTGTCAGTTATGATTTCGTACCTTTTTTTTTTCTAATCTAAATGATATAGAATTGTTATTCCATATAAATGAGAATCTACATGCTATTTATAATGAAAATGTACACTTAGATGTTCTGGAAAATTTATGTTTCAACTCTTTCGCATATAATGATGATGTTCAAGAGATTGACTTAGACACTGATAATTATCTTTTAAGCGTTCTTGATTATAAAAATCCATCAGTGTCACAGCTAGCTCCCTGATACTTCTGATAATATATTTTCATTTCTGTGTTATGATATCAATAATTTAGCCCTCCATTTTGATCGATTTGTTGAACAGTGTTTAACTCCTCTAGCTCATAAATCTGATATAATAGGTATATGTGAGAGAAAACTAACCAATGATTCCTTACACCTATAGCTACAGCCTCCCTGGCTACATTTGTATTGCCAACAACCTAACACGCCACAGTGGTGGAGTGGCCCTATATATCTCAGTAAGGGTTACAACTATGTCTTGACAAATGACTTAACCATGCAACGTGAGAGTATTGAAAAAGTGTTTTTTGATATTTGGAAATTAAGAATAATATATAGGAGACCAAATACTGATTTCAGACACGTTCTTGATAAATCTATAGACATAATATCAGTTGTAAGCGATGAGAAAAAAAACTTTGCTATATTGCGGGAGACTTCAACCTTGATTTATTGCAATGTAAAGATGACGCAACAGTAGCTAATTGTAAGACCACAAAAGCTAAACCTACTCGAGTAAATTCTTCATCAGCTACCAACATTGATCACATCTGGTCAAATAATTGTCCCAAAAATATTTCAAACGGCAAGATTTCTGATCATTTTCAAGTGTTTACGATTTATAAACATGACATGTGCCCAACTCATACTGAGGAGGATATTAACAAAACTATTGTAAGATTGAGGAATCTAGGAAAAATGTCTAGTGGGATGTAGTTTGGTTCAAATAATTCTAATGATAACTTTTCTACTATATTTTCAACGCTCTTTTCAACAAAAATTTTCCTTTAAGAAGTAAACATATCAATATTAACCACAAGTCCAAGACATATACAACACCAAAATTCAAAGACTTGATTAGAGAGAAGAAGAAAAAGGCGATCGAGCAAGTATGCAAAGAAACCCATCACGTGCGGAGAGAGATTCCGTAGACTTCGCAACCAAGTTACACAAGCAATATGAACGGCTGTGAAAATGTAAGTGTGGCTCTAGCGAGAAAGAGGGATACACAATATTGCATTTAATCGCTGATAACATAAATCTTGGTGGTGTAAGGTGTTTCATCCCAAGCAAAACATTGTTCCTATTAACTGCCTCGTGTTTCGTGAAGATTAATTAAGTGCAAGTCACACGTGCATTCATCGACGAATATTCTCACATTTGAATATGAACTCGCTATGCATTAAATACATATATCAAACAATAAAGTTATGTATTGAAGCACATATATCAATCATAACAGTTATGTGTTGAAGTTCTTCTATCAATCATTAAAGTAATGTATTGATATCAATCATTAAGTTATGTATTGAAGTACTTATGTCAATCATTAAAATTATGTATTGAAGTACTTATATCAATCATTAAAAGGTTACGTGTTTAAGTACTTATATCAATCCTTAAAGTTATGCATTGATTTATTTTCATTAATCATTAACCATTAAAGTTATCGGTTTAAATACTTGTATCAATCATTAATCATTAAAAGTTATGTGTTGAAGTACTTACATGAATCATTAATCATTAAAAGTATGTGTTGAACTACTTATATCAATCATTAATCATTAAAGAGAACCGTCCCATAGGGTTGGGTCAACTCTGTGTTCGATTTCCTATCATGTATTATATTTCCGTGACTGGTAGTCACATTACAGTCCTCACTACTCAATTCATAAGTCTACCCTTGTAATAGTTATTAATGATCATTAGTATTGACTACACATAGTGGAAGTAAGCGCATAGTTTAGCGTATTTAGTCCTGTCACACTTTCGATGCGGCACAAAAAGTATGGGAAACGGTCTTCGGATGCTGCTTAAATACAACTTTTCTCACTCTCATAGGTGGGCTCCCGTGGCCTAGTGGATAAAGTGGTGGTGTTGGTAATTTGGTAATTTGAGGGAAAAAATCGCATGGGTTCGAATCCCGCCACTTCCACTTACAAAAGGAAAAGATTATTATCAGCTTGCAAGCTTGTCTACTACACACATTACAGACCACGGTTGGGGTTAGGGGAAGTACAGATGGTTAAAAATGGCGTAAAGACCGCTCGGCGGAGTCCTGAAGTCTTTCACATTGCCACGACTATCCCCAAGGTACCCTCTCGGTGGAATCCTGAAGGTACCTTACCCTGACTGTACCCGGCCATCATATGATAGGTCCTGACACGCACTACACGCCCGCCCGCCCGTTTCAAGGGCAAGCAAGCAAAGGCAAAAAAAAGGCAAGGCAACACTGATTTACTACTCACTTTCAATTATTTACGTTCCTACAAGTAGCCATAACATAATTTTCATTTTCATGGCCAAAAAGGTTTTGCACCAAAATGGTCGATATTCTAATTACATGATAATAACATTAGATATGATTGTCTAGACAAGGAAACTATTTTCTTTTATTGTAAGCACATACACAAGCTCACACACAGACACATACAGGCACACAAATAAACTGTCGTGTTATTATTCAAGCTGCTTGAATGTATACGATAAAATTGTCAGTTATGATTTCGTACCTTTTTTTTTTCTAATCTAAATGATATAGAATTGTTATTCCATATAAATGAGAATCTACATGCTATTTATAATGAAAATGTACACTTAGATGTTCTGGAAAATTTATGTTTCAACTCTTTCGCATATAATGATGATGTTCAAGAGATTGACTTAGACACTGATAATTATCTTTTAAGCGTTCTTGATTATAAAAATCCATCAGTGTCACAGCTAGCTCCCTGATACTTCTGATAATATATTTTCATTTCTGTGTTATGATATCAATAATTTAGCCCTCCATTTTGATCGATTTGTTGAACAGTGTTTAACTCCTCTAGCTCATAAATTGATATAATAGGTATATGTGAGAGAAAACTAACCAATGATTCCTTACACCTATAGCTACAGCCTCCCTGGCTACATTTGTATTGCCAACAACCTAACACGCCACAGTGGTGGAGTGGCCCTATATATCTCAGTAAGGGTTACAACTATGTCTTGACAAATGACTTAACCATGCAACGTGAGAGTATTGAAAAAGTGTTTTTTGATATTTGGAAATTAAGAATAATATATAGGAGACCAAATACTGATTTCAGACACGTTCTTGATAAATCTATAGACATAATATCAGTTGTAAGCGATGAGAAAAAAAACTTTGCTATATTGCGGGAGACTTCAACCTTGATTTATTGCAATGTAAAGATGACGCAACAGTAGCTAATTGTAAGACCACAAAACCTAAACCTACTCGAGTAAATTCTTCATCAGCTACCAACATTGATCACATCTGGTCAAATAATTGTCCCAAAAATATTTCAAACGGCAAGATTTCTGATCATTTTCAAGTGTTTACGATTTATAAACATGACATGTGCCCAACTCATACTGAGGAGGATATTAACAAAACTATTGTAAGATTGAGGAATCTAGGAAAAATGTCTAGTGGGATGTAGTTTGGTTCAAATAATTCTAATGATAACTTTTCTACTATATTTTCAACGCTCTTTTCAACAAAAATTTTCCTTTAAGAAGTAAACATATCAATATTAACCACAAGTCCAAGACATATACAACACCAAAATTCAAAGACTTGATTAGAGAGAAGAAGAAAAAGGCGATCGAGCAAGTATGCAAAGAAACCCATCACGTGCGGAGAGAGATTCCGTAGACTTCGCAACCAAGTTACACAAGCAATATGAACGGCTGTGAAAATGTAAGTGTGGCTCTAGCGAGAAAGAGGGATACACAATATTGCATTTAATCGCTGATAACATAAATCTTGGTGGTGTAAGGTGTTTCATCCCAAGCAAAACATTGTTCCTATTAACTGCCTCGTGTTTCGTGAAGATTAATTAAGTGCAAGTCACACGTGCATTCATCGACGAATATTCTCACATTTGAATATGAACTCGCTATGCATTAAATACATATATCAAACAATAAAGTTATGTATTGAAGCACATATATCAATCATAACAGTTATGTGTTGAAGTTCTTCTATCAATCATTAAAGTAATGTATTGATATCAATCATTAAGTTATGTATTGAAGTACTTATGTCAATCATTAAAATTATGTATTGAAGTACTTATATCAATCATTAAAAGGTTACGTGTTTAAGTACTTATATCAATCCTTAAAGTTATGCATTGATTTATTTTCATTAATCATTAACCATTAAAGTTATCGGTTTAAATACTTGTATCAATCATTAATCATTAAAAGTTATGTGTTGAAGTACTTACATGAATCATTAATCATTAAAAGTATGTGTTGAACTACTTATATCAATCATTAATCATTAAAGAGAACCGTCCCATAGGGTTGGGTCAACTCTGTGTTCGATTTCCTATCATGTATTATATTTCCGTGACTGGTAGTCACATTACAGTCCTCACTACTCAATTCATAAGTCTACCCTTGTAATAGTTATTAATGATCATTAGTATTGACTACACATAGTGGAAGTAAGCGCATAGTTTAGCGTATTTAGTCCTGTCACACTTTCGATGCGGCACAAAAAGTATGGGAAACGGTCTTCGGATGCTGCTTAAATACAACTTTTCTCACTCTCATAGGTGGGCTCCCGTGGCCTAGTGGATAAAGTGGTGGTGTTGGTAATTTGGTAATTTGAGGGAAAAAATCGCATGGGTTCGAATCCCGCCACTTCCACTTACAAAAGGAAAAGATTATTATCAGCTTGCAAGCTTGTCTACTACACACATTACAGACCACGGTTGGGGTTAGGGGAAGTACAGATGGTTAAAAATGGCGTAAAGACCGCTCGGCGGAGTCCTGAAGTCTTTCACATTGCCACGACTATCCCCAAGGTACCCTCTCGGTGGAATCCTGAAGGTACCTTACCCTGACTGTACCCGGCCATCATATGATAGGTCCTGACACGCACTACACGCCCGCCCGCCCGTTTCAAGGGCAAGCAAGCAAAGGCAAAAAAAAGGCAAGGCAACACTGATTACTCACTTTCAATTATTTACGTTCCTACAAGTAGCCATAACATAATTTTCATTTTCATGGCCAAAAAGGTTTTGCACCAAAATGGTCGATATTCTAATTACATGATAATAACATTAGATATGATTGTCTAGACAAGGAAACTATTTTCTTTTATTGTAAGCACATACACAAGCTCACACACAGACACATACAGGCACACAAATAAACTGTCGTGTTATTATTCAAGCTGCTTGAATGTATACGATAAAATTGTCAGTTATGATTTCGTACCTTTTTTTTTTCTAATCTAAATGATATAGAATTGTTATTCCATATAAATGAGAATCTACATGCTATTTATAATGAAAATGTACACTTAGATGTTCTGGAAAATTTATGTTTCAACTCTTTCGCATATAATGATGATGTTCAAGAGATTGACTTAGACACTGATAATTATCTTTTAAGCGTTCTTGATTATAAAAATCCATCAGTGTCACAGCTAGCTCCCTGATACTTCTGATAATATATTTTCATTTCTGTGTTATGATATCAATAATTTAGCCCTCCATTTTGATCGATTTGTTGAACAGTGTTTAACTCCTCTAGCTCATAAATCTCATATAATAGGTATATGTGAGAGAAAACTAACCAATGATTCCTTACACCTATAGCTACAGCCTCCCTGGCTACATTTGTATTGCCAACAACCTAACACGCCACAGTGGTGGAGTGGCCCTATATATCTCAGTAAGGGTTACAACTATGTCTTGACAAATGACTTAACCATGCAACGTGAGAGTATTGAAAAAGTGTTTTTTGATATTTGGAAATTAAGAATAATATATAGGAGACCAAATACTGATTTCAGACACGTTCTTGATAAATCTATAGACATAATATCAGTTGTAAGCGATGAGAAAAAAAACTTTGCTATATTGCGGGAGACTTCAACCTTGATTTATTGCAATGTAAAGATGACGCAACAGTAGCTAATTGTAAGACCACAAAAGCTAAACCTACTCGAGTAAATTCTTCATCAGCTACCAACATTGATCACATCTGGTCAAATAATTGTCCCAAAAATATTTCAAACGGCAAGATTTCTGATCATTTTCAAGTGTTTACGATTTATAAACATGACATGTGCCCAACTCATACTGAGGAGGATATTAACAAAACTATTGTAAGATTGAGGAATCTAGGAAAAATGTCTAGTGGGATGTAGTTTGGTTCAAATAATTCTAATGATAACTTTTCTACTATATTTTCAACGCTCTTTTCAACAAAAATTTTCCTTTAAGAAGTAAACATATCAATATTAACCACAAGTCCAAGACATATACAACACCAAAATTCAAAGACTTGATTAGAGAGAAGAAGAAAAAGGCGATCGAGCAAGTATGCAAAGAAACCCATCACGTGCGGAGAGAGATTCCGTAGACTTCGCAACCAAGTTACACAAGCAATATGAACGGCTGTGAAAATGTAAGTGTGGCTCTAGCGAGAAAGAGGGATACACAATATTGCATTTAATCGCTGATAACATAAATCTTGGTGGTGTAAGGTGTTTCATCCCAAGCAAAACATTGTTCCTATTAACTGCCTCGTGTTTCGTGAAGATTAATTAAGTGCAAGTCACACGTGCATTCATCGACGAATATTCTCACATTTGAATATGAACTCGCTATGCATTAAATACATATATCAAACAATAAAGTTATGTATTGAAGCACATATATCAATCATAACAGTTATGTGTTGAAGTTCTTCTATCAATCATTAAAGTAATGTATTGATATCAATCATTAAGTTATGTATTGAAGTACTTATGTCAATCATTAAAATTATGTATTGAAGTACTTATATCAATCATTAAAAGGTTACGTGTTTAAGTACTTATATCAATCCTTAAAGTTATGCATTGATTTATTTTCATTAATCATTAACCATTAAAGTTATCGGTTTAAATACTTGTATCAATCATTAATCATTAAAAGTTATGTGTTGAAGTACTTACATGAATCATTAATCATTAAAAGTATGTGTTGAACTACTTATATCAATCATTAATCATTAAAGAGAACCGTCCCATAGGGTTGGGTCAACTCTGTGTTCGATTTCCTATCATGTATTATATTTCCGTGACTGGTAGTCACATTACAGTCCTCACTACTCAATTCATAAGTCTACCCTTGTAATAGTTATTAATGATCATTAGTATTGACTACACATAGTGGAAGTAAGCGCATAGTTTAGCGTATTTAGTCCTGTCACACTTTCGATGCGGCACAAAAAGTATGGGAAACGGTCTTCGGATGCTGCTTAAATACAACTTTTCTCACTCTCATAGGTGGGCTCCCGTGGCCTAGTGGATAAAGTGGTGGTGTTGGTAATTTGGTAATTTGAGGGAAAAAATCGCATGGGTTCGAATCCCGCCACTTCCACTTACAAAAGGAAAAGATTATTATCAGCTTGCAAGCTTGTCTACTACACACATTACAGACCACGGTTGGGGTTAGGGGAAGTACAGATGGTTAAAAATGGCGTAAAGACCGCTCGGCGGAGTCCTGAAGTCTTTCACATTGCCACGACTATCCCCAAGGTACCCTCTCGGTGGAATCCTGAAGGTACCTTACCCTGACTGTACCCGGCCATCATATGATAGGTCCTGACACGCACTACACGCCCGCCCGCCCGTTTCAAGGGCAAGCAAAGCAAAGGCAAAGCAAAAAGGCAACACTGATTTACTACTCACTTTCAATTATTTACGTTCCTACAAGTAGCCATAACATAATTTTCATTTTCATGGCCAAAAAGGTTTTGCACCAAAATGGTCGATATTCTAATTACATGATAATAACATTAGATATGATTGTCTAGACAAGGAAACTATTTTCTTTTATTGTAAGCACATACACAAGCTCACACACAGACACATACAGGCACACAAATAAACTGTCGTGTTATTATTCAAGCTGCTTGAATGTATACGATAAAATTGTCAGTTATGATTTCGTACCTTTTTTTTTTCTAATCTAAATGATATAGAATTGTTATTCCATATAAATGAGAATCTACATGCTATTTATAATGAAAATGTACACTTAGATGTTCTGGAAAATTTATGTTTCAACTCTTTCGCATATAATGATGATGTTCAAGAGATTGACTTAGACACTGATAATTATCTTTTAAGCGTTCTTGATTATAAAAATCCATCAGTGTCACAGCTAGCTCCCTGATACTTCTGATAATATATTTTCATTTCTGTGTTATGATATCAATAATTTAGCCCTCCATTTTGATCGATTTGTTGAACAGTGTTTAACTCCTCTAGCTCATAAATTTCATATAATAGGTATATGTGAGAGAAAACTAACCAATGATTCCTTACACCTATAGCTACAGCCTCCCTGGCTACATTTGTATTGCCAACAACCTAACACGCCACAGTGGTGGAGTGGCCCTATATATCTCAGTAAGGGTTACAACTATGTCTTGACAAATGACTTAACCATGCAACGTGAGAGTATTGAAAAAGTGTTTTTTGATATTTGGAAATTAAGAATAATATATAGGAGACCAAATACTGATTTCAGACACGTTCTTGATAAATCTATAGACATAATATCAGTTGTAAGCGATGAGAAAAAAAACTTTGCTATATTGCGGGAGACTTCAACCTTGATTTATTGCAATGTAAAGATGACGCAACAGTAGCTAATTGTAAGACCACAAAACCTAAACCTACTCGAGTAAATTCTTCATCAGCTACCAACATTGATCACATCTGGTCAAATAATTGTCCCAAAAATATTTCAAACGGCAAGATTTCTGATCATTTTCAAGTGTTTACGATTTATAAACATGACATGTGCCCAACTCATACTGAGGAGGATATTAACAAAACTATTGTAAGATTGAGGAATCTAGGAAAAATGTCTAGTGGGATGTAGTTTGGTTCAAATAATTCTAATGATAACTTTTCTACTATATTTTCAACGCTCTTTTCAACAAAAATTTTCCTTTAAGAAGTAAACATATCAATATTAACCACAAGTCCAAGACATATACAACACCAAAATTCAAAGACTTGATTAGAGAGAAGAAGAAAAAGGCGATCGAGCAAGTACGCAAAGAAACCCATCACGTGCGGAGAGAGATTCCGTAGACTTCGCAACCAAGTTACACAAGCAATATGAACGGCTGTGAAAATGTAAGTGTGGCTCTAGCGAGAAAGAGGGATACACAATATTGCATTTAATCGCTGATAACATAAATCTTGGTGGTGTAAGGTGTTTCATCCCAAGCAAAACATTGTTCCTATTAACTGCCTCGTGTTTCGTGAAGATTAATTAAGTGCAAGTCACACGTGCATTCATCGACGAATATTCTCACATTTGAATATGAACTCGCTATGCATTAAATACATATATCAAACAATAAAGTTATGTATTGAAGCACATATATCAATCATAACAGTTATGTGTTGAAGTTCTTCTATCAATCATTAAAGTAATGTATTGATATCAATCATTAAGTTATGTATTGAAGTACTTATGTCAATCATTAAAATTATGTATTGAAGTACTTATATCAATCATTAAAAGGTTACGTGTTTAAGTACTTATATCAATCCTTAAAGTTATGCATTGATTTATTTTCATTAATCATTAACCATTAAAGTTATCGGTTTAAATACTTGTATCAATCATTAATCATTAAAGTTATGTGTTGAAGTACTTACATGAATCATTAATCATTAAAAGTATGTGTTGAACTACTTATATCAATCATTAATCATTAAAGAGAACCGTCCCATAGGGTTGGGTCAACTCTGTGTTCGATTTCCTATCATGTATTATATTTCCGTGACTGGTAGTCACATTACAGTCCTCACTACTCAATTCATAAGTCTACCCTTGTAATAGTTATTAATGATCATTAGTATTGACTACACATAGTGGAAGTAAGCGCATAGTTTAGCGTATTTAGTCCTGTCACACTTTCGATGCGGCACAAAAAGTATGGGAAACGGTCTTCGGATGCTGCTTAAATACAACTTTTCTCACTCTCATAGGTGGGCTCCCGTGGCCTAGTGGATAAAGTGGTGGTGTTGGTAATTTGGTAATTTGAGGGAAAAAATCGCATGGGTTCGAATCCCGCCACTTCCACTTACAAAAGGAAAAGATTATTATCAGCTTGCAAGCTTGTCTACTACACACATTACAGACCACGGTTGGGGTTAGGGGAAGTACAGATGGTTAAAAATGGCGTAAAGACCGCTCGGCGGAGTCCTGAAGTCTTTCACATTGCCACGACTATCCCCAAGGTACCCTCTCGGTGGAATCCTGAAGGTACCTTACCCTGACTGTACCCGGCCATCATATGATAGGTCCTGACACGCACTACACACGCCCGCCCGTTTCAAGGGCAAGCAAAGCAAGCAAAGGCAAAAAGGCAACACTGATTTACTACTCACTTTCAATTATTTACGTTCCTACAAGTAGCCATAACATAATTTTCATTTTCATGGCCAAAAAGGTTTTGCACCAAAATGGTCGATATTCTAATTACATGATAATAACATTAGATATGATTGTCTAGACAAGGAAACTATTTTCTTTTATTGTAAGCACATACACAAGCTCACACACAGACACATACAGGCACACAAATAAACTGTCGTGTTATTATTCAAGCTGCTTGAATGTATACGATAAAATTGTCAGTTATGATTTCGTACCTTTTTTTTTTCTAATCTAAATGATATAGAATTGTTATTCCATATAAATGAGAATCTACATGCTATTTATAATGAAAATGTACACTTAGATGTTCTGGAAAATTTATGTTTCAACTCTTTCGCATATAATGATGATGTTCAAGAGATTGACTTAGACACTGATAATTATCTTTTAAGCGTTCTTGATTATAAAAATCCATCAGTGTCACAGCTAGCTCCCTGATACTTCTGATAATATATTTTCATTTCTGTGTTATGATATCAATAATTTAGCCCTCCATTTTGATCGATTTGTTGAACAGTGTTTAACTCCTCTAGCTCATAAATTTCATATAATAGGTATATGTGAGAGAAAACTAACCAATGATTCCTTACACCTATAGCTACAGCCTCCCTGGCTACATTTGTATTGCCAACAACCTAACACGCCACAGTGGTGGAGTGGCCCTATATATCTCAGTAAGGGTTACAACTATGTCTTGACAAATGACTTAACCATGCAACGTGAGAGTATTGAAAAAGTGTTTTTTGATATTTGGAAATTAAGAATAATATATAGGAGACCAAATACTGATTTCAGACACGTTCTTGATAAATCTATAGACATAATATCAGTTGTAAGCGATGAGAAAAAAAACTTTGCTATATTGCGGGAGACTTCAACCTTGATTTATTGCAATGTAAAGATGACGCAACAGTAGCTAATTGTAAGACCACAAAACCTAAACCTACTCGAGTAAATTCTTCATCAGCTACCAACATTGATCACATCTGGTCAAATAATTGTCCCAAAAATATTTCAAACGGCAAGATTTCTGATCATTTTCAAGTGTTTACGATTTATAAACATGACATGTGCCCAACTCATACTGAGGAGGATATTAACAAAACTATTGTAAGATTGAGGAATCTAGGAAAAATGTCTAGTGGGATGTAGTTTGGTTCAAATAATTCTAATGATAACTTTTCTACTATATTTTCAACGCTCTTTTCAACAAAAATTTTCCTTTAAGAAGTAAACATATCAATATTAACCACAAGTCCAAGACATATACAACACCAAAATTCAAAGACTTGATTAGAGAGAAGAAGAAAAAGGCGATCGAGCAAGTACGCAAAGAAACCCATCACGTGCGGAGAGAGATTCCGTAGACTTCGCAACCAAGTTACACAAGCAATATGAACGGCTGTGAAAATGTAAGTGTGGCTCTAGCGAGAAAGAGGGATACACAATATTGCATTTAATCGCTGATAACATAAATCTTGGTGGTGTAAGGTGTTTCATCCCAAGCAAAACATTGTTCCTATTAACTGCCTCGTGTTTCGTGAAGATTAATTAAGTGCAAGTCACACGTGCATTCATCGACGAATATTCTCACATTTGAATATGAACTCGCTATGCATTAAATACATATATCAAACAATAAAGTTATGTATTGAAGCACATATATCAATCATAACAGTTATGTGTTGAAGTTCTTCTATCAATCATTAAAGTAATGTATTGATATCAATCATTAAGTTATGTATTGAAGTACTTATGTCAATCATTAAAATTATGTATTGAAGTACTTATATCAATCATTAAAAGGTTACGTGTTTAAGTACTTATATCAATCCTTAAAGTTATGCATTGATTTATTTTCATTAATCATTAACCATTAAAGTTATCGGTTTAAATACTTGTATCAATCATTAATCATTAAAAGTTATGTGTTGAAGTACTTACATGAATCATTAATCATTAAAAGTATGTGTTGAACTACTTATATCAATCATTAATCATTAAAGAGAACCGTCCCATAGGGTTGGGTCAACTCTGTGTTCGATTTCCTATCATGTATTATATTTCCGTGACTGGTAGTCACATTACAGTCCTCACTACTCAATTCATAAGTCTACCCTTGTAATAGTTATTAATGATCATTAGTATTGACTACACATAGTGGAAGTAAGCGCATAGTTTAGCGTATTTAGTCCTGTCACACTTTCGATGCGGCACAAAAAGTATGGGAAACGGTCTTCGGATGCTGCTTAAATACAACTTTTCTCACTCTCATAGGTGGGCTCCCGTGGCCTAGTGGATAAAGTGGTGGTGTTGGTAATTTGGTAATTTGAGGGAAAAAAATCGCATGGGTTCGAATCCCGCCACTTCCACTTACAAAAGGAAAAGATTATTATCAGCTTGCAAGCTTGTCTACTACACACATTACAGACCACGGTTGGGGTTAGGGGAAGTACAGATGGTTAAAAATGGCGTAAAGACCGCTCGGCGGAGTCCTGAAGTCTTTCACATTGCCACGACTATCCCCAAGGTACCCTCTCGGTGGAATCCTGAAGGTACCTTACCCTGACTGTACCCGGCCATCATATGATAGGTCCTGACACGCACTACACCCCGCCCGCCCGTTTCAAGGGCAAGCAAAGCAAGCAAAGGCAAAAAAGGCAACACACTGATTACTCACTTTCAATTATTTACGTTCCTACAAAGTAGCCATAACATAATTTTCATTTCATGGCCAAAAAGGTTTTGCACCAAAATGGTCGATATTCTAATTACATGATAATAACATTAGATATGATTGTCTAGACAAGGAAACTATTTTCTTTTATTGTAAGCACATACACAAGCTCACACACAGACACATACAGGCACACAAATAAACTGTCGTGTTATTATTCAAGCTGCTTGAATGTATACGATAAAATTGTCAGTTATGATTTCGTACCTTTTTTTTTTCTAATCTAAATGATATAGAATTGTTATTCCATATAAATGAGAATCTACATGCTATTTATAATGAAAATGTACACTTAGATGTTCTGGAAAATTTATGTTTCAACTCTTTCGCATATAATGATGATGTTCAAGAGATTGACTTAGACACTGATAATTATCTTTTAAGCGTTCTTGATTATAAAAATCCATCAGTGTCACAGCTAGCTCCCTGATACTTCTGATAATATATTTTCATTTCTGTGTTATGATATCAATAATTTAGCCCTCCATTTTGATCGATTTGTTGAACAGTGTTTAACTCCTCTAGCTCATAAATTTCATATAATAGGTATATGTGAGAGAAAACTAACCAATGATTCCTTACACCTATAGCTACAGCCTCCCTGGCTACATTTGTATTGCCAACAACCTAACACGCCACAGTGGTGGAGTGGCCCTATATATCTCAGTAAGGGTTACAACTATGTCTTGACAAATGACTTAACCATGCAACGTGAGAGTATTGAAAAAGTGTTTTTTGATATTTGGAAATTAAGAATAATATATAGGAGACCAAATACTGATTTCAGACACGTTCTTGATAAATCTATAGACATAATATCAGTTGTAAGCGATGAGAAAAAAAACTTTGCTATATTGCGGGAGACTTCAACCTTGATTTATTGCAATGTAAAGATGACGCAACAGTAGCTAATTGTAAGACCACAAAACCTAAACCTACTCGAGTAAATTCTTCATCAGCTACCAACATTGATCACATCTGGTCAAATAATTGTCCCAAAAATATTTCAAACGGCAAGATTTCTGATCATTTTCAAGTGTTTACGATTTATAAACATGACATGTGCCCAACTCATACTGAGGAGGATATTAACAAAACTATTGTAAGATTGAGGAATCTAGGAAAAATGTCTAGTGGGATGTAGTTTGGTTCAAATAATTCTAATGATAACTTTTCTACTATATTTTCAACGCTCTTTTCAACAAAAATTTTCCTTTAAGAAGTAAACATATCAATATTAACCACAAGTCCAAGACATATACAACACCAAAATTCAAAGACTTGATTAGAGAGAAGAAGAAAAAGGCGATCGAGCAAGTACGCAAAGAAACCCATCACGTGCGGAGAGAGATTCCGTAGACTTCGCAACCAAGTTACACAAGCAATATGAACGGCTGTGAAAATGTAAGTGTGGCTCTAGCGAGAAAGAGGGATACACAATATTGCATTTAATCGCTGATAACATAAATCTTGGTGGTGTAAGGTGTTTCATCCCAAGCAAAACATTGTTCCTATTAACTGCCTCGTGTTTCGTGAAGATTAATTAAGTGCAAGTCACACGTGCATTCATCGACGAATATTCTCACATTTGAATATGAACTCGCTATGCATTAAATACATATATCAAACAATAAAGTTATGTATTGAAGCACATATATCAATCATAACAGTTATGTGTTGAAGTTCTTCTATCAATCATTAAAGTAATGTATTGATATCAATCATTAAGTTATGTATTGAAGTACTTATGTCAATCATTAAAATTATGTATTGAAGTACTTATATCAATCATTAAAAGGTTACGTGTTTAAGTACTTATATCAATCCTTAAAGTTATGCATTGATTTATTTTCATTAATCATTAACCATTAAAGTTATCGGTTTAAATACTTGTATCAATCATTAATCATTAAAAGTTATGTGTTGAAGTACTTACATGAATCATTAATCATTAAAAGTATGTGTTGAACTACTTATATCAATCATTAATCATTAAAGAGAACCGTCCCATAGGGTTGGGTCAACTCTGTGTTCGATTTCCTATCATGTATTATATTTCCGTGACTGGTAGTCACATTACAGTCCTCACTACTCAATTCATAAGTCTACCCTTGTAATAGTTATTAATGATCATTAGTATTGACTACACATAGTGGAAGTAAGCGCATAGTTTAGCGTATTTAGTCCTGTCACACTTTCGATGCGGCACAAAAAGTATGGGAAACGGTCTTCGGATGCTGCTTAAATACAACTTTTCTCACTCTCATAGGTGGGCTCCCGTGGCCTAGTGGATAAAGTGGTGGTGTTGGTAATTTGGTAATTTGAGGGAAAAAATCGCATGGGTTCGAATCCCGCCACTTCCACTTACAAAAGGAAAAGATTATTATCAGCTTGCAAGCTTGTCTACTACACACATTACAGACCACGGTTGGGGTTAGGGGAAGTACAGATGGTTAAAAATGGCGTAAAGACCGCTCGGCGGAGTCCTGAAGTCTTTCACATTGCCACGACTATCCCCAAGGTACCCTCTCGGTGGAATCCTGAAGGTACCTTACCCTGACTGTACCCGGCCATCATATGATAGGTCCTGACACGCACTACACACGCCCGCCCGTTTCAAGGGCAAGCAAAGCAAGCAAAGGCAAAAAGGCAACACTGATTTACTACTCACTTTCAATTATTTACGTTCCTACAAGTAGCCATAACATAATTTTCATTTCATGGCCAAAAAGGTTTTGCACCAAAATGGTCGATATTCTAATTACATGATAATAACATTAGATATGATTGTCTAGACAAGGAAACTATTTTCTTTTATTGTAAGCACATACACAAGCTCACACACAGACACATACAGGCACACAAATAAACTGTCGTGTTATTATTCAAGCTGCTTGAATGTATACGATAAAATTGTCAGTTATGATTTCGTACCTTTTTTTTTTCTAATCTAAATGATATAGAATTGTTATTCCATATAAATGAGAATCTACATGCTATTTATAATGAAAATGTACACTTAGATGTTCTGGAAAATTTATGTTTCAACTCTTTCGCATATAATGATGATGTTCAAGAGATTGACTTAGACACTGATAATTATCTTTTAAGCGTTCTTGATTATAAAAATCCATCAGTGTCACAGCTAGCTCCCTGATACTTCTGATAATATATTTTCATTTCTGTGTTATGATATCAATAATTTAGCCCTCCATTTTGATCGATTTGTTGAACAGTGTTTAACTCCTCTAGCTCATAAATTTCATATAATAGGTATATGTGAGAGAAAACTAACCAATGATTCCTTACACCTATAGCTACAGCCTCCCTGGCTACATTTGTATTGCCAACAACCTAACACGCCACAGTGGTGGAGTGGCCCTATATATCTCAGTAAGGGTTACAACTATGTCTTGACAAATGACTTAACCATGCAACGTGAGAGTATTGAAAAAGTGTTTTTTGATATTTGGAAATTAAGAATAATATATAGGAGACCAAATACTGATTTCAGACACGTTCTTGATAAATCTATAGACATAATATCAGTTGTAAGCGATGAGAAAAAAAACTTTGCTATATTGCGGGAGACTTCAACCTTGATTTATTGCAATGTAAAGATGACGCAACAGTAGCTAATTGTAAGACCACAAAACCTAAACCTACTCGAGTAAATTCTTCATCAGCTACCAACATTGATCACATCTGGTCAAATAATTGTCCCAAAAATATTTCAAACGGCAAGATTTCTGATCATTTTCAAGTGTTTACGATTTATAAACATGACATGTGCCCAACTCATACTGAGGAGGATATTAACAAAACTATTGTAAGATTGAGGAATCTAGGAAAAATGTCTAGTGGGATGTAGTTTGGTTCAAATAATTCTAATGATAACTTTTCTACTATATTTTCAACGCTCTTTTCAACAAAAATTTTCCTTTAAGAAGTAAACATATCAATATTAACCACAAGTCCAAGACATATACAACACCAAAATTCAAAGACTTGATTAGAGAGAAGAAGAAAAAGGCGATCGAGCAAGTACGCAAAGAAACCCATCACGTGCGGAGAGAGATTCCGTAGACTTCGCAACCAAGTTACACAAGCAATATGAACGGCTGTGAAAATGTAAGTGTGGCTCTAGCGAGAAAGAGGGATACACAATATTGCATTTAATCGCTGATAACATAAATCTTGGTGGTGTAAGGTGTTTCATCCCAAGCAAAACATTGTTCCTATTAACTGCCTCGTGTTTCGTGAAGATTAATTAAGTGCAAGTCACACGTGCATTCATCGACGAATATTCTCACATTTGAATATGAACTCGCTATGCATTAAATACATATATCAAACAATAAAGTTATGTATTGAAGCACATATATCAATCATAACAGTTATGTGTTGAAGTTCTTCTATCAATCATTAAAGTAATGTATTGATATCAATCATTAAGTTATGTATTGAAGTACTTATGTCAATCATTAAAATTATGTATTGAAGTACTTATATCAATCATTAAAAGGTTACGTGTTTAAGTACTTATATCAATCCTTAAAGTTATGCATTGATTTATTTTCATTAATCATTAACCATTAAAGTTATCGGTTTAAATACTTGTATCAATCATTAATCATTAAAAGTTATGTGTTGAAGTACTTACATGAATCATTAATCATTAAAAGTATGTGTTGAACTACTTATATCAATCATTAATCATTAAAGAGAACCGTCCCATAGGGTTGGGTCAACTCTGTGTTCGATTTCCTATCATGTATTATATTTCCGTGACTGGTAGTCACATTACAGTCCTCACTACTCAATTCATAAGTCTACCCTTGTAATAGTTATTAATGATCATTAGTATTGACTACACATAGTGGAAGTAAGCGCATAGTTTAGCGTATTTAGTCCTGTCACACTTTCGATGCGGCACAAAAAGTATGGGAAACGGTCTTCGGATGCTGCTTAAATACAACTTTTCTCACTCTCATAGGTGGGCTCCCGTGGCCTAGTGGATAAAGTGGTGGTGTTGGTAATTTGGTAATTTGAGGGAAAAAATCGCATGGGTTCGAATCCCGCCACTTCCACTTACAAAAGGAAAAGATTATTATCAGCTTGCAAGCTTGTCTACTACACACATTACAGACCACGGTTGGGGTTAGGGGAAGTACAGATGGTTAAAAATGGCGTAAAGACCGCTCGGCGGAGTCCTGAAGTCTTTCACATTGCCACGACTATCCCCAAGGTACCCTCTCGGTGGAATCCTGAAGGTACCTTACCCTGACTGTACCCGGCCATCATATGATAGGTCCTGACACGCACTACACGCCCGCCCGCCCGTTTCAAGGGCAAGCAAGCAAGCAAAGAAAAAAGGCAAGGCAACACTGATTTACTACTCACTTTCAATTATTTACGTTCCTACAAGTAGCCATAACATAATTTTCATTTTCATGGCCAAAAAGGTTTTGCACCAAAATGGTCGATATTCTAATTACATGATAATAACATTAGATATGATTGTCTAGACAAGGAAACTATTTTCTTTTATTGTAAGCACATACACAAGCTCACACACAGACACATACAGGCACACAAATAAACTGTCGTGTTATTATTCAAGCTGCTTGAATGTATACGATAAAATTGTCAGTTATGATTTCGTACCTTTTTTTTTTCTAATCTAAATGATATAGAATTGTTATTCCATATAAATGAGAATCTACATGCTATTTATAATGAAAATGTACACTTAGATGTTCTGGAAAATTTATGTTTCAACTCTTTCGCATATAATGATGATGTTCAAGAGATTGACTTAGACACTGATAATTATCTTTTAAGCGTTCTTGATTATAAAAATCCATCAGTGTCACAGCTAGCTCCCTGATACTTCTGATAATATATTTTCATTTCTGTGTTATGATATCAATAATTTAGCCCTCCATTTTGATCGATTTGTTGAACAGTGTTTAACTCCTCTAGCTCATAAATCTGATATAATAGGTATATGTGAGAGAAAACTAACCAATGATTCCTTACACCTATAGCTACAGCCTCCCTGGCTACATTTGTATTGCCAACAACCTAACACGCCACAGTGGTGGAGTGGCCCTATATATCTCAGTAAGGGTTACAACTATGTCTTGACAAATGACTTAACCATGCAACGTGAGAGTATTGAAAAAGTGTTTTTTGATATTTGGAAATTAAGAATAATATATAGGAGACCAAATACTGATTTCAGACACGTTCTTGATAAATCTATAGACATAATATCAGTTGTAAGCGATGAGAAAAAAAACTTTGCTATATTGCGGGAGACTTCAACCTTGATTTATTGCAATGTAAAGATGACGCAACAGTAGCTAATTGTAAGACCACAAAAGCTAAACCTACTCGAGTAAATTCTTCATCAGCTACCAACATTGATCACATCTGGTCAAATAATTGTCCCAAAAATATTTCAAACGGCAAGATTTCTGATCATTTTCAAGTGTTTACGATTTATAAACATGACATGTGCCCAACTCATACTGAGGAGGATATTAACAAAACTATTGTAAGATTGAGGAATCTAGGAAAAATGTCTAGTGGGATGTAGTTTGGTTCAAATAATTCTAATGATAACTTTTCTACTATATTTTCAACGCTCTTTTCAACAAAAATTTTCCTTTAAGAAGTAAACATATCAATATTAACCACAAGTCCAAGACATATACAACACCAAAATTCAAAGACTTGATTAGAGAGAAGAAGAAAAAGGCGATCGAGCAAGTATGCAAAGAAACCCATCACGTGCGGAGAGAGATTCCGTAGACTTCGCAACCAAGTTACACAAGCAATATGAACGGCTGTGAAAATGTAAGTGTGGCTCTAGCGAGAAAGAGGGATACACAATATTGCATTTAATCGCTGATAACATAAATCTTGGTGGTGTAAGGTGTTTCATCCCAAGCAAAAACATTGTTCCTATTAACTGCCTCGTGTTTCGTGAAGATTAATTAAGTGCAAGTCACACGTGCATTCATCGACGAATATTCTCACATTTGAATATGAACTCGCTATGCATTAAATACATATATCAAACAATAAAGTTATGTATTGAAGCACATATATCAATCATAACAGTTATGTGTTGAAGTTCTTCTATCAATCATTAAAGTAATGTATTGATATCAATCATTAAGTTATGTATTGAAGTACTTATGTCAATCATTAAAATTATGTATTGAAGTACTTATATCAATCATTAAAAGGTTACGTGTTTAAGTACTTATATCAATCCTTAAAGTTATGCATTGATTTATTTTCATTAATCATTAACCATTAAAGTTATCGGTTTAAATACTTGTATCAATCATTAATCATTAAAAGTTATGTGTTGAAGTACTTACATGAATCATTAATCATTAAAAGTATGTGTTGAACTACTTATATCAATCATTAATCATTAAAGAGAACCGTCCCATAGGGTTGGGTCAACTCTGTGTTCGATTTCCTATCATGTATTATATTTCCGTGACTGGTAGTCACATTACAGTCCTCACTACTCAATTCATAAGTCTACCCTTGTAATAGTTATTAATGATCATTAGTATTGACTACACATAGTGGAAGTAAGCGCATAGTTTAGCGTATTTAGTCCTGTCACACTTTCGATGCGGCACAAAAAGTATGGGAAACGGTCTTCGGATGCTGCTTAAATACAACTTTTCTCACTCTCATAGGTGGGCTCCCGTGGCCTAGTGGATAAAGTGGTGGTGTTGGTAATTTGGTAATTTGAGGGAAAAAATCGCATGGGTTCGAATCCCGCCACTTCCACTTACAAAAGGAAAAGATTATTATCAGCTTGCAAGCTTGTCTACTACACACATTACAGACCACGGTTGGGGTTAGGGGAAGTACAGATGGTTAAAAATGGCGTAAAGACCGCTCGGCGGAGTCCTGAAGTCTTTCACATTGCCACGACTATCCCCAAGGTACCCTCTCGGTGGAATCCTGAAGGTACCTTACCCTGACTGTACCCGGCCATCATATGATAGGTCCTGACACGCACTACACACGCCCGCCCGTTTCAAGGGCAAGCAAAGCAAGCAAAGGCAAAAAGGCAACACTGATTTACTTACTCACTTTCAATTATTTACGTTCCTACAAGTAGCCATAACATAATTTTCATTTTCATGGCCAAAAAGGTTTTGCACCAAAATGGTCGATATTCTAATTACATGATAATAACATTAGATATGATTGTCTAGACAAGGAAACTATTTTCTTTTATTGTAAGCACATACACAAGCTCACACACAGACACATACAGGCACACAAATAAACTGTCGTGTTATTATTCAAGCTGCTTGAATGTATACGATAAAATTGTCAGTTATGATTTCGTACCTTTTTTTTTTCTAATCTAAATGATATAGAATTGTTATTCCATATAAATGAGAATCTACATGCTATTTATAATGAAAATGTACACTTAGATGTTCTGGAAAATTTATGTTTCAACTCTTTCGCATATAATGATGATGTTCAAGAGATTGACTTAGACACTGATAATTATCTTTTAAGCGTTCTTGATTATAAAAATCCATCAGTGTCACAGCTAGCTCCCTGATACTTCTGATAATATATTTTCATTTCTGTGTTATGATATCAATAATTTAGCCCTCCATTTTGATCGATTTGTTGAACAGTGTTTAACTCCTCTAGCTCATAAATTTCATATAATAGGTATATGTGAGAGAAAACTAACCAATGATTCCTTACACCTATAGCTACAGCCTCCCTGGCTACATTTGTATTGCCAACAACCTAACACGCCACAGTGGTGGAGTGGCCCTATATATCTCAGTAAGGGTTACAACTATGTCTTGACAAATGACTTAACCATGCAACGTGAGAGTATTGAAAAAGTGTTTTTTGATATTTGGAAATTAAGAATAATATATAGGAGACCAAATACTGATTTCAGACACGTTCTTGATAAATCTATAGACATAATATCAGTTGTAAGCGATGAGAAAAAAAACTTTGCTATATTGCGGGAGACTTCAACCTTGATTTATTGCAATGTAAAGATGACGCAACAGTAGCTAATTGTAAGACCACAAAACCTAAACCTACTCGAGTAAATTCTTCATCAGCTACCAACATTGATCACATCTGGTCAAATAATTGTCCCAAAAATATTTCAAACGGCAAGATTTCTGATCATTTTCAAGTGTTTACGATTTATAAACATGACATGTGCCCAACTCATACTGAGGAGGATATTAACAAAACTATTGTAAGATTGAGGAATCTAGGAAAAATGTCTAGTGGGATGTAGTTTGGTTCAAATAATTCTAATGATAACTTTTCTACTATATTTTCAACGCTCTTTTCAACAAAAATTTTCCTTTAAGAAGTAAACATATCAATATTAACCACAAGTCCAAGACATATACAACACCAAAATTCAAAGACTTGATTAGAGAGAAGAAGAAAAAGGCGATCGAGCAAGTACGCAAAGAAACCCATCACGTGCGGAGAGAGATTCCGTAGACTTCGCAATCAAGTTACACAAGCAATATGAACGGCTGTGAAAATGTAAGTGTGGCTCTAGCGAGAAAGAGGGATACACAATATTGCATTTAATCGCTGATAACATAAATCTTGGTGGTGTAAGGTGTTTCATCCCAAGCAAAAACATTGTTCCTATTAACTGCCTCGTGTTTCGTGAAGATTAATTAAGTGCAAGTCACACGTGCATTCATCGACGAATATTCTCACATTTGAATATGAACTCGCTATGCATTAAATACATATATCAAACAATAAAGTTATGTATTGAAGCACATATATCAATCATAACAGTTATGTGTTGAAGTTCTTCTATCAATCATTAAAGTAATGTATTGATATCAATCATTAAGTTATGTATTGAAGTACTTATGTCAATCATTAAAATTATGTATTGAAGTACTTATATCAATCATTAAAAGGTTACGTGTTTAAGTACTTATATCAATCCTTAAAGTTATGCATTGATTTATTTTCATTAATCATTAACCATTAAAGTTATCGGTTTAAATACTTGTATCAATCATTAATCATTAAAGTTATGTGTTGAAGTACTTACATGAATCATTAATCATTAAAAGTATGTGTTGAACTACTTATATCAATCATTAATCATTAAAGAGAACCGTCCCATAGGGTTGGGTCAACTCTGTGTTCGATTTCCTATCATGTATTATATTTCCGTGACTGGTAGTCACATTACAGTCCTCACTACTCAATTCATAAGTCTACCCTTGTAATAGTTATTAATGATCATTAGTATTGACTACACATAGTGGAAGTAAGCGCATAGTTTAGCGTATTTAGTCCTGTCACACTTTCGATGCGGCACAAAAAGTATGGGAAACGGTCTTCGGATGCTGCTTAAATACAACTTTTCTCACTCTCATAGGTGGGCTCCCGTGGCCTAGTGGATAAAGTGGTGGTATTGGTAATTTGGTAATTTGAGGGAAAAAATCGCATGGGTTCGAATCCCGCCACTTCCACTTACAAAAGGAAAAGATTATTATCAGCTTGCAAGCTTGTCTACTACACACATTACAGACCACGGTTGGGGTTAGGGGAAGTACAGATGGTTAAAAATGGCGTAAAGACCGCTCGGCGGAGTCCTGAAGTCTTTCACATTGCCACGACTATCCCCAAGGTACCCTCTCGGTGGAATCCTGAAGGTACCTTACCCTGACTGTACCCGGCCATCATATGATAGGTCCTGACACGCACTACACACGCCCGCCCGTTTCAAGGGCAAGCAAAGCAAGCAAAGGCAAAAAGGCAACACTGATTTACTTACTCACTTTCAATTATTTACGTTCCTACAAAGTAGCCATAACATAATTTTCATTTCATGGCCAAAAAGGTTTTGCACCAAAATGGTCGATATTCTAATTACATGATAATAACATTAGATATGATTGTCTAGACAAGGAAACTATTTTCTTTTATTGTAAGCACATGCACAAGCTCACACACAGACACATACAGGCACACAAATAAACTGTCGTGTTATTATTCAAGCTGCTTGAATGTATACGATAAAATTGTCAGTTATGATTTCGTACCTTTTTTTTTTTTCTAATCTAAATGATATAGAAATTGTTATTCCATATAAATGAGAATCTACATGCTATTTATAATGAAAATGTACACTTAGATGTTCTGGAAAATTTATGTTTCAACTCTTTCGCATATAATGATGATGTTCAAGAGATTGACTTAGACACTGATTATTATCTTTTAAGCGTTCTTGATTATAAAAATCCATCAGTGTCACAGCTAGCTCCCTGATACTTCTGATAATATATTTTCATTTCTGTGTTATGATATCAATAATTTAGCCCTCCATTTTGATCGATTTGTTGAACAGTGTTTAACTCCTCTAGCTCATAAATTTCATATAATAGGTATATGTGAGAGAAAACTAACCAATGATTCCTTACACCTATAGCTACAGCCTCCCTGGCTACATTTGTATTGCCAACAACCTAACACGCCACAGTGGTGGAGTGGCCCTATATATCTCAGTAAGGGTTACAACTATGTCTTGACAAATGACTTAACCATGCAACGTGAGAGTATTGAAAAAGTGTTTTTTGATATTTGGAAATTAAGAATAATATATAGGAGACCAAATACTGATTTCAGACACGTTCTTGATAAATCTATAGACATAATATCAGTTGTAAGCGATGAGAAAAAAAACTTTGCTATATTGCGGGAGACTTCAACCTTGATTTATTGAAATGTAAAGATGACGCAACAGTAGCTAATTGTAAGACCACAAAACCTAAACCTACTCGAGTAAATTCTTCATCAGCTACCAACATTGATCACATCTGGTCAAATAATTGTCCCAAAAATATTTCAAACGGCAAGATTTCTGATCATTTTCAAGTGTTTACGATTTATAAACATGACATGTGCCCAACTCATACTGAGGAGGATATTAACAAAACTATTGTAAGATTGAGGAATCTAGGAAAAATGTCTAGTGGGATGTAGTTTGGTTCAAATAATTCTAATGATAACTTTTCTACTATATTTTCAACGCTCTTTTCAACAAAAATTTTCCTTTAAGAAGTAAACATATCAATATTAACCACAAGTCCAAGACATATACAACACCAAAATTCAAAGACTTGATTAGAGAGAAGAAGAAAAAGGCGATCGAGCAAGTACGCAAAGAAACCCATCACGTGCGGAGAGAGATTCCGTAGACTTCGCAATCAAGTTACACAAGCAATATGAACGGCTGTGAAAATGTAAGTGTGGCTCTAGCGAGAAAAGAGGGATACACAATATTGCATTTAATCGCTGATAACATAAATCTTGGTGGTGTAAGGTGTTTCATCCCAAGCAAAAACATTGTTCCTATTAACTGCCTCGTGTTTCGTGAAGATTAATTAAGTGCAAGTCACACGTGCATTCATCGACGAATATTCTCACATTTGAATATGAACTCGCTATGCATTAAATACATATATCAAACCATAAAGTTATGTATTGAAGCACATATATCAATCATAACAGTTATGTGTTGAAGTTCTTCTATCAATCATTAAAGTAATGTATTGATATCAATCATTAAGTTATGTATTGAAGTACTTATGTCAATCATTAAAATTATGTATTGAAGTACTTATATCAATCATTAAAAGGTTACGTGTTTAAGTACTTATATCAATCCTTAAAGTTATGCATTGATTTATTTTCATTAATCATTAACCATTAAAGTTATCGGTTTAAATACTTGTATCAATCATTAATCATTAAAGTTATGTGTTGAAGTACTTACATGAATCATTAATCATTAAAAGTATGTGTTGAACTACTTATATCAATCATTAATCATTAAAGAGAACCGTCCCATAGGGTTGGGTCAACTCTGTGTTCGATTTCCTATCATGTATTATATTTCCGTGACTGGTAGTCACATTACAGTCCTCACTACTCAATTCATAAGTCTACCCTTGTAATAGTTATTAATGATCATTAGTATTGACTACACATAGTGGAAGTAAGCGCATAGTTTAGCGTATTTAGTCCTGTCACACTTTCGATGCGGCACAAAAAGTATGGGAAACGGTCTTCGGATGCTGCTTAAATACAACTTTTCTCACTCTCATAGGTGGGCTCCCGTGGCCTAGTGGATAAAGTGGTGGTATTGGTAATTTGGTAATTTGAGGGAAAAAATCGCATGGGTTCGAATCCCGCCACTTCCACTTACAAAAGGAAAAGATTATTATCAGCTTGCAAGCTTGTCTACTACACACATTACAGACCACGGTTGGGGTTAGGGGAAGTACAGATGGTTAAAAATGGCGTAAAGACCGCTCGGCGGAGTCCTGAAGTCTTTCACATTGCCACGACTATCCCCAAGGTACCCTCTCGGTGGAATCCTGAAGGTACCTTACCCTGACTGTACCCGGCCATCATATGATAGGTCCTGACACGCACTACACACGCCCGCCCGTTTCAAGGGCAAGCAAAGCAAGCAAAGGCAAAAAGGCAACACTGATTTACTTACTCACTTTCAATTATTTACGTTCCTACAAAAGTAGCCATAACATAATTTTCATTTCATGGCCAAAAAGGTTTTGCACCAAAATGGTCGATATTCTAATTACATGATAATAACATTAGATATGATTGTCTAGACAAGGAAACTATTTTCTTTTATTGTAAGCACATGCACAAGCTCACACACAGACACATACAGGCACACAAATAAACTGTCGTGTTATTATTCAAGCTGCTTGAATGTATACGATAAAATTGTCAGTTATGATTTCGTACCTTTTTTTTTTTTCTAATCTAAATGATATAGAAATTGTTATTCCATATAAATGAGAATCTACATGCTATTTATAATGAAAATGTACACTTAGATGTTCTGGAAAATTTATGTTTCAACTCTTTCGCATATAATGATGATGTTCAAGAGATTGACTTAGACACTGATTATTATCTTTTAAGCGTTCTTGATTATAAAAATCCATCAGTGTCACAGCTAGCTCCCTGATACTTCTGATAATATATTTTCATTTCTGTGTTATGATATCAATAATTTAGCCCTCCATTTTGATCGATTTGTTGAACAGTGTTTAACTCCTCTAGCTCATAAATTTCATATAATAGGTATATGTGAGAGAAAACTAACCAATGATTCCTTACACCTATAGCTACAGCCTCCCTGGCTACATTTGTATTGCCAACAACCTAACACGCCACAGTGGTGGAGTGGCCCTATATATCTCAGTAAGGGTTACAACTATGTCTTGACAAATGACTTAACCATGCAACGTGAGAGTATTGAAAAAGTGTTTATTGAAATTTGAAAATTAGGAATAATATATAGGAGACCACATACTGATTTCAGACACTTTTTTGATAAATTTATTGACATAATATCAGTTGTAAACGATGAGAAAAACTTTGCTGTATCGGCGGAGACTTCAACCTTGATTTATTGAAATATAAAGATGACGCAACAGTAGCTAATTGTAAAACCACAAAACCTAAACCTACTCGAGTAAATTCTTCATCAGCTACCAACATTGATCACATCTGGTCAAATAATTGTCCCAAAAATATTTCAAACGGCAAGATTTCTGATCATTTTCAAGTGTTTACGATTTATAAACATGACATGTGCCCAACTCATACTGAGGAGGATATTAACAAAACTATTGTAAGATTGAGGAATCTAGGAAAAATGTCTAGTGGGATGTAGTTTGGTTCAAATAATTCTAATGATAACTTTTCTACTATATTTTCAACGCTCTTTTCAACAAAAATTTTCCTTTAAGAAGTAAACATATCAATATTAACCACAAGTCCAAGACATATACAACACCAAAATTCAAAGACTTGATTAGAGAGAAGAAGAAAAAGGCGATCGAGCAAGTACGCAAAGAAACCCATCACGTGCGGAGAGAGATTCCGTAGACTTCGCAATCAAGTTACACAAGCAATATGAACGGCTGTGAAAATGTAAGTGTGGCTCTAGCGAGAAAAGAGGGATACACAATATTGCATTTAATCGCTGATACCATAAATCTTGGTGGTGTAAGGTGTTTCATCCCAAGCAAAAACATTGTTCCTATTAACTGCCTCGTGTTTCGTGAAGATTAATTAAGTGCAAGTCACACGTGCATTCATCGACGAATATTCTCACATTTGAATATGAACTCGCTATGCATTAAATACATATATCAAACAATAAAGTTATGTATTGAAGCACATATATCAATCATAACAGTTATGTGTTGAAGTTCTTCTATCAATCATTAAAGTAATGTATTGATATCAATCATTAAGTTATGTATTGAAGTACTTATGTCAATCATTAAAATTATGTATTGAAGTACTTATATCAATCATTAAAAGGTTACGTGTTTAAGTACTTATATCAATCCTTAAAGTTATGCATTGATTTATTTTCATTAATCATTAACCATTAAAGTTATCGGTTTAAATACTTGTATCAATCATTAATCATTAAAAGTTATGTGTTGAAGTACTTACATGAATCATTAATCATTAAAAGTATGTGTTGAACTACTTATATCAATCATTAATCATTAAAGAGAACCGTCCCATAGGGTTGGGTCAACTCTGTGTTCGATTTCCTATCATGTATTATATTTCCGTGACTGGTAGTCACATTACAGTCCTCACTACTCAATTCATAAGTCTACCCTTGTAATAGTTATTAATGATCATTAGTATTGACTACACATAGTGGAAGTAAGCGCATAGTTTAGCGTATTTAGTCCTGTCACACTTTCGATGCGGCACAAAAAGTATGGGAAACGGTCTTCGGATGCTGCTTAAATACAACTTTTCTCACTCTCATAGGTGGGCTCCCGTGGCCTAGTGGATAAAGTGGTGGTATTGGTAATTTGGTAATTTGAGGGAAAAAATCGCATGGGTTCGAATCCCGCCACTTCCACTTACAAAAGGAAAAGATTATTATCAGCTTGCAAGCTTGTCTACTACACACATTACAGACCACGGTTGGGGTTAGGGGAAGTACAGATGGTTAAAAATGGCGTAAAGACCGCTCGGCGGAGTCCTGAAGTCTTTCACATTGCCACGACTATCCCCAAGGTACCCTCTCGGTGGAATCCTGAAGGTACCTTACCCTGACTGTACCCGGCCATCATATGATAGGTCCTGACACGCACTACACACGCCCGCCCGTTTCAAGGGCAAGCAAAGCAAGCAAAGGCAAAAAGGCAACACTGATTTACTTACTCACTTTCAATTATTTACGTTCCTACAAAAGTAGCCATAACATAATTTTCATTTCATGGCCAAAAAGGTTTTGCACCAAAATGGTCGATATTCTAATTACATGATAATAACATTAGATATGATTGTCTAGACAAGGAAACTATTTTCTTTTATTGTAAGCACATGCACAAGCTCACACACAGACACATACAGGCACACAAATAAACTGTCGTGTTATTATTCAAGCTGCTTGAATGTATACGATAAAATTGTCAGTTATGATTTCGTACCTTTTTTTTTTTTCTAATCTAAATGATATAGAAATTGTTATTCCATATAAATGAGAATCTACATGCTATTTATAATGAAAATGTACACTTAGATGTTCTGGAAAATTTATGTTTCAACTCTTTCGCATATAATGATGATGTTCAAGAGATTGACTTAGACACTGATATTATCTTTTAAGCGTTCTTGATTATAAAAATCCATCAGTGTCACAGCTAGCTCCCTGATACTTCTGATAATATATTTTCATTTCTGTGTTATGATATCAATAATTTAGCCCTCCATTTTGATCGATTTGTTGAACAGTGTTTAACTCCTCTAGCTCATAAATTTCATATAATAGGTATATGTGAGAGAAAACTAACCAATGATTCCTTACACCTATAGCTACAGCCTCCCTGGCTACATTTGTATTGCCAACAACCTAACACGCCACAGTGGTGGAGTGGCCCTATATATCTCAGTAAGGGTTACAACTATGTCTTGACAAATGACTTAACCATGCAACGTGAGAGTATTGAAAAAGTGTTTTTTGATATTTGGAAATTAAGAATAATATATAGGAGACCAAATACTGATTTCAGACACGTTCTTGATAAATCTATAGACATAATATCAGTTGTAAGCGATGAGAAAAAAAACTTTGCTATATTGCGGGAGACTTCAACCTTGATTTATTGAAATGTAAAGATGACGCAACAGTAGCTAATTGTAAGACCACAAAACCTAAACCTACTCGAGTAAATTCTTCATCAGCTACCAACATTGATCACATCTGGTCAAATAATTGTCCCAAAAATATTTCAAACGGCAAGATTTCTGATCATTTTCAAGTGTTTACGATTTATAAACATGACATGTGCCCAACTCATACTGAGGAGGATATTAACAAAACTATTGTAAGATTGAGGAATCTAGGAAAAATGTCTAGTGGGATGTAGTTTGGTTCAAATAATTCTAATGATAACTTTTCTACTATATTTTCAACGCTCTTTTCAACAAAAATTTTCCTTTAAGAAGTAAACATATCAATATTAACCACAAGTCCAAGACATATACAACACCAAAATTCAAAGACTTGATTAGAGAGAAGAAGAAAAAGGCGATCGAGCAAGTACGCAAAGAAACCCATCACGTGCGGAGAGAGATTCCGTAGACTTCGCAATCAAGTTACACAAGCAATATGAACGGCTGTGAAAATGTAAGTGTGGCTCTAGCGAGAAAAGAGGGATACACAATATTGCATTTAATCGCTGATAACATAAATCTTGGTGGTGTAAGGTGTTTCATCCCAAGCAAAAACATTGTTCCTATTAACTGCCTCGTGTTTCGTGAAGATTAATTAAGTGCAAGTCACACGTGCATTCATCGACGAATATTCTCACATTTGAATATGAACTCGCTATGCATTAAATACATATATCAAACAATAAAGTTATGTATTGAAGCACATATATCAATCATAACAGTTATGTGTTGAAGTTCTTCTATCAATCATTAAAGTAATGTATTGATATCAATCATTAAGTTATGTATTGAAGTACTTATGTCAATCATTAAAATTATGTATTGAAGTACTTATATCAATCATTAAAAGGTTACGTGTTTAAGTACTTATATCAATCCTTAAAGTTATGCATTGATTTATTTTCATTAATCATTAACCATTAAAGTTATCGGTTTAAATACTTGTATCAATCATTAATCATTAAAAGTTATGTGTTGAAGTACTTACATGAATCATTAATCATTAAAAGTATGTGTTGAACTACTTATATCAATCATTAATCATTAAAGAGAACCGTCCCATAGGGTTGGGTCAACTCTGTGTTCGATTTCCTATCATGTATTATATTTCCGTGACTGGTAGTCACATTACAGTCCTCACTACTCAATTCATAAGTCTACCCTTGTAATAGTTATTAATGATCATTAGTATTGACTACACATAGTGGAAGTAAGCGCATAGTTTAGCGTATTTAGTCCTGTCACACTTTCGATGCGGCACAAAAAGTATGGGAAACGGTCTTCGGATGCTGCTTAAATACAACTTTTCTCACTCTCATAGGTGGGCTCCCGTGGCCTAGTGGATAAAGTGGTGGTATTGGTAATTTGGTAATTTGAGGGAAAAAATCGCATGGGTTCGAATCCCGCCACTTCCACTTACAAAAGGAAAAGATTATTATCAGCTTGCAAGCTTGTCTACTACACACATTACAGACCACGGTTGGGGTTAGGGGAAGTACAGATGGTTAAAAATGGCGTAAAGACCGCTCGGCGGAGTCCTGAAGTCTTTCACATTGCCACGACTATCCCCAAGGTACCCTCTCGGTGGAATCCTGAAGGTACCTTACCCTGACTGTACCCGGCCATCATATGATAGGTCCTGACACGCACTACACACGCCCGCCCGTTTCAAGGGCAAGCAAAGCAAGCAAAGGCAAAAAGGCAACACTGATTTACTTACTCACTTTCAATTATTTACGTTCCTACAAAAGTAGCCATAACATAATTTTCATTTCATGGCCAAAAAGGTTTTGCACCAAAATGGTCGATATTCTAATTACATGATAATAACATTAGATATGATTGTCTAGACAAGGAAACTATTTTCTTTTATTGTAAGCACATGCACAAGCTCACACACAGACACATACAGGCACACAAATAAACTGTCGTGTTATTATTCAAGCTGCTTGAATGTATACGATAAAATTGTCAGTTATGATTTCGTACCTTTTTTTTTTTTCTAATCTAAATGATATAGAAATTGTTATTCCATATAAATGAGAATCTACATGCTATTTATAATGAAAATGTACACTTAGATGTTCTGGAAAATTTATGTTTCAACTCTTTCGCATATAATGATGATGTTCAAGAGATTGACTTAGACACTGATTATTATCTTTTAAGCGTTCTTGATTATAAAAATCCATCAGTGTCACAGCTAGCTCCCTGATACTTCTGATAATATATTTTCATTTCTGTGTTATGATATCAATAATTTAGCCCTCCATTTTGATCGATTTGTTGAACAGTGTTTAACTCCTCTAGCTCATAAATTTCATATAATAGGTATATGTGAGAGAAAACTAACCAATGATTCCTTACACCTATAGCTACAGCCTCCCTGGCTACATTTGTATTGCCAACAACCTAACACGCCACAGTGGTGGAGTGGCCCTATATATCTCAGTAAGGGTTACAACTATGTCTTGACAAATGACTTAACCATGCAACGTGAGAGTATTGAAAAAGTGTTTTTTGATATTTGGAAATTAAGAATAATATATAGGAGACCAAATACTGATTTCAGACACGTTCTTGATAAATCTATAGACATAATATCAGTTGTAAGCGATGAGAAAAAAAACTTTGCTATATTGCGGGAGACTTCAACCTTGATTTATTGAAATGTAAAGATGACGCAACAGTAGCTAATTGTAAGACCACAAAACCTAAACCTACTCGAGTAAATTCTTCATCAGCTACCAACATTGATCACATCTGGTCAAATAATTGTCCCAAAAATATTTCAAACGGCAAGATTTCTGATCATTTTCAAGTGTTTACGATTTATAAACATGACATGTGCCCAACTCATACTGAGGAGGATATTAACAAAACTATTGTAAGATTGAGGAATCTAGGAAAAATGTCTAGTGGGATGTAGTTTGGTTCAAATAATTCTAATGATAACTTTTCTACTATATTTTCAACGCTCTTTTCAACAAAAATTTTCCTTTAAGAAGTAAACATATCAATATTAACCACAAGTCCAAGACATATACAACACCAAAATTCAAAGACTTGATTAGAGAGAAGAAGAAAAAGGCGATCGAGCAAGTACGCAAAGAAACCCATCACGTGCGGAGAGAGATTCCGTAGACTTCGCAATCAAGTTACACAAGCAATATGAACGGCTGTGAAAATGTAAGTGTGGCTCTAGCGAGAAAAGAGGGATACACAATATTGCATTTAATCGCTGATAACATAAATCTTGGTGGTGTAAGGTGTTTCATCCCAAGCAAAAACATTGTTCCTATTAACTGCCTCGTGTTTCGTGAAGATTAATTAAGTGCAAGTCACACGTGCATTCATCGACGAATATTCTCACATTTGAATATGAACTCGCTATGCATTAAATACATATATCAAACAATAAAGTTATGTATTGAAGCACATATATCAATCATAACAGTTATGTGTTGAAGTTCTTCTATCAATCATTAAAGTAATGTATTGATATCAATCATTAAGTTATGTATTGAAGTACTTATGTCAATCATTAAAATTATGTATTGAAGTACTTATATCAATCATTAAAAGGTTACGTGTTTAAGTACTTATATCAATCCTTAAAGTTATGCATTGATTTATTTTCATTAATCATTAACCATTAAAGTTATCGGTTTAAATACTTGTATCAATCATTAATCATTAAAGTTATGTGTTGAAGTACTTACATGAATCATTAATCATTAAAAGTATGTGTTGAACTACTTATATCAATCATTAATCATTAAAGAGAACCGTCCCATAGGGTTGGGTCAACTCTGTGTTCGATTTCCTATCATGTATTATATTTCCGTGACTGGTAGTCACATTACAGTCCTCACTACTCAATTCATAAGTCTACCCTTGTAATAGTTATTAATGATCATTAGTATTGACTACACATAGTGGAAGTAAGCGCATAGTTTAGCGTATTTAGTCCTGTCACACTTTCGATGCGGCACAAAAAGTATGGGAAACGGTCTTCGGATGCTGCTTAAATACAACTTTTCTCACTCTCATAGGTGGGCTCCCGTGGCCTAGTGGATAAAGTGGTGGTATTGGTAATTTGGTAATTTGAGGGAAAAAATCGCATGGGTTCGAATCCCGCCACTTCCACTTACAAAAGGAAAAGATTATTATCAGCTTGCAAGCTTGTCTACTACACACATTACAGACCACGGTTGGGGTTAGGGGAAGTACAGATGGTTAAAAATGGCGTAAAGACCGCTCGGCGGAGTCCTGAAGTCTTTCACATTGCCACGACTATCCCCAAGGTACCCTCTCGGTGGAATCCTGAAGGTACCTTACCCTGACTGTACCCGGCCATCATATGATAGGTCCTGACACGCACTACACACGCCCGCCCGTTTCAAGGGCAAGCAAAGCAAGCAAAGCAGCAAAGGCAAAAAGGCAACACTGATTTACTTACTCACTTTCAATTATTTACGTTCCTACAAAAGTAGCCATAACATAATTTTCATTTCATGGCCAAAAAGGTTTTGCACCAAAATGGTCGATATTCTAATTACATGATAATAACATTAGATATGATTGTCTAGACAAGGAAACTATTTTCTTTTATTGTAAGCACATGCACAAGCTCACACACAGACACATACAGGCACACAAATAAACTGTCGTGTTATTATTCAAGCTGCTTGAATGTATACGATAAAATTGTCAGTTATGATTTCGTACCTTTTTTTTTTTTCTAATCTAAATGATATAGAAATTGTTATTCCATATAAATGAGAATCTACATGCTATTTATAATGAAAATGTACACTTAGATGTTCTGGAAAATTTATGTTTCAACTCTTTCGCATATAATGATGATGTTCAAGAGATTGACTTAGACACTGATTATTATCTTTTAAGCGTTCTTGATTATAAAAATCCATCAGTGTCACAGCTAGCTCCCTGATACTTCTGATAATATATTTTCATTTCTGTGTTATGATATCAATAATTTAGCCCTCCATTTTGATCGATTTGTTGAACAGTGTTTAACTCCTCTAGCTCATAAATTTCATATAATAGGTATATGTGAGAGAAAACTAACCAATGATTCCTTACACCTATAGCTACAGCCTCCCTGGCTACATTTGTATTGCCAACAACCTAACACGCCACAGTGGTGGAGTGGCCCTATATATCTCAGTAAGGGTTACAACTATGTCTTGACAAATGACTTAACCATGCAACGTGAGAGTATTGAAAAAGTGTTTTTTGATATTTGGAAATTAAGAATAATACATAGGAGACAACATACTGATTTTAGCCACTTTCTTGATAAATCTATAGAAATAATATCAATTGTAAGCAATGACTGAGGGCAGTTGGCGCACAGCTCCCCCAGCTCTTCATCCTCCCAATCGGGTTGGTTAATGAATGGGTACCAAGGGAAATCTGGGGAAGGTAAGCTGTGGAAACTCTGATATCACAGTGTTCCTGTGTCCCGGGGTAACGGATTAATTTCCACCACAGGCTTTAAGGTTGATGTGACAGATAAGCGCCCGCAGCTACAGCATATGACCCACTTTGCTTCTTCCTTGTAGTATCCTTGCCAGTGTCTGTTTTAGTATGAACATTCTTGTCCCACACTCTTTGTGTCCATACCATATTATCTATTTCTATCCACTACCTCAATAATGGCAGTAATTTCCAGTTTACTTCTTATGTCCACATTTCTCATCCGATCTCTTCTAGTTACTCTTGAACTTAATCCTAAAGTTTTCATCTTTGCTGCTTGTATTTCTGACTTTGTTCTTTGTGTCAATTTATAAACCTTTGAGCCACATAAAGGGGACCAGGTGGCTCGTGATTTAAAGGTTGCGAGTTCGATCTTGGTTCACAGCAACTTATTGGTGAGGGGTAGCACTCATTAACACTGACAGAACTATATGGTCTATAGTTACCTAATTTTGGGGGGATTATTTAATCTTTACTACCTTTCTTAACTATGTGTTATTCTATATTCTTCATTCTACAGTCCATAATCTTTCACTGTCAAATGCTTTTTCTACGTCTATGAACATTGTCTTTTGTTATGCCCCATTCCCAACTCTTATTCCATTATCATTTTTAACATAAACACCCCAAGTTCATTGTGCTTCTGTTTAGTTGAAATCCACATTGCCATTCTCCTAGTTTATCTTCTATTGTGTTACTAATCTTATTTCCAAGATCCCTACATATACTTTGCCTGTGTGTAACAACATTGATATACCACGATAATTACTGCAGTTTTTTCCCCTTAATTTTTTTAAATGGGGTAAACAATGGCCTTACCCCAATCTTGAGTTACTGTACTTGTTTTCCAAGTTTCATTCATTATTTCTTTTACACAATCTATTCCTGTTCTCCGAGAGCCTTGATTATCTCTACTGGTAACTTGTCCTCTCCCAAAGCTTTTTGGATTTTTCATTCTCAATAACATTTCTTACTTCAATACTTGTCTTCATGGAGAAGCACAAAAAATAATTGTTGCATACGTTCCCCCAAAAAAACTAAAAAATGGACCTAAGAACACAGAAATAATTGAAGACACACTACAGTGAAATTCCGATAATCTGGAGGCTGATGGTTCAGAAAGGCTGATGGTTTGGAAATTTTGAGCCGAAAAAACAAAAAGGAATTTGCAAGAATGCTACAAAAAATACAGTTTTCCACAGGAATGGACTGAAGGATGAGGTGATAAAGGCAAAAAATGTACATCAACTGCAAGAAAAATTGGACAAACATAGATAAAGAGAAAGAACTACACATGAAAAATCTGAATGGAGAGAAGTGATAAGTGGAGTACCACAGGGATTAGTTTTGGCACCAATAATGTTTTTAGTATACGTAAATGACATGACAGGAGTAAGCAGTTACATAAGCCTGTTTGCAGATGATGCAAAAAAGATGAAAAGCAGAATTCATAAGTGCAAACATTAAGGCAAAAAATGGCGAAACAAGAAATAGTAGTTGTAAGAACAAAAAACTGGACTAAAGATCACAAAAAAATAATAGAAGATACATAATGGAGGCCTTAGATGGTCAACCTCCGTCCGTTAGTAGCGCAGGTTAGATTTTTTAAGCGACGCCTCGTTTCTTATTGAGAGGCTCATGCTGCCGCGGAAGCTCCTCGCGCATATAGCTTTGCAGTCCCGTTGAGGATAGTGTTATGGCAGCATGTGGGTGATCTTAGGCCACTCGGCGATATTAGCAAAGAAAAGTGGCCAGCCCGTGCCGGGGCTCGAACTCGGGACTCTGAGTTGGTATGCCCAACCGCAAGCCACTAGGCCACCGCCTAATATATAAAAGATTATTATTAACAGCAGTCAAAGAGTAACATTGGTGGGAGATGTTAATTGTAGAGAAGTAAAGTAGAAGACATTTGAAAGATTATTATTAACAGCAGTCAAAGAGTAAGATTGGTGTGAGATGTTAATTATAGAGAAGTAAAGTAGGAGACATTTGAAAGCAGAGATGAAAATATATGGGGAAATAAATTATTGAGACCAACAATGAATAATACAATGGGTAACTGATTAAACAAGGTGTAGAGGAGAAGATAAACAATCAATATTGGACCTATTATTTACCAAAGGAATAAATCTGGTAAAAAGATATCAATAATGATTGCCCATTTGGAAGGAGTGACAATATGGTACTAGAAATTGAGATTAAGGGAGATATTGAAAACAAACAGGAGGAATCATATAAAAAGAAAAGAAGGAATTATGAATATTAATCAAGAAAAAGTTTGACCCATTGGATTACAACAGTACCGTACCTTTGGATACTGTAGTGCACCTACACTGTACCTGCAACTGTACTACACTTCAAAAGTAAATAAAAACACAATAACAATAATGTATTTTAATTTATAAAATCTAATATGATTTTTTTCAGTCTTTTAGGGCATTTTTAGGGGTCACATCCACCAGTCCTGAAAATTTGATAATCCGGAATCCGCTGCTATCCGGATTATCGGATTTTCACTGTACATAGTTTAGAAAAGATAATTAGAACCAGTAAAAGGGTAACATAATTGGAAATTTTAATTGTAGGCAAATACAACCAGGTAAATACGTATAAATACACATTTTTATCACAGCTTGGGAGATAAACAAGAGTAGATCCCTGGATATGATAAACTTGTAAAAAGGACATGTCTTACAGAGAAAGAAAAAAAACTTAGCAACATTACTTACTTCCCATTTAATTATTCCTGACTTGCACTTATCTATGCATTTCTTTCAGTGCTCGGGGCTGGCTGGCTCTGTGGTACACAGCTCAGCTCATGACCAAAAGGATGCGAGTTTGATCCTGGCTCACGGCAGCTTCTTGGTGAGAGAGGTAATGCTCTTGTTAACCATAGCAGAACTATATGGTCTATAGTTACCTAGTTCGAGAAGATTATTTTCAATCACTTTTTCTTACAGTGCTTGCAGTTTCAAAATTTCTTTCTTCTATCACATCAGAAGATGTACATTCTAATGTTTCATCCACTTTAAAAACCTTTATTTTGTTTCTACTTTCTTCAAGGCGGTAACCCAAGCCCTGACCACGCTTGTCCCGTGGAAATTGACTTTTCATGTAGGCTCGTTCTTCTTTTGTCAAATAGGTAGCTTGGAAGAACTTGTCGCGAAATTTAGCAGTCAAATCAGTAACTTGGCTCTCGGCAACTTCTCCCACCTTTGAAAGAAGACATTTATATCAACAAAATGTTACTCATTACACTTAAGTTCAAGAATAATTATAAATCAGTATCTTATTAAGTTTTCAAGAACTTCAGCCAAACCACTAAAGAAACATCTACAATACTGTATTTTTCCAATCTTGGCACATTTCCTAATTCACCATGATGCATCACTTACATTTCAAAATCAAAAGCATTGTCAAAGCTAAAGCTATTCTGCAATAGATGAAAATGTAAGCTGTATGCAATATAAAATAATGAATATATAGATGTATGAGATTTAAAGGCTGAGCCACTATACAAAAATAAGATCCTGAAAAAACTACACATATACAACAAATTGTTATCAAGGAGGTTCTTGCATATCTGGTGTGACCCTTGTATCATATCAGGTGTGGGGAGGGAGAGGGAATGAGTTCAATATTAAGTGGCAGTGGTAAACCCTGGGACTTTGTTGTGGATATGATCCCTGCCCTCATCCCCATTTGCGTAACTGACCTGACGTGCAGTGTTTGAGTGAGATATACAGGAAGTCTTTGCTATACGATAGTTCGGTTTACGTTAAATTCGCAGATACGATACTAGCCAATTAGTACCCTTTTTTCGATTTACGATACTTGATTCGCAGTTACGATATTTAAAAAAAGCGCCAAAATCGGCGTGGCGAGTTGGGCGTGGCCAAATCGGCGTGGTGGCGCATGCAGCGCCAAACACAGTGAAACCTTGTGCCAAACAGTCAACGATCTCGACGTTCTTCAAACATGCCAGCCCATCAACATCAGCTGGGCCATCCACTACAACAGAGCAATCAACTTCAGGTTTTGAATCGCCCGCCTCACCCTCGATCTCTGCCTCACCGCCTACGTTGCCCGCATCAGCTGATCAGATGATTGCATAATTATATTCTTTTCTTTATTTTCTTTATTATTTACATTCAATTTGTATATTTTCACACAAAGTTATGTCTTTATGTATGTATCTGAACCTGAAGGAGTGACTTTGGCAATGTGCTGGAACGCATCCCTATCTAATATATGTAAAAATGGGTTCGGTATACGCTATTTCGGTTTACGATAGGGTTTCAAGGAACGCATTGCTATCATAAAACGAAGATTTCCTGTACTTCACTTCTCTTCTAAGGGGCTAAGTGAGGAGCGTATATGTATGTGTGTATGGCTATCCCTCTTTAGGAAGATAACAGCCTGGTATATAGATAGATAGATGAATTATATTTCTTTAAAAAATTATTCCAAATTGCTTTTGAAAATTTATAATACTCAATTCTCAGCATGAGACACTACTTACTATTTACTTCATGTTTCTCCTTTCACAATGAATTCCAATTGTGACCACATACCTCTGGATGTCTTATTTTCTGAAGTGTAATGAGACGTCTGCTGGAATGCACTGTCAGGACTTGTTCACAGTTAAACACTACTCTTAGGCATGGATGGCTGGGTATGTCGTTTTCATCGTAGTCTTCCCTTGAAATATAAGGAGTATGAGTTGACCTGACAAACTTGAATAATATGCTGTCCTTGTATGTAAAGTAATTCCAAATCTGCATTCCATCTAGGAAAATAAAACATATGCTGCCTCCTACATTATGTCACAGATTATAATTTATGGGTATGGAAGAACTGATAGTAATGATACTAACCTGAACACTGGAAGCCAATACACTAACCGGCCACCAAGTACAAGATGTTGGGCAGCAAAATTTATCATATCACAATAAACATTAGAGAGACCGTAGGTAATTTTTGAAGGATAATGTGGTGCGGATGATTGTTGTTTGACTGTGTTCTCAATGTTCTTGGGTCCTTTGTCCTTTGGTCCAACACGTTCTACTGACTCACGAATACCATAAGGAGCTGCAAAGTATAAAAACACCATCACCAAAAATTACACATAACTCTCTTAGGCTGCATTCACACCAAAATTCCTTTCTAGTTTATATTCTTCTTTCCTTTCCTGGACTGGTTTTCTTTTCATTCTCCTCCATGCTTCATCTTTTCTCTATTTAGCTCTTTCACATTTTCTGTTAAACCACTCTTTTTACCTTTTTCTTTTACTTTACAAAATGGAACATATTCCTTTACTCCTTGTTCGTATATCATCAGGAAGAGATCATATTTCTCTTGTACGTCCTTTAATTCCTTAATTTTCGTTCAGTCAGTTTCATTGAAAAACCTCTTCATTGCAGTATAGTTTGCTTTTGCATAATTTTTTTTTTTTTTTTTTTTTTTTTTTATATGATTCCTCCTGTTTGTCTTCTATATCTCCCTTAATCTCAATTTCCAGGACCACATGGTCACTCCTTCCAAAGGGGCATTCATAATTAATATCTGTTTCTAGATTTATTCCTTTGGTGAATAAAAGATCTAATCTTGTTGGTTTATCTTCACCTCTAAATCTTGTGTTTTCAGTTACCCATTGAATCATTAGATTATTCATCATTAGTCTCAATAATCTATTTCCCCATGTTTATATACCATTTCATTATCTTGTTCTTTACTCTCCAAAAAAACTTTCTTTTCTCCTCTGTTGTTCTTTCCTCATTTTCTGCTTTGCCTCTTCCTTCAATTCTTTAAGTTTTTGTCTCTTCTTCATTCATACTCTTTTTAATGAACACATCTTTATATTCTGCAATGTCCTTGAGTTTGTAAATCCTAACTATGATCTCTTCTGTCGTAGTCTGAGTTTTAAGTCTCAGTTTGATTGGTCTAACACAGAAGTTCTCAACCTGGGGTATGCATACCCTCAGGGGTACGTGAGAGGAATTTTGGGGGTATATGACAGGTTTCTCAAAAAACTTTGGTTCTGAATAAGACTTAAATAAGTGACAACGTTAATAAAGAAACTTAATAAACTAAGTTGATAAGCCATGCATTTTTTTTTACCCTTCTTGATGCTGCATTCTGGGTAAGGGGTACGTGACCAATACTGAAAAACTTCAAGGGGTACATAAGATTAAAAAGGTTGAGAACCCCTGGTCTAACACCTCCTTCAATGTATGGACCTAACCTCATTACTTCCTCTACTTCCTTCTCAAATTTAGTATTCTCATCCTCATTATTTAATTGTTTTAGTATTTCCTTTATGCATTTAGTTTCTTCTTTTTCTCTCTTTATTCTCATAGGTATAACTTTTTCTTTCAATCCGTATATCATTACATTCTTTTTCTTGGAATGGAGGTGAGGGGGAGTTAGAGGAATGGGAATGGAGGTGAGGGGGAGTTGGTCGCTAGTCAGTTGGCTGTATTTAGGGTTGCAATCAAAAAAGGTTGGGAAACACTGGTTTAGGGAGACATTACTCTTCCCTTCCCCTGTCTAGTCTTTTGATAGGAGAAGATACAGAGGAAGGGCTTCCCATAATCCTCCTCAGTTACACAAAACTTCAATGCAATAATTTTCATTCCTAAGTAACATCACCTCCCTCTTTTATTGTTACTTTCAAACTTAATCATTTTGCATCATGTCCAAAACTATATAATTCTAACTTAAAGATAAAGAAAATAACACAAACTTACGATCAGTAATGATTGCATCAACATAAGGGACTTGTCTCCAAAAGGGCCTTGCATTATCCATTATCACAACATCCAAGTATTTGTGTTTCAGTCCATATTGTTCCAAGTTACTCATAATTGATTCCTGAGCCGTTCGTTCTTTCTGCCAAAATATTAAAAACAATGTGAACGGAGATATATAAAAATTTTACTTACTTTCTTAATGCAGTTGTCTAAATCACTTAGGCCATACATGAGTAAGTCAGAAGAAGAAAAAAATTATCTACCCTAGTTTCAGCAAATGAAAATAATTAGAAGCTAAAGTGTCACAATTCAAACCTATTCATAAATTCCTTTACTTTATAAACAAGTATGAAAAAATAGTACAACACAGAGGTTTTCCATCAAAATAGCTGGGAATTAAAAAAAAAAATTTTACACCTCTAAATCTCAAAATTGGTACATATGTGTTTTCAGGCATGCTGGTCCTGAATCTGGACTCAGTTTTTTTATTACTATAATTTCAAAAACTATTTCATACTTGTGTGTCTAATAAAAACAATGAAATAACCATTCTCTAACTTTACTTCCATTTATGAAGAAAGTGATATGTCTGAAACTGAGTGTGATGAAGAGTTTTGTGGTTTCTCAAACATGTTTCTTTATGGTTAGAATATTAGTTTCTAAATTTAAGGATAAAAAAATTGTGGCATCATATACACATAAATATGGTAAATCAGCAGAATTACCTGACTGTGTCGAGTGGGCTTGGTACGGGCATGAAGTGTGAGGTAATCAATATCCCAGCCCCACACGTGGCCCCCAAACTGTGCTGCTGACACCAACACTGATCCTGTGAAACTGTTGCCATTATTAAGCTGCCTATTATGTTCATTACCACCATATCTCGAACATTAACTCAAAAATAATGCATATTAAAATTTTCATTCATGACCCTCCTCTCAACCTCACATTAGATGCTACTATTATCCTCATCATTCTATCCATGTGTACAAACCATCTCAACACACTCTGCTCTGCTCAACTAGCCAATTCTCTCATAACACCAGTTCTTCTATGCTTTTCCTCATTTCTCACTCAGCCCATAATGGTGTCCGGGTCCCAAATATCAAGCAATGGACAAATAGATTTCCCATTTAGACTGTTAAATCGAATGTATATATATAAATGGAAATGGCTCTCACCTGTCCCAACAAATGGGTCCACAACTGTGCTTCCTGGCTGAACTTGTGCATAGTTAGCCATGATGAAGGACAATTGGGCATCCATCGAGGTGCCACCAATGTAGGTTCTGTTTTTCAAGGAGAACCTATTGATAAGCTCCCTCTGACCATCTACCACCCATCTTCCTACAAAAAGCTGAAAAAGTACTACATGTGGTTTAGAAGGATATGAATCAAAAACAATCAATGCTTAAAGTTAGTTCAAAGTAGCAAAGCATGAATAATCTAAATTTTTTTGTAATATAGAGAAACTTGCTCCACAGACATTCCTCTTTCATTCAGTGTTCTTTTCACGCCATCCAACTATCCTGTCCATGGCCTTCTTCTTAACCTCACACCTCTCACATTGGATCCTACTGTTCTCTTCACCAACTGTTCCACCTCCATTTTCTCCATGTGTCCAAACCACCTCAACACACTTTGCTCTTCTCAATCAGCCAACTCTCTTGTAACATCAGTTTTCCTTCGCACCTCTTCATTTCTCACTTGGTCCATACACATTACTCTAAACATACTTCTCAGACACCTCATTTCCAATACATTTAATCTCTTTTTCTCTGCTACTGTCATATTCCATATAGTTTCAGTCCCATATAGTGCAGTGGGCACAGATACTCATTCATCTCCATCGCTATACAACTAAACACCTTCATTACACCCAACACCTTTCCTACGTCATTGATCCAAGATTTCAACTTTGTCTCTATTCCTCCATCTACAGTAATCTTGGACCCAAAATATTTAAAACATTCCACCTATTAAAGCAGTTCACCATTCAATGCAATAAGTGATATATGAACTAATTCCACAAGGAGACATCTTTCCATTTGGTTAATGTTTTGATTTTTCAGTCTACTTGGTATAAAAAATTGAGTAATGATGATGATGCATAATTTCATATAGTATATACTAAATTCAATGCTATATAGTATATGAATTAACACATCAACACTAATACACTTGAAAATTTAGTTTATTCACTGACCTTGTATGGAGTAATAGGAACCTCATTGGGGTGCAGGCCATAGTACTCCAGGAAATGAAGACAAGTACTGGCATGCTTCAGGTCAACCTTCCCTTCAAATGGTAAGTAGCTCAAGGACTGGAAATAAAGAAAGACATACAAAGCAAACCGTAGCCCTCAACCTTTCTTTATTAATAAGTAATTGTCATCTCATTCTGGCTACAATTAGTGACAGTGATGTAGAAGTGGGGATGTGCAAAGTTGATGTTATGTAAGAGAATGCTGCATTCATTGACTTAGGAAGGCATATAACAGATTATATTGGGAGGTAATGTGGGATATATCGAAGATGTATGGAACAGTTGAAATATAACAATATATGGAGTGAAATACTGCAGATACCAGTGCATGTCAAAGTAAATGGAGAAGTGAAAGTTTCAGAATACATAATTGTCAGGGCCGAGGTGACTACCAATTAATATTATCTTTTTATAGAGTTGTGGGGAAGAAAAATCATGGAGTATGATACCCCGAATATATTTACACACACACAAATAGCAAACAATAGGCTAGAAGCCAAAATAAATCACCAACGACGAACTGCTCGTAAACAATTACCAGAGCAGGGGTATGACACCCAAATAACTCCCTGTACAGCTGTCTGGAGGGTGAGATGCGTGACAGCAACACTCGGCAACGTAGATTGCTCCTCAGACAGCAGGGAGGGTCGAATGGTGTAGGTACAGTTGAAGGGCACACTGGAAGGGAGCCCAAGTCTCCAGAAATGCCTTCAGAATGTTGAGAAACCAGCAGCAGGTGGTGAGGTGTTGTCAGGTGTGAGAGCTGAGGCGTTCTGTCCTTCTCCAAGCCGGTGGCGTGGAGCTTGGCTCGGTTAGACTACCCCCATACCCCTGGACAAGGGGGTGGGGTAGTGGCGTGGAAGCCGGTAAACAAGCGCCGGCAGACGAGAGTGGTAGTTCAACCACTAATTAGGGGAAGACGAGGCAGGTGCAGTTCCTCACACATGCCCCCACTAAAACATCTGCTGCACAGCTGATGTCAAAGAACTGCAGCTGACCAGGAGACATAAACAAACTTATAATACTTGAGTGCAGGAAACAAAACTTGTAAAAGACTGGAGTGCAGGAAAACAAAATAAAGAAAAGCTATTGCCGGCTGAGAAGGTTGGCTCCAATGTTGTCTGTCCCGGCAACATGAACAACCCTAAATTTATAGGGTTGAAGACCTAAAGCCCATCGTAGTACTCTATCATTTTTATCTTTGAATTTCTGAAGGTATATTAGAGGCTTGTGGTCTACTTCAAGGATAAATTCCTTACCTCGAAGATAGAAGTCAAACCTATGAATGCCGAATACGATGGCCAGGCATTCCCTCTCGATGGTAGAGTATCGTCGTTCCCGATCAAGTAGTTTCCGGCTGGCGTAAGAGATGGGATGTGGACGATCATCATGGTACTGTAGGAGTACAGCACCTAATCCATAGTTTGAAGCATCGGTACGTAGGACGAAGGTCTGGCTGGGGTCCGGAAGACGCAGAATAGGTCCCGAAGTCAAGGCTTGCTTCAGCAGCTTGAACCGTTCAAGCAGATCTTCAGTCCACTGGAGGGGATCCCGTACCGGCTTCTTCAACAAGTCAGAGAGGGGGCCGGTAAGCTCAGAGGCCTGAGGAATGAAAGCTTTATAAAATGATATCAAACCTAGGAAACTCCGGAGTAACTTCTTGGTGGTAGGAGGAGTCATGGAGGTAATGGCAGTCAACTTGCCAACTTGTGGTTGAAGATGGTCGCGGGACAAAACAAATCCCAGATAGTTGATGGACTCTGCTCCAAACCAGCACTTTTTAAGTTTGACAGTCAGACCGTTTTGTTGTAGTCTATCTAAAACAGACTTGAGGGCAGAGATGTGAGTGGGCCAATCAGATGAATACACAAAAATATTATCAAAATAAAAAGAAACATTGGCCAAGCCAGCAAGCACAATCCTCATTAAGCGAATATAAGTGGCACAGGCCGTAACAAGACCAAAAGGCATCCGAGTAAATTCCATCAGGCCCTTGTGAGTGGGAAACGCAGTGAAGCGTCGAGCTTTGGCAGAAAGTGGAACCTGGTAATATGCCTTACTCAAATCTAGCTCTGAGAAGAACTCAGCACCAACGAACTTATGCAGCTCTGTCTCAATACTGCAGGATGGTTCAGCATGGAAAATAGTAACTGAGTTGAGTAACCTGTAATCAATGGCCATCCGATACGTACCGTCGGACTTCCTGACCATGATAACCGGAGAGCTGTGTGGAGAGGTTGAAGGTTGGATGATTCCTTGACTCAATAGTTGCTCAACCTCTTTTTGGTAGTAGTGCTGGAGATGGATGTGATGGTAGTGGCAGTAGTAGTAATAATAATAATAATAGAAGTAGTAGTAATAATAGAAGTAGTAGTAATAATAATAATAATAGTAATAGTAGTAGTAGTAGTAATAATAGTAATAGTAGTAGTAATAGTAGTAGCAGTAGAAGTAGTAATTAAGAGGAAAACCAGTGAAGAAATCAATGTAAGTTACAAGGTGACGGTGCCCTTCAGAAGATAGAGACAAGGGACCTACCAAGTCAATGGCAACTCTGGAGAAGGGTTCAGTTACGACAGGTAACGGTTGAAGAGGTACTGGACGTACCCTTCCCTTAGCTGACATACGTTGACACTGGTCGCAGGAACGGCAGTAATCCCGGATGTCTGCACACATCCCTGGCCAATAAAAGTCTTGCCATACCTTCATCTGGGTCTTCCGGTGAGAGAAATGTCCAGCCAAAGGACCTTCGTGAGCAACACGTAGGATGACGGGACGGCAATCGCTGGGAACAACCAAGGATAAACCATTTACCTTTTGAAGGTGATCCGAGGAGAGACATTTTCGGTATAGGAGGCCGTCCTCATGTATGAACTGGTATGTGGCACCATCCCGTGCCTTCTCAACTTCTTGAGTGGTAGCTTTTGACTGTAAACACGTCAAGGAAGGACAGGATTCCTGAAGTTGACGAAACTCATCAGGGGTTACAGTCAAAGGATGGAGCTTAGGCAGAACAAGAGGGTGGACCCGTTTAGATTGACCGGCTCTGGTCTCCACAGCACACACTTGAGTAGTGGAGGACTCAACTGGTGGTAGATGCTGACATCCAGAAGGGCGGTTGTCCTTTTCTTGAGAGGAGAGGGAAGTTCCGGGCGAAGGCGAGTCATCAGGAGGCAACAGAGGATCTTGTAGAGAAGAAACGTCAGTGGTGGCTTGGTCATGGTCACTATGGAGAAGAGGGTTGTCGTTACTGAGTAGAGAATCAGGACTATCAGGATTTTGTACTCCGGGAATATTCCCAACTAGAGCACTAGCAAATTTAATTGGGGCCCTTACAGCATCTGTCCAACCAGTGTAAAATGGGCACCGTAAGTAACACTTAACGACAGGAAATTCGTCGATGCGTCCCAAGTAGTCAGCAACTTGTACTTTGGGGCAGAGTGATGGGTCAATGTCTGGCAAGGCTTCCTCAGAAATTACAACTCCAGAGCATCCAGTATCCCTAATTATAGAGGAAGACCATGACCCATTAATAGTCCCCGTAACTGAGAAGTTAGGCACTTTATGGTCTTCTAAGCAAAATCCAACCTTATAGGGGGGCGTGGTAGTAGTTCCATCCTTGAATGCTCGAGGATTTCTGGGACAGCATGGTCGTATATGTCCTGCTTCCCCACAATTGTGACAAGTCACGGTTGAGGGAGTCTGACTCCCAGGAGAAGGTAGAGGCTGGAGTGGAGTAGCAAGTAGAGGGGAGATTTTCTTAGCGTTGTTGTTGGAAGAGACCTTAGGATAGGCGTTGTGGGCGGATGCCCAGTCATCCGCTAGTTGTATTGCGTCCTTCAGCTTGGTAGGCCTTCTTTCCTTGATGAATAGGCGTATTTCTGCTGATAAGGAGGACAAAAATTGGTCAAAGATGATAAACTCCCTTAAATCAGCATAAACATTGGCCACAGAGGAAGACTCAACCCAAGAATCAAACATCCTCGATAGCTGGGTAACAAACTGATGGTAGTTCTGTCCTACTCTAATCTTGTTTGACCTGAAATCCACCCGGTAGCCATCTGGAGTTTTACTGAAGCCTGTTAACAAGGCTTGCTTCAGTAACTCGTAATCCTCAGTGGTGGATGACGGAAGGGACGTGTAGAGTTCGGCAGCTTTACCAGTAAGGAGGCAACCCAGACGAACGGCAAAGGTATCTCTGGGTAAAACCAGCATCTCGGCTACACGCTCAAACCTAGTTAAATAGGTGGCAATGTCCTCTTCATCCTTGTATTGTGGTAGACTAGGTCTGGAAACAGGATCATGTGATGGTAGGACTGAGGGCTTACCTTTAGCTGCAATTTCTGCAAGCTTGATCTCTTTCTCCCTCTCAGCTTGTCTTTCTTCTCTTTCCGCTTGTTTTTCTTCTCTTTCCTTCTCAGCTTGTCTTTGTCTTTCTTCTCTCTCAGCTTGTCTTTCTTCCCTTTCGTTTTTCTGTTGTTCAAGGATCCACTGGCCAATTTCCTTGCCCTGCAGACCGATGATTTCACCCTGCTCCTTCAGTTCTTGAAAGGAAGACATGGAGAGGACCACACAGAGAACACAATACAAAAACAAAAAATTGGACAACACCTCACGTGCAAAAATCTGGCAAAAGCAAGAGTTTGACGGCAGTCAAAACACTCATAACATTACTCCCGGGCCTCAGGCAGCAACGGCGCGCAGCAGCGACTTAGATAACAACCCACAATCTGTAAAATGATAATAAATAATTGGTAGTTCTTATCCTGGCGAGGTCGCCAATATGTCAGGGCCGAGGTGACTACCAATTAATATTATCTTTTTATAGAGTTGTGGGGAAGAAAAATCATGGAGTATGATACCCCGAATATATTTACACACACACAAATAGCAAACAATAGGCTAGAAGCCAAAATAAATCACCAACGACGAACTGCTCGTAAACAATTACCAGAGCAGGGGTATGACACCCAAATAACTCCCTGTACAGCTGTTTTGAGGGTGAGATGCGTGACAGCAACACTCGGCAATGTAGATTGCTCCTCAGACAGCAGGGAGGGTCGAATGGTGTAGGTACAGTTGAAGGGCACACTGGAAGGGAGCCCAAGTCTCCAGAAATGCCTTCGGAATGTTGAGAAACCAGCAGCAGGTGGTGAGGTGTTGTCAGGTGTGAGAGCTGAGGCGTTCTGTCCTTCTCCAAGCCAGTGGCGTGGAGCTTGGCTCGGTTAGACTACCCCCATACCCCTGGACAAGGGGGTGGGGTAGTGGCGGGGAAGCCGGTAAACTAGCGCCGGCAGACGAGAGTGGTAGTTCAACCACTAATTAGGGGAAGACGAGGCAGGTGCAGTTCCTCACAATAATACATTGCTTTTTACTGTGAATTATCAATTAAATGTCACAACCCAACAGCATTCTGCTTCTCTAAGTCAGTACTGATGACACACCTTCCCTCCTCATACCTACAGTAACAAGTAATAAATAGTGTTTCTTTAGAAAAAAAAATTCACAAATCATTGTTGAATTGATTTCCCGTTTTAAGCTACTGCATCTTACACATGTGAAATGTAAAACTTAAATAAGAAAACCTTCAACCACTCAGATCCACATTACTTTGTTAAAACTTGAAAAGTGAAAGACTCTACCTCTATTTTCTGTAGCTTCTCTGTGGTTTTCAAAGTCTTGTTAAAAGTCTCTACACGAACTCTGTAGGTTTTTTCTAAAGTCAGATGAGGCTTCATCAAGTCAAGTGGAAAGGACTTGATACTGGAATGGAGTTCTTCCTCTGTCTCTCCTTGACCCCTGCAAAAATGTATAAAGCCTAAGTTAATTGCACAAACGGATCATTCATTCATTCCTTAGGTAACAGGGCTTACTTGCCCATATAGTGGCTAATATTACCTCTAACAGACATGCCAGAGCCAATATCACTCAAATTCCTCTCAAAACATGGAAATCAAAAGGATTCCAACCTCTCTATGCTAAACGTGGTAGTACTGTACTAGTGTTGTATAAGGAAGGTGGTGAGATCACACAGGTGTCCATGGCTATGGCACCAGCCCTGATCCAAGTAATCACCTTACACCAGGTAAGTTATATCACTTCCTACCTCTTACAATGATGGCTTGCTATAATATGATGATAAGTCCCATTTCAGGACATGTTACTCACCACAGTTCATAGCAGGAGCGCACCAACATGCAGCGAGACATCAGCCTTCTTGCATCTTCTTCATTCTTCATCTCAACAATCAAATATGGCTATGGTGAAAAGAATGAAAAAAATCAAACAAATTTACCCTTGTAGGTGTAATAAGTAATGTCTAATGTGCAATTTACTAAAACATACTAATTATATCTATCATCTTTACCATCATCATATAAGTATATCCTTTCATTTTATTTTATTTCTGGCTTGATTTTCTCCCAGTTTCCTTGTGGCAGCATGACATGGTAACACTTTGGAGGCAGGGGACCCAATGTAGATAAACACCAAGCACCAAGGACCATCACACTCACGTCACCACCAATGCTACTCACTGCTAGATATTCCTCACAAAGCATCTGCTGTCTCTATACATGTGAGAATCTCTTAACATATACACAAGTACCATAACCATTGTGGGTAAGTTTAACATATGCCACTGACAAAGGGATGGAAATTCTTTTAGGTTAGTATTCATATGTCATAAGTTGCTGACACTGGACAAGCTAATGAGATAGACTGTGAACTATATCGTGAGGCACAAGGAGATTGTTATCCTTTGTCCCATCAAAACTGAAGAAAACCCTGGCTGCTTATATTTTGTATCTGCAACACTACAACTACATAGACGACTAGGGCTGAGGAAATAAATATGTATAGCTACTACAGAATACAAGATATTGTCCAGCAGATTGCCAGCTCAGGCAACATTGGTATGGAATATATATTAGCAAATAACATCTACAAGTTCAACTACATGGATATGTGAAAACATTACAATGACTCCATGATGTAACCTGCTTATAAACATCTCTTAGCCTATGAATAATGGAAATTCTTTATATATTCTAATCATTTCCCATTTAAACATCTAATCATTCCCATTTAAACTGAATTATGATTTCCAACTTAAATAGTTTAGGGAATGAAAAAACTTTGTTTAATGGAATAAACAACTTAAATAATAAAACTAACAAGAGATAGAGCAATACTTAGGAATTATATTACTATTTACTTACATCTTCCTTCGGTTTGTCTATCCAAACGATTGGAATGTTGAACATTGATGTGATAGACTTGATTTCCTGAAATAAATCATAGCAAGTTTTCAATGACCTGTTCTTTCTCACATATATAAAGCGGCATCCATGAAACAATAAGATAACATCACATAGCAAAATATAAAATGAGGAAGCTAGAACAAATAAATAATAGAGGAAATTTGCCTTACAAAAATATCCCCTAAATAAAACTTTATAAGTGACAGAAGGAGCCCTGAGCCTTAGAACAGGATGAACCCACTGGATGGAACTAAAGACATGCTTAGCATTAACACTTGTGGCACTGTGGAATGTGAGAGGAAAAATTATGATATGAAAGTAGGATCAGAGGATGAGCATCTTACTTATATTTTAAAGTGACACCTATTAATGAAAACATCTGGCAAGTCACAGTCAAGATATGTAGTATATGGTTTTAATTCCAGACAAAAATATTGAAGACATCACTTTAAGGAGACAGATGGCTATAATACCTTCGGTGAGACAGCTCATTACCGGACATAACATGAAAGCAGGTTGACTTGAACCATGGATTTCAACATTTGGGAAACTGTGGAATGTATGCCTACACACCAGAGATGATCACCACTGTAATGCACTGAACAGATAAATGGCTCTCAGACACAGATATATTAGTCAGTCTATGAGAAATCAGACACAGTACAGCCTCAGGTCCAGCAAACAGTGCTTTCTAATGTATTTGCACATGCCCCTTTGAGTTAGGGTAGTGGCACTGGTTTTCCATCCGGCACCTGTTTTCCATCCGGCACCTGTTTTCCATCTATTTTGGCATTAAAAAAACTGATAGGGACTAACCAAATCTATATTTTAACTATTTTAACTAAAAATACAACAACCATAGTTAATATATTACAACTATTGCATAGTTAATAATGTATAAGTTTTATTAATTAAATTCACACTAAATTAGGGCTTAGCCCCAGTTTAGTTTTAATTGTTTTATTCTTATATTGTTCAGGAAGATGTGTGATATTAGTTTATTATGTCACAAACAAATTAAGTTCAATTTGTGCGAAAAAACAGAGCATTAGCTAGTGTTAATTATCACATTTTTTATCAACTTCTTCCATTTTTGTGAATACTATTTCATAATCAAAGCATAAAAGGTACATAAACTTTTACTGTAGATAAAAGCAATAGAAACACACAACCTCTGTAAATTTGAGCCATCGATTCACCTTAAAAGACCCAACAAAAGGACTTGGACGGAAATAGGTTACAGTGTCCGGGAAATAGGTTTTGGGTTTTTTTTAATTCCCGGACACTTATTTGGGCTTAATAACTTGGCTCTGAATCATTGGGTTCACATTCTGAAGCCACTAAATGGAAGCTGAAGGCTTATTCTTTCCATATATGTCCTCATATTTTAAATTGATTGAAACTGGAAAAAGTTACAAGGCAAAATCTAGAAAAAAAAACAATTTTTTCCTTAGCTGTCCGGAAACTAGTGCCATTACCCTACCCCTCTTGCTCTCTTATTAATCTAGCCATGCTTAAATTACATGCAAATATAGTGAAGTGTGATGTAGTGGAATGGGTGAAAAGAAATACTTTGAGGTGATTTGGTCATCTTGAGAGAAAGAAGAGTGAAGAGTGTATGTGAGTGACATTGAGAGTCTTAGGAGGAGAGGAAGGCCAGCAAAATGGAAGGATAGGGTAGAGGATTACATGCACGAACGAGGTGCTGATAGAGAGGGAGAAATTAAACAAGCAAGGAAGGAGTGAGTGGATAGGGAGAGGTGAAGGTTCTTCTGTCATGGTCATCCCCTTGGGAACGAGGAGTCAGAAACTATAGATAGATATATAGATAGATATTTACATTACAACACTCACAGGAATTCTAAACTCGATGTGTTCATTGGCACACCACAGCAAGTACCTTCTTGCTGTTTGTCCCAGGAGACCTTGTGATGTCATCTTGTTAATAGCTGCAAAGAACCAGAGAAGTTGTTAGAAAGAAAGAGTACATATACATTCACTTTATGAATATCAATATAACATGATAAAGAACTTCCCAAATAGCTTTCACATTAAGTAATTATGACAACTAAATCTAGACTTCGCAGATGCACCACAGATGGAAGAAATATATGACCTTTTTTTTTGCTATGTAGTATTATGGATGGCTTTGCTTTTCAAAGGTTAGGTTAGGTTATATTAGGGTAGGTTAGATATGGTTAGGTTTGGTTATATAAGCTTTTTATATTTTATTACCCAAAAGTTAGGCGCGTCGGGTGCCGTACCTGTAAGCACTGCCTAATCTACATTGACAAATAACAGAACAATGTTCAAACCAAATTAGAAAACATTGAATATCTCAAACTAAGAATTTGTGACGGAGTCTTGAGTTGAGTTAGGTAATCCCTAAAAAGCGAGTGTCGCTGTCCTGGGATGTAGAACTTGTCTTCTACAGGCACTTCAGGGTAGGTGGTACTGTTGATTGGCGGATGGCTGGTAGTGCTGCCTTCCGGAACTCCTGCAAGTTGCCTGCTGTGACTGCTTCCTGGGGTAATTTGTTCCACAAGTGTACAGCTCGGGGGAACATGCTGTACAGGTAAGGGTCAACCCGTGTACTGGGTTGCCTGTACAAGTGGTGGTCAGGGTTGCTTGCTCCAGCAGGTGTTTTTCTTATGATTTCTGGAGGCATTGGGATGTTTACAGTACCACTATGGATGCGGTAAAACATCTCCGCTTGGTGGAAACAGCGTCTGGCTTGGAGTGTGCCCCATCCCAGTGTGGTGATCATTTGGGTCACACTTGCCTCCCTGCTGTAGTTATGTGTCACGAAACGAGCTGCTTGCCGCTGAACACTTTCAATTATTTTGATATTTCTTTGGGTGTGAGGATTCCATGCACTGGAAACGTACTCTAGTTGAGGTCTTACTAGGGCTGTATAGGCTGCTTCCTTCACTTCTTTGCTGCACGCCCCCAGGGTCCTGCGGACAAGGCCTAAGGATTTGGCTGCTTTTGCCCTGACCTGTTCTGAGTGGTTGTTCCAGCTCATGTCCTCCGTGATGGTCACACCCAAATATTTGCAGCTGCTCTCTTTAGTCAGAGCCTTCCCGTTGACGGAAAAAGTATAATTCAGTGTATTTTCCTTTAGGCTAATACACATGTGGGAACTCTTTTGGATGTTGAAGACCATGTCCCACTTTTTGGCCCAATTAAAAACTTTTTGGAGGTCTTCCTGCAATATTTCTTGATCTCTTTGCATGTGAATACAGCGGTATATCACGCTGTCATCCGCAAAGAGTCTCATCTTGGAGGTCACCTCTTCATTGATGTCATTTATGTATAGCAGGAATAAGATTGGGCCCAGGACGGAGCCTTGTGGAACTCCTGAGAAGACATCTGATGGAAATGATCGTGTTCCATTTACAGACACTTCTTGGGAGCGACCACACAGGAAACCCTGTATCCATCCTTTTGTCTTGCTTCGAATGCCATAATGGTCAATCTTATACAGCAACTTTTGATGGGCCACTTTGTCAAATGACTTACTGAAGTCAAGGAATATAACATCAGTTTGGCATTTCTGATTGATGCCCAGGGACCAGTCATGGATTGCTTCCATGAGTTGGGTCTCACAAGACAATTTCTCACGGAAACCATGCTGTTCATTTATTAGGGTGTTGTTGCCTGCCAGGTGTTTTGCCATGTGGCTGAGGACAATGTGTTCCATGATCTTACAGCATATACATGTTAGCGATATTGGCCGGTAGTTGGAAGGGTCACATTTCTTCCCTTTCTTATGTATAGCAACTACTCTGGCCTTCAACCAGTCTCCAGGAAGGCTTCCAGTGTTATGTGATTTTTGCATAATATGAGTCAGCATTGGTCCACATTCCTCAGCATATTCCTTCAACATCCTTGCTGGTATTTCATCTGGTCCATTTGATTTATTTACGTTGAGTTTCCTTAGTTGTTCCACTACTCCGTTTTCACTGATGGTTAGGTCTTGGATGGATGGATATGGTGATGGACCTTTGTTTGGAGGAGTGGAAACTAGATTTTCTTTTGTGAACACTGATGAGAAGTGCTTGTTAAGTGCCTCTGCTTTCTTTTGGTCACTCACGTATAGTTTTTCACCATCTCTCAGAGTTGGGATACCCAGTGAGTCTCGTTTCTGTGATCTCACGTATGACCAAAACTTCTTTGTATCTTTCTGTAAACTATCACCAATCACTTCATTCATGTATTCATTGTAAGCTTTCTCCATCATACGTTGTATTTCATTTCTTTTAGTTTTATACTTTTCCCAGTCTTGTGGAGATTGTGTTGCTCTAGCACTTTTGTACAGTTTGTCGCGTTTGTTCATTTCCCTTTGAATTTTTCTGGTAATATATGGATAACTGGGTTTCCCACTTGATGTTTGTGAAGGGAAATGTAACTAAGAAAACCTTCTCAGAATGCATCAGGTAACATAAAAATATAACCCTCAAATCTCTAGAGCATTCAGGTGAAGATGTAAAATAATACCTTATAAAGTAACACGTGCTTAATCGCCAATTTTAACACACTCTTGATGGGTAGGTTATATCATTCCAACTCACTATGGCTGCTTATTCTTGTTGTTGTTGTTGTTAAGGGGTGTGTAGGACATCGGGTTTCAGCCCTTACAGCCTTAAAGACACAGCTGACTGGGACTGTTGATTGGCTATTTGCAGTTTTGCACTAGTTAGTGGCGTGTTTTTGTTTACATTTCTTTTTTTGGTCTTGGTCTTGGTCTCAGTGTCAAAGGAGGCTTGCGAGGAAACGTAAAGCACATTTTCTCTAGGAACTCTTTCACCGCATCAATGACTCGTGTACTCGTATTCTCACACAGTCCCAGCAGCAACACCATCCACTCACTGGCAGTCCTCGCAGTCACTCTACATCCCATGTCAGTCAGAATAACACGCATCATTTCCATCCCATCGTTGTCATATTTCTCATATTCCAGTATTGCTTGCTCCATAGTATCACCCTCTCCCATGTCACACAGCTCTTCAGGGTTGTCTCCCGTTGAAGTTGTATATCCTTCTGTATATAATGGTTGCATCCTACCAACTTTCATACTTTGGGACTTCTTTCTCACGATACTAATCCAGTGTTCTCTTGTCTTCCATTTAATCTGTTCATTTTCCTCACAAGTTAAGCCTTTGTAGCGGCATCTCCTGTCAAAAAAAGAGAAAAATAACATACTGAAGGATCCTTGGTCTACATGAACTAATTTATGACAACTCACGAGGTATTGAGATTCTAGCATCCTTTTCATGTTTTTATTTTCTGTAAGTCTTTTGAATGGGAAGTATATGCAAAAGCACTCTTAAAAGTGCATGTATTGAAGATGCAGTGAAGTCCATTAAGTATCATCAGCTGATGACTCAAACATTATGGGCCTCTATGATGTTTTCCTTTCATAATATTTTATTGGGAAATATCACTGAGATTAATGAAAATGCAGACTTAAGGACTATAAGAAGGTAGCTACCAATTATTTTTAGAAATAAAAAAAATACGGCTACTGATCCAAACTTTAAAAATAACAATAATAATAATGCAGCATGTATAACTTTTCTAACCCAAACTAGAAATAATTTTAAAGCTCCCGCAATATGGAAATAAACTTCACAACCCTACTCAATAATCTAACAGCACAAACTAAACCTATAAAAGTTACCCTTAGAAACCTCACTCCTACTCTAAAAACATAAGATCCGATGCTCTTTTGTTTTACTCCTCTACTGACGCCACCCGGGTTCAAAAGCGGCGCCAAAAATGTATTGCGCGCCATCTTGGAGCGTCTGGGTCTAGGCAGGGAGGGCACAGATGTAAACAATCACATTATTGGAGTCGTTGGGGTGTAGTGAACCCTCCATTATCAGTGTCAGTATCCCGGACGTGCCCAGCAGAGCCCGGCACACACCTGGGCACGATACAACCTCCACACATAGGACCATAAAGGCAAGTTTGGGTGATATCATTGGCTTTGGTGGTCCTAGGGTTGAATTTCTGGCTAAGGGGAAATGCCGTGCGCTGGACACCTTTGCATGCTATGGTGATATGAGTGTGTTCTTCCCGGTGTTACTAAACCAGTGATAATTGTAAGTTAGTGATTGTTGATACGTATGATGTGAGGGAGCTATGTGAGTCAGTGCCCAAAACGTTCATGCCAGGGTCTGATCGGGCGTTATTATAGCACATCTAACAGAAAAGTTTGAGGCTTAAAACGTATACTAAGGGTTGTAGTTGATAACATTGATTATTTTGGTACATATTTAGGCTTGGAAGTGTTTGTTGTGTTGCTTTATATATGTTTGGTTGTTCTGCAATGACATTATTGATGGCTTTCAGAACCAGGATGCAGTATTGTAGGGATTCTTTGTATAAGCCATATTGGCAGTTTTGAATAATTCATAGGAGGTTCTCAAAACTTATATTATTGTTGTTTCCCCGGTTGGGCAAAATTTTTTGATATTGTCTTATTGGACTATCAGAAGGCCGATGATTCTTGTGTGTGTCATCGCATAGATCTTTTCATCCTGGGCAATTACATCCTATGGATATTTACCGCAAATTTATGATAACATCAACATCACCTTGTTCTAACTCATGTTTTGAAGGAGCAAACACACCTCTTCCTCTGAAAAACAACATTCAACGGTATTATTGTCTTAGTGGACTATCATAAAGTGTATGATTCTTTTCTGTATTATTACATAGATCTTTTCATGCTGAGCAATTACATCATATTAATACCATTTGGTGATGGCTCACTAAGGCAAATTTACCAAATTTCCTTTATTGTCGTTTCCAATTTTTGGTGGTTGTTTTCTTCCATTTGATAGTTTTTTTTTAAGTTTATTGGAGTGTTTTAGGCCTGATTTGTTTTGCAAATAAGTAATAACCAAAATATGACCGGATTTGGTAGTTTCTGCCTCTCACCCTAGTCATTCCGCTCTCTATCTAATCTGTGTAGGGCTGAGTGATCTATTACTCTCTTGGGGTGGATGATTTAACTTTAATAATTAAAAGAACATAATTTTATTAGAATTAGATGTTTTTTTTTATAATATAAAGATATGATTACATACACATTATTAAGGGGACCGGCCGGGAAATTTTAAAATCTTTAATTATGAATCTAATGATGTAATACTTTGATTGAAAGTCCAGATCACCTCATGGATTAGTGCTACGATCCAAAAATCCCTCCTGCTCCCACACCCCACTTTTGGCCCCGCCCCCATACTCCACCTCCCCGGATTTTTAAAGTCTATCTCCTACTACAGTATTTATTGTACAACCTTGTGTTTCACGTGCGAGAAACTTCATAGTTTGGTCTTCAACGAAACTTGGAGTTTTTTTGGATGTCTTAGTTTTTGTCTTGGCAATTACTATTTTTTTTTATTTAGCTATCTATTTACTTTATTTATTTTTTGTTATTATTATTATTATAATAGAAAGGTTGCTCAAATTTCAGGTTAAAAATATTTATAAATGTCTATCTATCACTAAATCTGAAAGTATTGCTTTATTTTTATTTTTAATTTCTCGTCCTATATGCCTTACTAATTATAGTTTCAAGAAATAACACCCTTGTAGCATGTGACTTACCATTATTTGGTCACTTTCCATTTGAAATAATACAGAGCCACAATGCATATAGGATTTTGTGCCAAAACTATATAAGTATATATAGGTATATATATATATATATATATATATATATATATATATATATATATATATATATATATATATATATATATATATATACACCATAATGCATTCCAGAGTTATCAGAATTTCAATTATTGCTAGAATAATTAGATATAGATTTGAACTAAAAAATAAATTTATTGAAAACATGCAAATTCGTACTATTTACTTTCCTAAGAGATGCGTACTCATTCATACTAAACACTGTAAGGGTTAAAACTAATACTGATTAATAATTATATATATATATATATATATATATATATATATATATATATATATATATATATATATATGAGAATATATAAAAAGTCAGTCATATTCACATACAGGAAATCTTCGTTTTACGATAGCAATGCGTTCCTTGAAACCCTATTGTAAACCGAAATAGCGTATACCGAACCCATTTTTACATGTATTAGATAGGGATGCGTTCCAGCACATTCCCAAAGTCACTCCTTCAGGTTCAGATACATACATAAAGACATAACTTAGTGTAAAAATAAACAAATTGAATGTAAATAATAAAGAAAAGAATATAATTATGCAATCATCTGATCAGCTGATGCGGGCGACGTAGGTGGTAAGGCGGAGGTCGAGGGTGAGGCGGGCGATTCAAAACCTGAAGTTGATTGCTCTGTTGTAGTGGATGGCCCAGCTGATGTTGATGGGCTGGCATGTTTGAAGAATTTTGAGATCGTTGACTGTTTGGCACAAGGTTTCACTGTGTTTGGCGCTGCATGCGCCACCACGCCGATTTGGCCACGCCCAACTCGCCACGCCGATTTTGGCGCCTTTTTTTAATATCGTAACTGCGAATCAAGTATTGTAAATTGAAAAAAAGGGTACTAATTGGCTAGTATCGTATCTGCAAATTTAACGTAAACCGAACTATCGTATAGCAAAGACTTCCTGTACCTTTTATTGAAATGATAGGATCACTGGGTGCAAAAGTAATTGCTTTGAACCTTCCCGATGAAGTAAGCTTTCTGTTCATTCATTCGCACACCCGTACACATACAGTTTTGTACTTGATCATTGATCGACATATAAGGTATCTGTTGATTAGGCTGAACTGGGTGAACATTTTTTTGTTGATGAACTTTGTGTAAACTTGTATTTGTCTCTTTGGTTTCATGTTTATTTTACAATATCTTTCATAAATACTTAGTACTGTTAATTACTTAATTTATTATTTATTTTATTTTTTTACAGGAGGAACCATGTTCTATGCACATTTTGTACTCGCCAAGAAGGGCCCTTTGGCCCGGATTTGGCTGGCAGCTCATTGGGACAAGAAGCTAACTAAGGCTCATGTGTTTGAAACAAACATTGAGAAGTCAGTGGATGGCATCCTCCAGCCCAAGGTAAACGTTTCTTCGCTTTCATATAGGAATTATTTTGTATTTTCGATGACATGAAAGATTTACTTTAATTTGTTTATAGATTTATTATTTTATTTTGTTTTTGTTTATTCATTTTCTTCCTAACATGTTTATAGTATGTAAATCTATCAACTTGTTACTTCTTAAGATTACAATTATTTTCTTCCTGCTAAGTGAGCTGTATCCTTGTGATTTGCAAATATGTATGTAGATTTGTTATGTGTTATGTTTTCAAAATAAGTGGAATTATTACTTATGAATTTCGCCATATCTCAAGAATTTCTTTAGTTATATATCTTTCTGTCCACTAGTTAATGCACATCACGCATGCCATGCATTTGTTGTGATTGGTGAATCAAATCTGGTGCAGGGAGGGAGAGATTCATGTGTATGAAGTGGCTGGAGTAAACCAGCTTTTTGCCATTGGGTTTTGTCCCGGAAGTGATCTCTGGCCCCACGGCTTGGATGACTCCTGCATAGTGAGGGCAGGGTAGCCAATTTTCTCTTTGAGGGGCCAACGGCTAAGTGAGAGGAGTGCATGGGTGTGTGTGCTTATCTTGCCTTGACTACCCACCTTTTTGGGTGGATGCCGGCCTAGTATATTGATAGATAGTTAATGAACACAGTATGTGGAAAGGCTCATTTTATTCTCTCCAAATACAGGTAAAGATGGCCCTTAGAACATCTGGTCATCTGTTGCTTGGGGTTGTACGCATCTACTCCCGTAAGGCTAAGTATCTACTGGCTGACTGCAATGAGGCATTTGTTAAGATCAAGATGGCATTCAGACCAGGCATGGTGGACCTGCCTGAAGACATTCGAGAGGCAGCAGTCAGTGCCATTACCCTGCCAGAGGTGTTTCATGATTTTGATACAGCAATGCCTGAACTGAATGATGATGACATTCAGGTTCAGTTCACCTTAAACCAATCCAGGGCAGAGGAAATCACCATGCGTGAAGACTATGGGAACATTTCTCTGGTGCCAGGGGATGATGGTTTTGGTGACATGGGCTTTGAGGAACCACCAGATATTATGCGAGACACCTCTGCCATGGACCATAATCTAGACCATCCCAGCCTCATATTTGGTGATAATGCACCACTCAACAAGGAGAAGGAACCAGGTACCTCCAAAGAGCAAGATTCACGTCTTTCAGTAGCACGTGCTGATACTTCAGCACTTGATTATGAGGCTCCCATCCGTGATGATGGATTTGGAGGTAATCTTGGCCAGGATATAATAGCTGGAGGCCTCTTTGAGGGTGGACTGTTTGATGATACTCCTATTGATGATGGACCAAGTTTAGATGAACCTAAAGAGGAGCGCCATGATGACTCGGATGATGATGTTGGTGATCTGGATAGGTTTGGGGGTCCACCATCAGTTGGGCCACTCAGTTCTCCAGATGGGTCTCGACCCTCCACCCCAAAACCCGAGGCCCAAGACCCCAGTGACCAGCTGGACACAGTTCCAGAAAATAATGCAGAAGCAGCTCCAGCCACAACAGGGGATGAGACTTTGGCAGGTCATGAACAGACAACACTCTTGCAGAATGAAGAAGAAAGCTTTGCTCTCGCACCAGTGGATGCTTCAGCCATAAAGTCTGGATGGCCTAGAGCTAAAAGGAAGAGAAAGCTGATTGTAGATGAAGTGAAGAACATATCAGGAGAGGAAATGAAAGCCCAGTTATCTGATACAACAGATATTGTTACAACACTGGACCTGGCTCCACCCACCAAGCGCCTCATGCACTGGAAGGAGACAGGAGGGGTGGAGAAGCTCTTTGCTCTGCCAGGACGTCCCATCCATGCTAGAGTGTTGGCCCGCACATACCAGCGGCACCTCACCTCAGAACCAGCAGCTAATGAAGATTTTGGAATGGCTGGAGACAGGGAACTGGAAAGTATCAGCTTGGAAGTGGTAAGTGAACTTTTCTATCTCTTTCTCTTTTCTCCTAGATATTTTAAGTGTTTCTTAGTGGTTCCCCAGTGTAACATTAGGCCTGGAGTCCTACTCATACTTCTCTGCTCGTTGGTCTTATAAATTGTTGGAATGCCAACATAGATTGGTCAAGTCCCATCATTATCTCAGTCTACAAGGAGATTAAAAAAGGTGATTGAAGAATCTCCCTGAGCTAGGTAGTTAAGACTATAGCTCTGATAGGGTTCAATAGAGTGCTAACTCTCTCACCAAGAAGCTGCCATGAGCTTTCCCATCATAGAAATTATTATGAAGCTGCATTATGCAAGCTTGGAAGCTGATTTTGATTAAATTTTGTTGAGGTAAGGTTTCAGCATTATATTATGTAAAGACCACATTGCTCACCATGGCTTGTGAATCAGGTGCGGGAAGTTGAGGATCACGAGGCCACAACTGGTCCAAGAACAAGAGGGAAACAGAACAAGAGGAAGCAGCCAGAGCCTGAGCCAGAAGAAGATGCAGAGGTGAGCTTTTCTTCAAAACCATTTAATTTAGACCCTGTTTTTCAAAAGTAAAAATTTATCTCTGGTTTCAATATTCTGTGTTTTATATGTGCTTTATGTTCGATCTTCTTAAATGACTGACAAATTGATTATTAACCGCAGGTACTTCAGGTGGTAATGCAGACAAGAAACCGAGATGCAAATGCTGAGTCGACAGTACCTCCAGCACCACAGACTCCAGCAGCACCAGCTGTCACAGAGGAACATCCAACACCAGCAGTACCACCACCAGCACCCGAAGTCATTACCCTAGAAGAGGTATTTATTTGCTGTATAGGTCTCTCTTTCCTTCCTATATCCAAATTCAAATACATACTATGATTTTTTTCATGTTTTTTGTATGTATGCTGGTATATAAATGTATAAGAAGTTTCCATATTAAGTAACCATAACAATTTCAAGGTGATGACTGATCATATATAATCATATATCATATATGTGTATTCTCAGCAGTGTAGGGGCGAGAGGTCATGTCTGTATGGCCCAAACTCCCAGATAATAGATAGTACTTAATTGCTCATACTCATGTTGTTAGTTAACTCCTTTGCCTTATTTGGTATTTTGAGTCATATATCTATTCAAATCTATAGTCTCTGATGCCTCATTCCCTCTGGGAATGTGCCCCAAGGGGATGGCCACAGCAGATGAGCCTCCACCTCTCCCTGTCCACACACTCCCTCCTTACTTGTTCAATTCTTCCCCCTTTATTAGCAACTTCCATGTATGTACTCCTTTACCCTATCCTACTATCTTACAACTAACCAAAAGTAGTGAAAGCTACAATTTATTGCATAGACACACCTGGATGAAAGTTAAAAGACCATGTATAGACATTTTTTTATTTGATGGTCTTTGTTGCTGATGTTAATTAAAGCTGTATTCTCTTCAGCAGCGTGAGGTTGTTGCTGGACAGGGAGTTGAACCTGGTCAGGCTGGAGAAAGTGCACCCAGCCTCACCCCTGCTCATGTGGCTAGCTTCCATAGTCCTGCACACCCACTTCCGGACAATACAGAGTCACACCAGGTATGTGTGTTGTTTTATATATACACAAGTTCTTGGTATCGCATGCTGGTTACGTTTCATGCAGTATTCAACCTCTTAATCATGATTTATCAAGATGTTTATCTACTACTGTGTATTGTCAGAAAATATGATATACAGTATGGTCATAAGGTTGATACATATTGAACACAAGTCTTTATGTATAATTTCATCATTATCATATTCAGTGTATCACACCCTTCTGGAGAATCCTCAACAGGATAGCCATGGGTGGCAGAAATGTCCCTAGCATACCTTGTGTGTATACAAGTTTCATTAATGTCAAATCATACTTCCATTAATTCTTCCAGCTCTCCGCAGTCAAATCCATCAATATAGTCTACACTAACATCTGTTTTTTGTGTCAGCATAATTAATCAAATTCATGAGTTGCTTTTTATTCCCAAGTCAATGTTCGTATTATCTGTCATTCCATCTTACTATGAAAGTTTCTCCCGAATTTTAGGGGGGGAAAAAAAAATATATATATATTTTTAATATTACTTCAAAATTGCATCTACTTTCTTTTGATCCCATGCTGACAATCTATATAAATATACTCAATTAATGAGTATGATAAATATGAAATTCTGTTTATAACTTCAGCTCCTTAGATTATTTCCCTAACCTATGCTGACATTAACTACTTACTCACTCTGTTGTATACCATTTGTGTGTATCTGCATCCTTTTCATGGCAGTCAACAAGTATGGAAACAGGTCCTCTATAGAGGAGATGGAAACAGGTCCTCTATAGAGGAGAAAAGTGCTAGAATTCCATAGGTATACTAGGAGAGAAAGGACATTCATTATGGAGGTAAAAAAAGCTTTTGTGATAGTATAGCCATACTATCATGAATAAGCAAATAAAATTTATGGACAGATTGAGTCAGAGGTCAAAGACACACTTTGCTGTGAACAGATTAGATAATGGCAGTAATGGAAGGTTAATATTTAAGTTATCTTATAAGGCAATCATTATGTATTATAAGCTGTGAGAGAAGGATATGTTAAGATACTTCTTTGGAGAGTCCATCCAGGAAATTTCTGCAAGACATTCAAATTAAACAGGTATTGGTTTATTTCTCACCTGTTTTCTCCTAAACCAACAGCACCCCAGAAAGGAGTGCAGTTGCCTCTAAATGTATGGGGATTTGATTTTAATTTTAATTGTCAACAGCTTGTAAGTAACTTTGGATTATTTGGTAGTGGTTCCTTCATCTGAAACAGAGCTAAAAAGGGAAAAGGAGATAAAGGAAGTGACCCTTAATGAGAGATTAATTGGTACACACATTCTTTCCTTTCCTGTTTCCTGCTATGATTATGTGTAAAGGGAAATCACATCGAAAGCAGGTTGAAGGTTAATGACCACTAGCTAATCTGAATTCGTTTTACCTGGCAGCTAATTGTCTTTTAATGGAATTAGATTTGTAAGAATATCGAATTGACAACTAGAAGTTCTCCATTACAGTTTGAGGTTACTGCACATGCCATTCAATCTGGTATGCTTGAATTGCAAAGTTTTATTTTGGTTTTCTTTCTTTTTTTATTTGTCCATTGAATTTAAACAATGGTTCAAGCAGACTCCAGCCCACACCACGCCCTTCCAGAGCCCAATGCACACAGAAATGGAGACACCCAACTACCTGGAGGTATGGCTTTGCACTAAGCATCTGTTGATCACCTCTGAGTCAGTTTTGAACATGTCTATCAGTATTTAGTGTTTATATGTATACTATTGTGTATTTTGTTTCATAAGTAACTATGTATTCTAATGTATATTTGTAGTTTAATTTCATGTTATACATGCAGTAACAAAACTTTATAATTTTAGACACATAAATTCGTGTGTGGGGTGAGCTACTTGAGGAGGTGAAATGAAAGACACAAATTTGTATTTGTGTGTGTATGAGGGTGAGCTTCTTGAGATGAAATATTTTTATTATGCAAGACTAATGATTGCTATAAATTGAGGAATAGAGACATCTGTGAAGTATGTGATCGTTGATGTTGTAAAGGTGTTGAGAGGAATGCAGGTGTTTAGTTGTAGAATGAATGTAAAGAGAAGGTTGTACCTAGGAATAGTTGTGCCAACTCCAATATATAATGCTGAAACATGATATATGGAAGTAACAGAAAAGAGATTAAATGTATAGGAGATGAGGTTGTCTGAGGAGTAGAATAGGACTGAATGTCAATTTTTCAATATTTGTGGATGCGGTAGCAGATATTTGTTTTCAGTATTTGCGGATGCAGATATTTTAGCCATCAAGAGCTTTAGCCACAGTTAATTGGAATTTTAGGATACTAAGTGATGAGTGAAAATATATAATTAATCTATCAGGCTGTTGCCGTTAAGCCCACCATAGCATGTCATTATAATATGACAGATGACTATTAAGGGATGATATCAAATAGTAGTATCAGGAAGGAGTGAGGTGTATGAAATCATTAGTTTTAGAGCTTTTAGTCCAATAAGATGGCCTGGCCTATCTCTAGCAGTGACAACTGTAAACCCTGGATGCACACTTAAGTCTTCAACTATGGTACAGTGATTCAGATGCACAGAGACTAGGTTGTGGGTAGTGACTTAATTCTCCTCTCCCTTTCTGCGCCCTGTCTTTTACGGTCCATAGGGAAAACGGTGGTAGTATTCTTGCAGCCATAATTTTTATATTGTTATATGAACTGTTCAATGTTTGGTGCAAAATGGACTAAAAGACGACAAAGATATACAATATTAATGAAAGTAACTGATATCAGTGTATGAAAGATGTGGTATGGAAACTCATGCAATTGGAGTTAAATTTTGTTTTAGTGGAATGGGTGAAAAGAAATACATTCAGATGGTTTAGTCATATTGAGAGAAAGAAAAGTGAAGAGTTTGTGAAGAAAGTATATATGAGTGAAACTGAGGATCCTAGGAGGAGAGGAAGGCCAGTTGTAAGATGGAAGGATAGGGGGTAAAGGAGTACATGCATGAAAGAGTTGCTGATAGAGAGGGGAGGGATTAACCTTCAAGGAGGAAGTGTATGGTTAGGGCAAGGTGGAGACTCTTCTGTTGTCACCATGCCCTTGTGTGACATTTCCGGATGGAACAAGTCGTCAGTGACTTGGTAGATGAATGTGTTACTGTAATAAGACATTGCATGTCTGGATTCATCTATCCAAACAGGTATGCATTTTGAGATGTGAAGCAAGCTAAAGGTAAGTAAATTTAGTACATTTTTATGCTAATCTTATGTTATGAAGATGCTCATAATTATAAATGCCTTTCAGATGCCTGCTGGAATTGAAAATGTAGGCTATGATGGCTCCCACCCACCAGCCAATACTCCTGGTGGTATGTCTGATGGTGGTCCCCGATCCAATTATTCAGAACGTGCAAACACTCCCACTGCCATCCTTAGGCAAGAAGAGGAGGAAGAAGAGGTACTTTAACTTTTAAAGCTATAAATGTCAATGATATTTCCTTTAGAGTGAAAATATGGCCAGCCAACCTTCTTGTGACATATATTGATGCATTTCTGTGAAATCCTATGGTTTGCTTTCACTTTGATAACATAATGAATACAATGTTGTTTGGCAGGAGGAACAAGCAGATGATGAAACCTACGAGGAGTTTGAGGAGCGGGTGGTTAACAAACGTGCTGGCCAGATGTTTGTTAGCATCAAGAAGCGTCTCAGGAATAACAACATCCTATTTTCAGAAATGGTTCATAGTAACAACAGAAAGCAGGTAAGCAGTGCATTTTAAGGTTTTGGGGTTTCAAAGATCATTGCTGCTTGGGAAAAAAAATGCAGTAAATTTTGTCAAAAGGACTGTGAATTTTGTACATAAATGATTTGAACCTCCATGTAATATCACCATTTCTAACCACTCATCCAACTCTTATCCTACCCATTTTATGCCTGTTTGGAATAATAGGATAGTATTGAGTAAAATTACTATATCACATGGAATCATACTCATATCTGTCACATTAGCATTATCTAAGTATGCATTTTGCCAAGGATACTAATACTCATTTCTTCATTGAATTGATATTTTCAGTATATGTATTTTATTTTAGCCATGTCCCAAAAATATTTAAAGTAGCTACAGGGTCTTATGAGTTACACACCACTCAACACCTGCGATTCACTAGTTATGCGCTGAACCTAAGCCTTTCACAGCCCCCTCTGATTTATTCTTCCATCTCTCCAAGACGAATAACAGAGAGAAACAACTGTGTGACATGGCAGCAATGTTCTCTTTGTGCTGAAGTCTAATTTTGGAATTATTTAGGGTTGCCACAAAATGCATATTTGCAAAACTCGGTGCACCACTGTACTCTGTTCATGGTTACTTGTTTTTATAATACAACTTTATTAATAACCATCACTCTTGTTTCAGGTGGCTCAGAAGTTTTATACAATGCTGGTATTGAAGAAGCTGCAGGCTGTTGAACTTAGTCAAGAGGGACCCTTCACAGAAATGTTCATCAGCAGAGGACCTTTGTTTGAGAATGCTTCATTGTAAGCATAACACTATTTGAATCAAAGAAAGAAGCAGTGTGCCCGAAGGAGGTGGACTCTTGTCTTTCTATGTTGAATTTTTTTTTTTGGAATTTTAAATAATTCAAAGTATATGGACTTGTAACAACTGAATTGAAAAAATGTTCCCTTAAATTTATACAAAGACATGCACACATCACACACATTACATTACATCCCATTACGTCCCATCCCATTCCATTCCATTCCATTCCATTTCATTCCATCCCATCCCATCCCATCCCATTCCATCACACACACACACACACATACACATACACATACACATACACATACCACAACACATCACATCACATCATATCATATCACATTACATTACATCACATCACATCACATCACATCACATCACACACAAACACACACACCCCACATCACATCACGTCTCATCACACACACACACACACGGAGGCTCTTTCTTTCCTTGAAGGGGCTCTACTGCATATGCCAGTTACACTGTTTGCTATTTGTAATCAGCATCTCAGGATTATAAAATTTTTCTTAATTTATTTTTGATATATTGTATGGTCTGTTATGAAGTATGTGCACCCTTGGGTTAATTATCCGATGCATATAACCCTGTCAGTTTGGTATTATAAGCAAGCTTTGTTTATTGTCACTAGTGTGACTGCCATTGGCTCTTTAAAGTCCTCAAGCACACCAGGACCTTCCTCCAGAGGTTAGGTCAACTCCACAGGATCTGGTCCACAGATCCTTTTGCTAACTGTACTTTTGGGGCATTAGAGACTATGGCACCACAGTCTGCATGGCCCATTAAATTCCCAAGGAAAAGGCTCTTCATGGCCCCCACAGTATATATATGTATATCTATATATTTCCTGGACTATGACTATTTTTGTATCAATATAAGAATCATTTAAATTTCAGTGTTACTGTTTTCTTGGACTAGTTGACAGAGACAGTGAAGTAAGTTCTTTCATTTTATATATTAGCATTATACATATTACCATGATGAATAACATGGAACCTAAGATATGTTTTTAATAGCGAATGCAGAAAATATGTTCTGCCCAAAGATAACTGAATCAGCATTAATTCAACTTGAGTGAGTGGAAGCTCAATGTTTGCGCCAGTAAATTTAGCTTATCTTATTAAATACATTGTCAAATTGTTGAAAATACCAAACCTACAGAGTTATCATTATCAGAGATAGGCCTAGGAATGCAGGTGGTTTTTAATCAGCTGCATACTTGCTGTATTTCTTCAGATATATTGCAGAGTCCTTCACAACAGGGAGAAAAATATCACCCGCAAGTAAGCAATGTGAAACTAATGTAAAATTAATTTCCTAATCATCTAAATTGCAATGGTTGATTGAAATATGAAAATAGTGTTGTTTGCATTAATTACAATACTATTTTTACCATGATCATTTTAATTGTAAACCAAACCCACCATTTATCAGGATTATATCTATCATTCATTTGGCTGTGAATATCAGAATTTTACTTTTCTAATATTTAAGCATAGTTTCACTTTTTTCCCTCCATGTCTTTGTTATCAGGCTTTTGGTTCCATTTAGATGGAAATGGATCACACTAAAGGGTAGAGAGGATTATAGACAACTTCAGTAATTGATTGTAATATATGATCACTTGCTGGGGCCTTGTATTTATTTTTGAAGATTGCATGTATGTCATGGGTGACAAATGCAAGTTTCTTTTTGGTTTCCACATTATAAGATTTATTTCATTGAGTAAAGGTCTGTGGAATGTACAACACTGCACTGCTTTCTTACACTGGGATACTGTGAAGAAATAAGTTGTTTTTAAGGTTATGATGTCCTTATTACACTGAATTCAGTCCAGCGTGTTGTAGTGTGCAGAATGATATATAAAGTACAAATTTTACTTTATGAAATGTCTACAACAGGTCTCTTTTGAGCTCTGGCTTGAAATTGCTCTTTATGATAGTGGTTCATGTGAGGGCTTCTTCAGTCACACTTAGGTGTCAATATAGAAAGAACTTTATATATAGAGATGTAGGGGACTTTCTACCTCTACCTGTTGCATATTAAGTTACAACCAATATTCCATAATGTCCATTCTTTTTACATTAGAATGTGAAAGATATTTAATTATAATTTTACATATGTATTTTTCTGTGTGTTCGTGTGAATGTCAGGCAGTTGAATTGTACAAATGTCATAATAGTTCTGTAAAAGTTTCTTATGAAAATCTTATATAATATTTGTGATCCAGTGATATTTTAAGATTTATAAGAAAGCTGTGTTGGCAAAATTTAATTAAATTACTTAATTATTTTCAGTGTTATCATGTTAGATGTAAAAATAGAGAAAAAAATCAGAGTATTTATAGAAAATTTTATGGAAAAATACAGTTACTGAAGACAAGTTTTATTCAATAACCTAATCCTACTTTATAATGTGAGGCCCATAGGCAAGAAAATTCAAGTGGTGCAAGCAAGATTGATAATTTATGAAGGCATTTTATCAAGCGAAGTGTTATAATGGAATAAATTTTCTGTATCATTTCATTGGGCACACTTTGGACAGGACCATTTACATATTAAGTTAGGGTGATGGAGCATATCTCTGCTGTCTTTTGTTTCAATTCCAACTACTATTAGTGATTCTAACTTCTTCCTTTCCAAAAACATTGAAAATTAATGTTGAACTTGTTGGAACAGCACATCGTGAAGGGGTAGGACAGGTAATGTTGAATGCCACTTCAACTGGTTGCCATAGGAAATAGTACAGGAACCAGTACCTATTTCTAGTATACAGGGCCTGAGTTGTATCTAGATTTTTTCCAGTTTTTCAATCAGATGAACATTCTTTGCCACTCCCCTCTTCTTTCAGTCCATTTCAAGTATCTATACTTGGGGAAAGCTGTACTTTTTTGTCATGCAAGCAAATTCATTTTTGCAGTTTTTCCTTATCGCCTCAAATATCTAGCCTCATCTTTCCTTTTCATTACTTATTTTTTCTACCTGTGGTTGAATTAATGTACATGTGCCTGTGTGACTAGCTTCTGAATTCATTCTTTAAATGAGTCAAGCAACAATAAGTATTTAAATCTTAGATTTAATGGAAGTACTACTTAGTTTCATGGAATATTTTGCAATATAATTGATAACAAAATCTCTCCCTTTCATTTATGGAAAAATTCAAGGTAAGGAAAATTAAGTGGCTCAAACCATTTTCTTTAATCATGTTAATAATATGGATGGACGTTTCTTCTTATTGTGTGTCTCCTGTCAGGGTGAAGGCATCATGGGTGTGATTGGTTGGCTGATGCAGCCAACTACTGAAGCCCTTGCCGAGCCATTTCCAGAACTTTATGGTCAGATCCTGTCAACATCAAATTATAGTATTACAAAAATTGGCAGTGAATGGTACTATTATAAAACATTAAATAAAAACAAATTATTGATTCAATATATGTATTACCTTTAAAGAGCCTCCCAAGTAGTTGCAAAGATCACATACTTTGCTAGATTAATATTCTGTTTCCTACAGTACTCTAATTTTCTTTTGCAGAACCTCTTAAGTCTTTCAACCATAAAGTTGTCCTTCCTATATAGGCATGTATTTCCTTAAAAAAAGTATATATATATTTTCAGATGAGTGCCCAAATTTCTAAAATAACTAATCTGGCCATTTTCAAACTTTCTATTAGGACAATAGTTTACAGAATACTGACCTTTTTCATCTGTTACCACATCAAAATTTTTCATGACTGCTGATGCATGCGCTTCAAGAAACTGCAGCTCTGTAGTGGATAAGGTTTCTCCAAGTCTTTGTAAAGCACTTAGTACCTCAACCTGAGAAACGAAAAAATCCATTATTAGTCTTTAAGTCTATGGCAAATTATGGTCTATATATGCATACAGACTATGACATCATGATTATAGAATATACTATGTTCCTGTGTTACCAATTTCATAAAAAAGCACCTTAAGAGGACCCAAGATCCTCTAATCTAGTAACATTTGACTCCTCACTAATTAGGAATATCTTGTTAGTTTTTCTTGCGTGCCATCACTTTACATATGTCGGAAAGAGTATATATCTATCTATATACCAGGTTGATATCCCCTTTACGAGAGGCTGGGAGGCTATGTGGTACAAATGCTCGGCTCATAGCCTATAAGTTGTGAGTTCAATCCTGGCAACGTCATGGTTAGAGATGTAGCGCTCTCTCGTTAACACCACCAGAGATATATGGTCTATAGCTACCTAGCTTGGAAGGAAAGTTTAATCTTTTTTATCCCCCTTATGAAGGGTAGCCAAGACAAGGCAAAAACACACACACAAACACGATCATACCTCTTAATATTGAACTAATGACCATAATGTGTGTTTATGATATACTTGAGTTATTACCTTCTGCTGCTCGTACAAATCCAAGGATAGCTTGCCAATCTTCTGGTCTCGTTCAATCTGTGAGAGCTTTTCCCTTAACTGGTCTGGCTGTTTCTTTGCAAACATCTGAATGACTTCTGGTGTCTTGAAGGCTTGGGATATGGCAGCTTGAATAGCCTAGTAAAATAAATAAGAAATTGGTTCACAAAGTGGACGATGGATAAGTAGAACAGACAATTCGTTGATGATCATAAATATAATAGAGCTTTATGAGAAAAAGTTAGATGAATGTATAGATGGGGATGAGAAATGGTTTTAGGTGTACAGGAAATGTTTTTCAAAAGAATTCTAGGATCTGGGCAACAAAGGCCATGAATCCTACTAGAGTCACACAAGAAGGCTACTTTCCTCTGATAAGACACCACACAATTGCAAGTTCAACACATCACCATCAATTATACCCTGTGGAGTGAGCAATCTGCAGCTCTTTCAAGAGACCTGTGCGGCTCCTGCCACCTACTTAAAAATGTCCAAATTATCGTTAAAATATCTGAGATAAAATGCTGGCAAAAATAGCCACCGTACAATAGTGCATATGACCTAGGTCTTAGGTCTCTAGGAAAATAGTGAGATAAATTCTTGTAATTAGTATCATTACGATTATTATTATTATTATCATTACCATTTTTATCATTCCTGTGGTGGGGGCTAAGAGAATTCTACCACCGTAATCCCTGCGGTTTGTTAAGGGTGACCAAAGCGACTGAGCGGAGAGAGAGAGAGAGAGAGAGAGAGAGGGAGGGGGTGGAGGGTACTGATGGAAGAGGAATGGATGGTGAAATGAGATGTATGGACAGGTTAAAATGTTAGTCTATATGTGCACAATCAGATTCATGTAAGCAACTAGGTGTAGTGTCATATTCTAGTCAATTGATGGGTCAGTTTATGTTTCAAGCAGAGCAGTAACTTTCAGTTCAGGCAATTCCTAGCATGCCTTTGAGCAAACAAATTTCCTTCTCCATGATGTCATGGGCCACATCCAGTTAGTTATTTTAGTAACTTTGAGTTTCCCTACACCGGCACAAACTTTTGATGATTACTATAAAGATCCACACCAACACTCACCAACTGCATTGCATTAATTGAGTCAACCAAGGTCATATCTCCACTTGTCATGCGGGAGAGTGAAGACTGAAACTCGCTTAGCTGTTCAAGTGTGTCCTTGCGGGCCTCTTCATACTCTTCTGGGCCTAACTCTGCCCTGTAGGAGAGATCTGTCAGCACTTAATTTGTCTCTTGTAACATAACTATACATAAATATTAGCTAGAATTACCAATAGACATTCATCTTTTTCATAATTCTTGTTTCTTGGAAAAAACAATGAAAAATATTAATACACTTTTAAACTTATGGAAAAACTAAAATAATATGGCTAAACTAAAATCCAAATTCTGCCTTCAACTATATGGCTAAATATTTTTTTAACACACTCTACTCAGTGCTGGAATTTATTTTATAATGATGATGAATTTCATTAATGAAAAAACGTATCCAATGCATATTCAAAAAAGGTGATTAAATAATCCCCTCCAAACTAAGTAACTATAGACCATATAGTTCTGCTAGGGTTAACAAGTGTTAACCCTCTCCCAAAGAAGCTGTCGGGTGCCAGGATTCAACTCATAGTCTTTAGGTCACGACCCGAGCACTGAACCAAAGAGCCACCCAGTCTCCAAATAAATATAAGCCTTTGACAATTCTCACCCTCTTTTCTCAGATCCCCATATATTTTGAATTTGGGGACCACATGCTGGGAGTTTTCATCTCTAAGGCATGATGTAAAAGATCAATGGGCAAGTACTGTACTGCTGCTTATTGAAACTACTCTAAATGTACAAATATTTTGTAAGGTTTTAAGATTTCCTGAACTACATACATATTTCTTTAAATTTATAAGCTCCAAATTACACATAAGAGATAGCACCAATGGAATTCCATGTTGTGCATTTTAAAATGATGAAGTAGTGAGGGTCATATATTTGGTCCATAGTACATATGCAGGATATGTAGATATGGACAGAAGTGAGAAAACCTTTTAGACAAATCATTGTGTAAGAGATTTTCATGGATAAGCAGACTTTGATCAGCAGATCACATATAGCTGAACACACTCCTTTTATAGCACAACAATTAGTCATATGAATCTACATCATAACATTAATAAAGGTGATTTGGCTGTAGATGTCTATATATCCATATATGGAACTTTAGCAATATCTGGGTTACATCTCTACATAGTTTTCATGAAAGGATCTAGTCTTCAAAATTCAATATGCACACAACATAATATTTGATGGAATTATGTTTTCATAAGCATATGATTGAATATAGAGCAAAAGTCACAGAAAAGTTAGCTGTGAGTTTCTCCTTATATTTGACAGTTTCCAACTGTTCATACTAGAGAGAAAATCTTCATTTAGAGACTAGGTATTTTTCTTACTGGCATTCTTCAAGGTCAGCCAGCTGGGTCATCAGCCGGTCAAGCTGCTCCTCCATCTGTTGCTTGAGTCTGTGGGTCTCGCTTTCTCCTCGACTCACCATCTTTCAACTGTAGTGATACCTGTACAATTAAGAATTCTTTGTGTGCGAGATATAATTTGTAATTTTCTATCGGGCCATGTGCAGTAAATGGATATGAATGAAAGGGTGTGAAATATTTAGTTATGGAAGTTTGAGTGCATGGGAGGTAACTAAGAACTAGAAGACTAAAAATCTAATAGCTATATAACCATGCAGCTTATCAATAAATGAGCAATCATCAGGTGACCAGATGTGATTCATGTAGGAATTGAAGCTGCCTTTCATAATTATGTTAATGATGATAATGGACAAAAGGTTCTGAAGTCTTATAAAATATTTCTGATGCAATTTATTTATATTTTTCATTATTATCACTTCATAATATTAGTTATTACTATTATCATTATTACTAATATAATCATCGTTGTCTTATCATTATCAACATTATCATAGCTTTGTGATTAAACGTCAGTTTGAATGCAAAAAACACTTTATTGACTGCTTAGTAAAAGGTTGAAACTTAATAAAAGGATAAGGGTTCGGAGATCTAGTTGATGACCATTATAATTATAGTATTATTACTGTGTACCACTTGTAATCTCAAGATGAAGGAATTAGCCACCCAAGAATAACATGCTGACTCGTACACATTATCTATGCTCGCATTGTTAACTTGCTATGTGATGCACTAGTCAGCTTGCATAAAATTACCTGTTATTCTTGTGCCAGTTATATTTTACTTGGGCTGGTGTATCAGCTGAGTGCGACTTCTCTTACAACCTTATTCATTTATGTTAGTTAGACATCTAATGAGACAATTAAGTGCCAGACATCAAAAGTTAAAAGGCATTCGTCATTTGGATTAACCTTGGGGTTGAGAAACTCACTAGATACCAAAGATTGTCAGATCTGGTGAGACTGCCTCCACCAAACGACAGTCTTTTATTTGCAAGAATTTACCTACCAATATATACCTGAATACAGTATCAAACCTTTATAGTTGATCATAGAACACTGTATAATTAAATTATCACGGTACGTACTTATTTGACAACTTCAACCTGTATCATCACAAGATACGTGCTGATAAAACTGAGGGAGGTACTGTATTATTTATTACATAGTTGTCACTACCATCACTTTCACCTGCACGTAAACAAAATCGTACCTGTATTATAAAGTTTTGTCTCCAAAGCCTAAAATTGTGACGGGGAAGGTTGATAGCCTACACGCAATATTTAGTCCTGAATCTAAGATTACTCAGCAGCCTCACCTGTCAAACTGTCACTGTAAAGAAGCTGGATGTATTACATGCAAATTACTTGATTATTAGGTCTTCATTCTAACCAAAGCAAACCTGTCTGTGTTAGAGTACATCGTGTATAGTGTTGAATAATCATTAATTTTCGCATTAAAAGTCTTTGGTATGACGTGCTGATTGAACTGCTAAATAATTAATTAATTATAACTGGTCTACCTGATAACTCCTTGAAAAGTAAAACAGATGTATTTTACCCTATGAACACGTTTACTATTCCTCTATCATATCCGGTTGATCTGGTTTTACTGTAGGACATCCCATGTTTGTTATTTCCTGTGCCTATTGGTTGCATCACTTCATTGTGTGACTCACCCAGTTCATCCAGTTCATCTTGTTTTTGCTTTTCTGAAGGCGTTTATTGAGAGGTATGTCCCTTTTTAAATTATGTACTTGCTTCTGTACAAAGTATTGACAATAGTTTAGGGAAAAATACGTTTTATACCACCTAAATACTAATGTCGTCTGCAAAGAAGCTGCAGAGTAAGGAGAATGGTTGAATAAATTGCGTGTAAAATAGTAAAGGTATCCTATGGTACCGTATTTACAGCAATACTAAACCTCCGAGACCAGTAAACCACCACAGTAATAAACGTAGTACCTATTTCTTTTAGCGCATATAGGAAGTAATATTGCACAGTGGCTAGACCAACAAGGCTGCCACTTGGGTCTTTATGATAATCTTGGGTCGACTGTCGGCAGGTTTTCAGGGTTTCAGTCCTTGGCCACTCGTTTGTGTATTCGTCGCCGTTCCATGGCTAGCCACAAAGATTTTTCAGTGTATCAAAACACAGGCTAACTCAGTAGGAATATTTTGTATCCTGATGAAATATCCTGGGAGTAGGGATACTGCGTGACGTCAAAACTGATGACCTTCAAAGTTAACGTTTGTCGCTCTTCCCAGCCTAGACAACACCCGTGATTTGTTTATATATATACACACACACACACACACACACACACACACACATATATATATATATATATATATATATATATATATATATATATATATATATATTCACATACATATACATACATATATATATATATATATATATATATATATATATATATATATATATATACATATGTACATATATATATATATATATATATATATATATATATATATATACATACATACATATTTATATGTGTGTATGTATATATATATATATATATATATATATATATATATATATATATATATATATACATACATATACATACATATATATATATATATATATATATATATATATATATATATATATACATATATATATATATATATATATATATATATATATATACATACATACATATTTATATATGTGTGTGTATATATATATATATATATATATATATATATATATATATATATATATATATAGCGAGAGAGAGAGAGAGAGAGAGAGAGAGAGAGAGAGAGAGAGAGAGAGAGAGAGAGAGAGAGAGAGAGAGAGAGAGAGAGAGAGAGAGAGAGAGAGAGAGAGAGAGCATAACTGTATAGATAAGTAAAATAAGATGAATCAAATAGTAATGCGAAAAATAGGTTCTCGCTACTAGCATTAGTTTAGGACAGGTTTGCGTCTATTGGATTCGAGAAATAAATTAATGTGTTCCATTCAGTTTTCGTTTATCACACCGTTGGGCACTATTCTTTGGAGAGAAAAAAATTATTAGGAAAACAATATTTCTAGAATCACCGGGACTCTAGTCGCTTTCCACCAATTAAAAACAAAATACATTTTCTTTCTAACATTCTTGGTGATAGTTTTTGCCTCTCTTGATACCATAACTTTGCTTATTGAGTCCTACTTACAGACGTTACAAGACGCCCTTTTATGATTCCTATCGGCTAGACTCTACGTCCAGTTGAACAAATGCAAATTCGTACTGATATGGCTTTCTTTTCAACCATGCTATAGATGGGACGGTATGCAAATCTTCTTCAGACAAACAATTCTTTTAATGAGCTCCTTCTTCTCCATTAACTCTTAATAAGCTAAAAGTACACCTCAGTGGTTGTAACTGCACTTACTTAATTACACAATTAAGCTCTCCCAAGACACAACTCAACAAAAATAAGATAGTGCATGTGTGTGTGTGTGTGTGTGTGTGTGTGTGTGTGTGTGTGTGTGTGTGTGCCTTATCTTGGCTACCCCTCATTTTGCGGGATGGCCTGGTATATAGATAGATAGATAGATAGATGTTACCTAATGAAACACGAGAAAGTGAATTATCAAATAATAATTGTAAGTAGCCTATATACCTACCTATAATCCATATAATTTTAAACTTTAAAAAAAAAAATGTGGTTTGAAGGAAGAACTTGTAAAACTAAGTAAACTAAGTAAACAAAACTATTACTAGCCTGTGTGTGTATTTATCTGAGCCAGTGTGTGTGTGTGTTTGTATGTGTGTGTGTGTGTGTGTGTGTCGACGTACACGGTGTTGTTTATATCTTAGCATTTTCTTTGTATGTACTGGTCATACACAACTGTAGTGCTTTCTTTAAAGACATGCATTCATGTGTACCTAATGTAGTATCTTTTTTTATTCAATAATCCTCACACACGCAATGTTGTCAAGTACCGAAGGATTTACCAGTCGACATATCTAACTCGTAGAACCTCGAGCGAAGCTGTACGGGGGAGAACCAGCCAAGAAAACGACCAAAAATAGTCAAGTTGTTGTCAGGCTACGAGCGTATACCATTACTGCTTCCACTTGTGAACTTCAGCTTCCCTGTTTCTTCAGGGCAATACCTGAGAGTTATGGAGAACATTGAGTTAATCAACTTATTTATTTTAAAGCGTTGTTGTTATGCATTTGTTCAATTGTAAATAGTATTCATAATGGGAAGAGAGTACCCTGGGTTTAGTTTTATTGTTGTTGTTGGAAAGAATAGATCACGTAACCGAAGACATCACCGTCCTTTCCTCCGTCCTGACGCTTGAGAAGACAACTGAAGGTCATGGCGTCTTTCTGCCCGCTGCAGTACCAGGGCATGCGGTCTTGTCCTCTGCTTGTTGCAATGAAAATGTGAGACGTATGTAAATAAAAAATAAAAATCTATATTATCCGTCACAGTCATAGTCGAGTAAGCTTTAATCTTAAGCATGTTTTTTCCTTCAACTTAACATTTAACGATATATTGATTTCAAGCATGTGCATGTTGCAGGACATGACCATCATGACTTAATGAAGAAAAGGTTTTGTCTGAAGCCATATTTGTAGTTATTTCTTCATAATAATACTCATATTTTCGAAATGGCTACCCTGATTAGAGGGCTCGGCGCTGAAACACGTCTAGATCCTTAAATAGAACAAGAAGAGAGTGATAGAGAGGTGATGCTGAAACTTCAGACTTCCATGAAACAAAATTTTGTTCGCCGTGTTATATATATTGGGTAACAGAGAGAGAGAGAGAGAGAGAGAGAGAGAGAGAGAGAGAGAGAGAGAGAGAGAGAGAGAGAGAGAGAGAGAGAGAGAGAGAGAGAGAGAGAGAGGCTGGTAAGGAAAAAATGGATATAGTAGAATATATATACACACACACACACACACACACACACACACACACACACACACACACACACACACACATATATATATATATATATATATATATATATATATATATATATATATATATATATATATGTGTGTGTGTGTGTGTGTGTGTGTGTGTGTGTATATATATTCTACCATATCCATTTTTTCCTTACCAGCCTGGTAAGGAAAAAATGGATATAGTAGAATATATATATACACACACACACACACACACACACACACACACACACACACACACACACACACACATATATATATATATATATATATATATATATATATATATATACGTATATATGTATATATGTGTGTGTATATATATATATATATATATATATATATATATATATACATATATATATATATATATATATATATATATATATATGTATATATATATATATATATATATATATATATACACACACATATATACATATATACGTATATATATATATATATATATATATATATATATATATATATATATATATATATATATATGTGTGTGTGTGTGTGTGTGTGTGTGTGTGTGTGTGTGTGTGTGTATATATATATTCTACTATATCTATTTTTTCCTTACCAGGCTGGTAAGGAAAAAATGGATATAGTAGAATATATACACACACACACACACACACACACACACACACACACACACACACACACACACACACACACACACACACACACACACACACACACATATATATATATATATATATATATATATATATATATATATATATATATGTGTGTGTGTGTGTGTGTGTGTGTGTGTGTGTGTATGAATCTATATTTAAAGGGATTGAGTTAGAATTCTTATTAGGAGTCAGGTATATTCTAGAGTGTACTGTATCGTATAGACCAATAAAATAGAATAATGAAGCACATTAAATGTTGTGCCATATGAGTATGTAATAACTTGACATTGTTATACCGATCTGTGGCAATACATTAACCAGTGTTTTGTTCATTATTCATATTTAGAACGATGACCCTGATTCACTTGATTTAATATTATACATAATTTTTACAGGAAAAATTAAGTAACCCCTTCATTCTCCTCCTTGGTCCTAGTTTTCAGTCTTTCCCGTTTGGTTTTGGCGTTTCTGAACTTATTGATTTTTTGGGATTCATATTTACCGTTAATGAATATTTCTACTGCGATTGCTATTAAGTTAAAGTAAATTTGAATATGTAAACGAAAGGATTCAAACAATGATGTTGCATTTTCTAAAAAATAAATAAATAAATAAAAAATAAATTTACTGACATAATACGAGTTTCACGGACAGTACTTTGTTGCTATCGCACACAGCTATTATATGTAAGTGTGTGGTTAAGGTTGTGCAGTGGAGGTGTTATGTAGGGTGAATGTATGGGGGTGGGGCAGTGTGAGGGGAGGGTTATGTAGGGGAGAGGGTGGGTGTGGTGCACGGTGAGGGTATGTAGGTGATGCAGGTTTACTATCCTCTATATGAATTATCTTATGTATACCTATTTGACCTTCACTACATTGCCCTAAATTTAGGGATTCTTAACCTTGCCGTACTTCCGATGTCTCTCTAGGGATGGTAATTTATCTAATTTAATTTATTTATGTGTCCCAATTAAGGTTAAATTTCTCAGCCCTATGTTTCTTTATTTGATCTTTTTTCTGCATTGACTCAAATAAACCTATATTCACCCTGCAAAGAGAAGGAGGGCAGGGTGGGGCAGGGTAATGCTGAGTGACGGTGGCGTGATGCAGTGTGAGATAAGAGTAATCTAGGATAGTGCGAGAAGGTGCAGTGTGAAGGTAGAGTGATGTAGCATGAGAAAAGTGAGGGTGGGGTGATCGATGCAGGGTGAGTGTGGGGTGATGCAGGGTGAATGTGGGGTGATGCAGGGGGAATGTGGGGTGATGCAGGGTGAATGTGGGGTGATGCAGGGTGAATGTGGGGTGGTGCAGAGTGAGGCGGTTCTGTAATGCAGGAGGATGAAAAAGCTAAGTAGGGTGACACAAAACAAATAAAAAAAAAAAAAGTGATACGGGCCAGGTAAAGTGATCAAATGTCTTAAGGGATGGGAGAAGGAAGGTAAGGTGATGTAGAGTGATCGAGCAGATAATACAATGTCCCTGATGTGGGCGAGAGGTTATGTTAGGGGACACTTAAGGGGTCGCAGAGTGTGGGCTGCACGGATCAATACCTGGCGGTGGGCGCCCTCTTGAAGGACAAGGTCACACCAGGGCGGTGTCACTGGCCGCCCTCCTGCCTATTCCTCTTCCTATCCGTCGCTTTCTAGTCCTTCCTAGGCATGTAATTATACGTAACGTCTGTGAAATCATTGCAAAAAACGTTTCATTGAGTTTGCAGCACCTCTTTAAAGAAAATTTAAAGATGGCGGCTTGGGTTGCGCATGCGTGGTGATGAAGCCGAGGGGAGGAAGGGCATTTGAAGGAGAGTTGTGGCGATATAGCGTCGAGGCAGGCACTCCCGGCTCACAGCGTCGCCAGACCTCGTCCACGGCACACCAGGTATTACTCCTCACTTCTCGTATTAGGTCAGCAGCCCCGTATTGGCTGTTGTAAGCCACTAGTGTTCCCAATACAGTGATGTGAGTGTGTGATCTTGTTACATCATGTATTTTGCATTTATTTGGTTACCGGTGTTATCACTTAACGTTCAGTACCTGAGGGGAAGATGGCTGCACGGAGCCTCCCATTGTCGCTCCATTCCGGTGGCAGACTGCTTGCTTGATTTTACGCGTTTGTTTCATGGTTCATGTACGTGTGGGTGTATTTTATATGTGTGTATATGTGTGTGTGTGTGTATATATATATATATATATATATATATATATATATATATATATATATATATATATATATATTATTTACTTATTTATATTGATACTTTACCAAATGTGATATATATTTGTTTGGTATAGGACATCTTCAGGTTGATTATTGAACATTGTAGGTAATAGTAAAAATAGTCACTCGTACGTACTTCCGAGGCACAGTGCGGGGTTGCGTCATGCAGTTGCCAGTTTTCTTTTGATCCCATTGTTATTCGAGAAGCGTGATGGTATTTGTCCTTCAGGCGTACGTGCACCTGTGCACCTACACTAAACGTACTAATGTACGTAATTCTCTCTCTCTCTCTCTCTCTCTCTCTCTCTCTCTCTCTCTCTCTCTCTCTCTCTCTCTCTCTCTCTCTCTCTCTCTCTCTCTCTCTCTCTCTCTCTGTTCTTACCTAGTTATATTTTACAAAATTGAGTAAAGATCGTTCTGTCAACCGTGTGTGTGTGTGTGTTTAAAATGTCAGTTCACAGGGCACAGTGACAATGGAAATAAGTTGTAACGTTTCAAAGTGTGTGTGTGTGTGTGTGTGTGGGGTCTGTGTGTGTGTGTGTGTGTGTGTGTATATATATATATATATATATATATATATATATATATATATATATATATATATATATATATTTACACACACACACACACACACACACACACACATCAAATACTGTAGGAAACTATAAGAACTTCTTTAAACCATTCGTATAGCTTTCAAATCCGATATGATCTCAATATTATAGGATTTTAAAGGACTTGCGCAGTGACGGAACTGTGTGGGGAGGGAGCATGTTTCCCCCATTTCTGGGTGGTTCCGTCCTAGGATGATTTAGAATGACTATATAAAAGGGTAATGTGACGATTTACTAGGCGGTGTTCATTTAAAATGTATGAAACAAATATTTTGCCCTCCATAATTGGTTTTCCCCACCGAGTGCCTCCTCTCCGTATTTACATCCCTTGTCTTTCCACTGAACGTGAAGGTCATTGCCATACTACACCAGAAATATTCGACATGGATGTAAGTGACACTGCGCGTGTGTATTGCTTCCTGTCGGTACCGATCAGTATGCATTCCTCTGTGCTTCAAGATTGTGATATGGAACGAGCCTTGTGATGGGGAACTGTATTGATAAAGGAGAAGTACTTACGAACGAGGAGTGCATCAGGTACGGTGAGAGACAAGAGGGAGACATTATGTAAAAGTTAAATTTGTCTCAGCGGTGCGGCTTGCCAATATACGCTACGAGGGCAGGCAAGGACCGCCAAGGTGATCTCTTGAGTGGAAGGTCACGGATGTTGCTAAGAAAGTAGGAATAGCAGAAACACAAGACAGTATTGCGAAACATTAAAATAAAGAGATTGCTTTGCAAGTTAAGCAAATAACCTATTCAAAGCTGGAGAGAAAAATGCTTAGAGATGATAACGTTAGTAGTTTTGTAGTTTGGAATATCATCCAGACAAGAAAACTAACCAGCCAATTCTTCACCAGACTTAGAATTTGCTTGATGTAACTTTCTGTGATGAGTGACCTGTATGGACCTTTGTCATAAAGTGATAAGTATAAAAAAGTGTTGTGGGATAATATTCATACTGTATCTTCTTTTCTTGTGTCGTCTTATTCCATGCATTCGTTCACTGATAACACATTACTAGGTACATTTATGATTTCATACAACTGTTTCAATTTTTTTTTTACATAAATTTAGCATTCTATCACATGTGCTGCAGGCAGTTTACCATGTTTTTACTGTATAAATTTGTTATAAGTACACAACTAGGTAATTATGATTTTTTAACATGGATTGCTAGCTGCAGCCTGTCTAGATTAAAAAAAACCATTGCTTTCTGTCAGACTTATACGAATGCTTTGCAAATTGAGGAAAATTAAACTCTTTTTTCATCACACAGATCCACCATGACCACCTACTTCACTTACCCCGATGAAGCCCTGCAGAAGGAGCTGCGCAGGATTGCCAATGCAATCACTGCCAAGGGCAAGGGCATTTTAGCTGCTGACGAATCAGTGTCAACAATGGGTAAACGCCTGGCAGATATTGGAGTAGAGAATACTGAAGAAAATCGCCGTAAATACCGCCAACTACTCTTTACTACTGATAAGGTAATTATTAGCCAGTATAAGTTATCTAGTGTTTTATATTCATGTATATTTTAACTGTTACATATGTACTTGAATCTTGCTTGAAACCAGATCCCAGACAAAATTATGCTGTGACAGCAGCTTATCCATTTATAACAAAATTATGTAATGAGACTGTAAAAGAATAAAAACAATAATATTTTTACCTCGTACGTATTTCAGTATACTGTGAACATATATTTTTGGGTTTAACTAATACTAATTTTTTTTTTGTCAACAGTCTATCTCTGATTGCATCTCAGGAGTAATCCTCTTCCATGAGACTGTATACCAAAAGAGTGATGATGGCACCTCATTTGTTGACCTCATTAAGCAGAAGGGTATCATTCCTGGTATTAAGGTAAGAAAGTTGAGCTTTTTTGAGGTATCTTGTTATAACAAACAGTCACCCACAAATACAGTAGCATTACTTGAATATAGAAAGGAATTGATAGTATTCAGAGCAAATTTATCATGAGTTGGGGTAATTTAATCTACATTGTTCTTTTACTGGACTAGAATTATATAGTATAAAGATTGAAAAGATAATTCCTTCTAACTCATGCATCAAAAACAGTACAATATGCCAAGGGACCTTCTTTCCACTAAATCAAAATTTTAGTGTCTAAGAAAACCTTAGGGAAACTAAATATTACAAGCTAAAAAATCATATTTGGTAGCCAGGGTCCCTCATATAAGATTCAAACCAGTTCAGTCTCTACTCATTTCTCCTGCCTTTGCTTGTACATTTTTATCGTCAGCCTCCTCCATGCAGCTACGAAATATGATATTACTTTCTTCAGGTTATAAGTTTGTAAGTTAGTCGAAGAAACATTGATCAAAATAACACTGGCTTCTCTGGCAGGAATGACGTGTCCTAGTCTTATCAGTCTTTCAATCATACCTTATGGTAAGCAGTTGTATACAACTGCTTACAATAGTTCATCAAGTATCTTATATCACATTAAATTTCAAATGAAAATCTGCGATTATGATGCAATATATTTAACTTCTCTGGTTGAAATCATGGAATTGAAGGACATTGAAATGCAAAACAGAGGAACTTTGTCATGAGTCCCATAATAAACAAACACTCTGACATGCAAGCATATTATATGGCAAACTCTGGAACTCTCTTCCTTTGTCTGTTTTTCCACCTGCCTATGACTTGAACTCTTTCAAAAGAGGAGTGTCAAGACACCTCTCACGCTAACTTGGACCTCCACCCGTGCTTCTATTTCTCATACTGTCTTCTATTCAGGTTCTGGCGACAAGTGGGATTTTTTTTCTTTAGCTTATTTTTGTTTGCCCTTGGCCAGATCCTTTTAAAATGGTTAAAAACAAAAGTTCTGCAATTCATCAGTCCGATACCAATTTTCCAGAAGAAAGCAAATGCAAAACTCACGACCCTTATATTTATAATTTTGTTGGGCAATTCTACCTCTATTGAAGATAAACCAGATGTCCTATAATAAATTTTGAAAAAAAATCAATAGATAACGCAACCCCTTGAAAGAAAAGACTTTAAATATTACAAGGTTGACTTAATTTTCTAGGTATCCTAATATTCTACTTTTGAAAAGGTCCAAGTACTGGGAAGGCAAAAGACAAATGAAAGCAACCCATGAAAGCGGACTGATGATACTGGTTCACTCTTACATTGATAGGTTGGATAGTGTAGTTACTGTATGAGAATGGGCAGATCTTGTGCATTGGTATTCCTGGTGTAGGTAAGACATACAGTACAGTAATAGTAATCTTGGAAATTACAATAAAAATTATGAAGAGAAGCAGTATTGTGACCAGTTTCTCAGTCTAAAAAGAAGGGAATCAATGGAAGATGGTGAATAGCAAGAATGAGAAGAAATAAGTATTCGTTTTACTGAATTGTCAGTTAAGTTGATACTGAACTTAAAGTAAATATGAAAAAAAGATATTTTATAATTGTTGTAAGCTGACCAGCTGTTTGTTTATGTACCAGGTGGACAAAGGTGTTGTGCCATTGATGGGGTCTGAGGACGAGAGCACCACCCAGGGCCTGGATGACCTGTCCCAACGCTGTGCCCAGTACAAGAAGGATGGGTGTGACTTCGCCAAGTGGCGTTGTGTCCTCAAGATTGGCAAGAACACTCCCAGCTACCAGGGCATGTTGGAGAATGCCAATGTGTTGGCCCGCTATGCCTCCATCTGTCAGATGAATGGCCTCGTCCCCATTGTGGAGCCTGAGGTAGGTGTGTGATTGTAAAGTTGTAAGAAGAATGAAGTATAAGCTGATAAAGATATTTTAGTTTATGTGAAGGTTATCAAAATCTTTACTTGCTCTAAATTCCATGCAATTTACCCATCAAAACCTGTGGTTTTCTTTAACGAATAACACCATATTCCGTGATAGTCTCATATAACCCATACCTTCAATAGGTAACTCAAACTAGTGGTTGCATAGTCTGTGAACACATATGGATTTGTTCTAGAAATTATAATATTAAGGACAACTAATTGTGTTAAGCAGCATATAAAGTATATTAAAATTTTTACCTTTATCCAAAGAGAGTTCCTTCTTTTGATTATCAGTGAGATTAGGAAGAAGGAAGGGTTGTAATAGTAAATATATATGAGATGATGAGATGATATTGATGTATTTTATGAATGCATTAAAAAAGTAGATATAAAATCAATTCACAAACTTCACATAACTCTTTGCCCACTTACACTAACCTGTCTAATGCCACTCTAGCCATAAACCTAAAAAGTAGATTATATGTTACAAAGAGGATTGTGGGAATAAGGGATTTAATACCATAAATATTACCATATAATAGGCCTACAATAACTTGCAAAGATATTATAATTTTGTCTGTGTGTACATGTTCCATATATCGTTCACACTTGCAGAAAAAAATTCAATCCCTTATGCCTTTTTATGTGTGATTTAAATGCACTTCTTATGCTTAATAGTGGACCTGAGAACCTCATGCTATTAAGATGAAAATATTTGATAGAAAATCAATTATGATCTTATCTGAACTGGATGCCCTCAATTTTCCTGTACTGTGAAATTAAGTTGCTGAGGTGTGTCATATTACAGTGTACTGTATAATCATTCTGTACTCTTTAATTACTAGGTTCTTCCTGATGGTGAACATGACCTAGACCGAGCACAGAAGGTCACTGAAACAGTGCTGGCCTTTGTGTATAAGGCACTGAATGACCACCATGTCTTTTTGGAGGGCACCCTGCTCAAGCCCAACATGGTGACTGCTGGCCAGTCCTGCTCCAAGAAGTACACTCCTGCTGAGGTGGCCAAGGTGAGTTTCATGTTAAACTGTTTGGTTTGTGTTTTATATCTATTCTACAATCAGTATGACGTGGCATAGGAATATATCATCATTATCATAACTATATCCTACGCCTTCGTGGAAACTAAAGCTCGGAAAGTAAAAATACTACCTAGTGAAATAGGTGGGTAGCCAATACAAGGGGATTAGGGTTTGGAGAGACATTACACTCCCCTCTCCCTCTGTGCCTTGTCTTTTCATACAGAGGAGGGGCTTCCCAGACCCTTCACTTCGTACGATGGTAGTATTCATACAGCCTCAACCACAAGGCAGGTGTTATAAATTAATATTATTTTACAGGCTACAGTGGTGGCTCTGTCACGCACTATGCCAGCAGCAGTACCTGGTGTCACCTTCCTGTCTGGTGGCCAGTCTGAAGAAGAAGCATCTGTGCACTTGGATGCCATCAATAAGTGTGAGGAGGCCAAGAAGCCATGGGCCCTCACCTTCAGCTATGGTCGTGCTCTCCAGGCTTCTGTACTGAGGGCATGGGGTGGCAAGGACGAGAACGTGAAGGGAGGCCAAGATGAACTCATGAAGCGAGCCAAGGTATTTTCTACCACATTATTCATGCACATTTGGCATGTTTGTGTTATTTAATAGATATATTTATTTCTTTATATTTTCAAGGACAGTATTTTTAACAGAACCTATGATTAGAAATGCATAGATTATGTTTTCAATTCAGAAGAATCCACCATTATAAGATTTTTAGGAATACATTTTTTTCATCAAACATGAGAAAACCTGTGTATCTCTATTAGTTTAGCTGTATGATCATAATGGAAAAATTACTTTTTTTCTTATTAATATTGAAAGGCTACTAAATTACATTAAGGTAAATTGAGACATTCTTATTTTTAACAAATATTGTTTTTGCCTCCACAAACATTGCGCTATTGCACTACATATCAGTAAGGATGGTGTTGAGATAATGATCCTAAGCAGCCAGTGCTGCCTTTTATATATTCCATCTTGGGTCACTTACCACAGTACCTAGCTCATTGGTAACCACATATTTACTTTTTATTGTTACAAGAATACATTTGGCTTTCTTCACTATATTTCCTTCGATCATGTTGCAATATAAAAACATGACAAGTAGAGCAATGTATATATGTGTATATATGTGTATATATGTGTATATATATATATATATATATATATATATATATATATATATATATATATATATATATATATATATATATATATATATATATATATACACACACACACAAACTGAAAGAAAAATTGGATCAATGTAGATACGGAGACAGGACCACACGAGTCTAGCTCAGGCCCTGTATACTACAACTAGGTAAATACAACTAGGTAAATACACACACACACACACACACACACGATTATATATTTACAAAAAGAATTATCAAATTTTGAAATGTGCTTTGTTTTCAGGCTAACAGCAGTGCTGCCCAGGGCACCTATGAGTGGGGCTCCTGCAAGGGCTACGCTGGTGATGCTGGCCTCTTCATCAAGGACCATGCCTATTAAACTTTACTCCCACCTTGGTTCCATGCTGGTATATTCAAAAGTATATTTTCACATGTATTGAATTGTCTGGTCATCTAAACCTGTTGTTGCAGTTTTTTACTATATTTTTGTTTGTCAGAAATTTCTCAAAACTGTTTGTGGGAGTAGAAACAAGACCTAAGCACATTATAAATGACAACATGCACAGCTAAACTAAGACAGTTATAAAGATATGAGGGTATTGCATTTTGCTTGGAGGAAGCACAACATTAGTTTCCTCCATTCCATGTTTATCTCATCAATTAGCTGCATTCAGTATGTGTGCTAGCTTCTATTATAATCTTAAATAAAAAAGGCTCAGAGATCTAAGAAAACTTATGAATCCTAGAAATGTATGTTCAAAATCAATTTTAAATAATCATACTGGGTGAATCTCTGAACCTTTTAGAGCTAGTTGGTCAGTCCCTTGCAACATTATTATCACATAGAAACCACAACTATATATTGTTAATTGTAAACCTCATAGAAACGTGATGTCAATTTTGCTGAGGGCAGTGTCAGAGGCAGGCAAAAAGACAAAAAACACCTTCTGTTTCTTGTTAATGAAGCAGTGCCTAAATGAAATAAGAATGATGTATATTTGTATATTAATCTGGAACGTATGTTACTATTCAAAATGTTAACTGCTCCACCCTTGACTGGAAAATTTGCAGTATTTATTATCAAAATTATTTACCTAAGTAATCAAAAAGATTATGAAAGTGCATACTTTGAAATCTTAAGCTATTGAAAGGTTCATAGTTTTAACTACTTTCAAGTAAAACATACACACACACACACACACACACACACACACACACACACACACACACACACACACACACACACACACACACACACACACTTTCCTACAATTATTTCATACCTGAGATATGGTAGAAGCTGTAAAATGAAATGTTTTGAAGTCTCATATCACATGCACACAAGTTCTTCCTTGTTTGACAATGTTTGGTGAAAGTATACCGAGACTTGTTCAGTGATAAATACTGATATTTTCTTGTGCCTGTTTGAATTGTTTGTTTTGGGAGATGAGTGAGATGTGTATACTGATGAACGAAGTTCGTGAATGTAACAGATATATAAAGTGGTAAGTGGCTTCTGCTCTGTATTATTGAACCCGTTAAGGTCTTATGCTTTCTAGTTATCACATTGTAAGTCATGCATGTTATGATTATATTATTATTCTTTCATCGAGAGGAGGTAATATTTTGTGGAAATGGGGCATCATAAGTGTATGTAATTGTATATTGGATACAGAATAAGTAGAATATCCCTTAGCTCCGAGCCTTAGATTATGACATACCATCCTAGAGTACAACACTAAGTCCTATACAATATCTACACAATTTTAGAAGTGATTAATATGTACAACTCCTCAAGCGTTTTCTATGTATAATGCTTGCTTGGTTTGACACTTCTGGAACCTAGTGACATGGCTTGTGGTATAACACATAATATATCAGCTTGCCCTACATATGTTAAACCAGCAAGTCACCACAATATTTCTAGGCGTAGATCAATCATAGCAAATATAGTAGCGTGCAGCGTCCATTTACAATTATGTCATAGGAAATATTTAATTCTGTTGAACATCTCTCCTTTTAAGTCTAATTTTTTCTGGTAATTATTGATAATGTTTATTTCGGGGCCGGATGGTTCTGTGGCACAGTGCTTGGCACGTGACCTAAAGGTTGTGAGGTTGATCCTGGTGAGAGGGGTAATGCTCATTAACCCTATCAATCAATCTTTGGAGCCATACGCCAAGAGGAGCGTTGCCTCGCCAACCCTCTGGTGATCACCCCGTGCAAGTCCCCTTGCAAGCCCCCTTCCCATACCAATTAACTCCCAACAGGAAGCATCAACTTGTCCCAGCCACAAATTTTGTGGGCGCCCCCTTGGCCTCCACTCCGGGTAATCTCTTTCAGAAATAACTTGAGAAGCAAGATCACCTTCTGGGTAACGTGCCACATGCCCATATAGCCGGAGTTGTCGTTGGTTAACTATGCTGGTAATAGGCCTTGATTCAGTCTCATGGAGCAGTCGCTGATTTGACACGAAAGTTAGTACACTCATACCTTGTTTTAACGTACAAAAGGGAAGAGACATGGGTCCGATAATGGCGATTGTTCATAGTTACCAATACTACTACAATTACATTACCAAACAAAGAGGAATAATATAGTAGTGTACATTTAATGAAGCACACTATCCAATCTGACAGTGTGAAATACCTGTACACTGTAAATATGTGTTATAATACAATAATTTAACATTCTTGATATAATAGTATACATTTAATGAAGCACACTATCCATTCTGACTGTGTAAAGTACCTGTACACTGTTAATATACACTATAATGCAGTAATTTAACACTTAATATAATAGTGTACATTTAATGAAGCACACTGACAGTGTAAATAAAGTACCTATACACTATAAATATAATACAGTAATTCAACATTTTAAAATTCAAATGTGTAATTATAGTGATGTAAACCAAGTGAGTTGGCTGTTGCAGATTTTGTCCGTCACTTCCGATATCCGTTAAAGGGAGGTCTGTAAAACCGAGGTATGAGTGTATGTTCCAAGAGCCCGCACGCAGAACCCCCTGGAGATTTACACCAGAGCTGGTTCAGCGAGTAGGCGCTGCTTCTACAGCACCTCGGCCATCCCCAGAATCAAAAGTAGGGCGAAAGGATCCTTCCACACCATTCAGGTTGCAGGGGTCCCTTGGGCTTTGCCCTGCACCCGTCATTTCATCCATCAGGCCCCTCTGATGCCTTGGCATCACAGGAGTCTGTGTGGGTGTGGATGGACCCCCCAACAAAACCAGGTCAGGATCACGGCCAAGGCCATGCCAGTGCCCAGAGCCTCGACCCCAGCCTCTACTCATTATTCTAGTTGTGGCAGTAGGAGAGTTTTACGGGGAAGGGTTGCAAGCCCCAACCCAACCAGCCAGATCAGGGACTGGGTGAGTTCATCTGCCCTTTGTGTGGTCTTATTTTCAATCCACCTGGATGTCCAACACACCCTCCTCACTAGTATGGTCCAGTGGGGGAGCCGGTTTAGTTGCCGACAGCCCGACCATGCGGCTGGTTATACTGGGTTACATAGTACCAGTAGCAGAGAACAACCCTAACCAGACATATACATAACCCTAGCATAACTATATCGTCAATAGTCACCTAGTTCAGGGGAATTATTTTATCACCTTTCTGTGACATCTGTAACTGTCTTCAACTTTGATTAAGCAATAATAACCAGCATAAAGTACAAAGTTGTCCTCAAAACAAACCTCCAGGTTCAGTACATAAATTTTGTGTTTATCTAAGCTGCAGACAGTCCCTCCTAACAGGAACAAAAGTGTTAAAGGAGACACTCGATTGTAAAAGAAAGTGAACAATGATATTAATGGAAGAAAAGAGGAAGATAAAGATTAAGTAAAGAAAGCCAAAAAATTACAAGTGGACCATCCGTTATATAATCCATATTTGTTAATTTGATAGGAGAGCATCAGAAGATGGTAGGCGACTTAATAATCTTCCTATTGAAGATAGATTTAATAGCTTAAGAAGAGCAGGAAATCAAGGTAGTTGGAAGGGTTGGAGTGATCACCCTTCTTAACAATGTTTTGAATGTAAATGAACTTGTAATTACAAGTTCACTTACACTCAGGAAGGAAGGTCAGACAGGGTGTGAGCGGAGCTCTAAGGACAATGGAAAGGACTTTGATGGTCAAGGCCAGGAAGGTTATAGATGATCAAAAGAATCTTGATATTAAATATATTGTCTAAGGATGGAGGTATGGGAGGGATAAACCCAGAATCATTCATTGCTAGTTTTTTAGCAAAAAGTTTGAATAAAAAGTTCATATTTAGAGATGGAGGAGATAACAATGAAAGAAAATAAGTGAAAAATTGTTGAAAACATGTTTTTGACTAGGTGCTATAATACACAAAGGAAGTTGGACTTGTTAACATTTTGAGACTTCCTATTGATTGATTGATTGATATATTGAGGTTAAGGCGCTGCAACTACATGGTTATATGGCGCCACCACTTCCTATTAAAAAAAAAGCTTTAAACAAATAGTAAAACAAATTTGACATGCTTTCATGTAAAGCTGAAGAAAAACTTTAAGCTTCAAGAGATAATCTGTGAGCTGTTTCTCTTTGATAGCACAAAATGTTTCAATTAAATAAAATTTAGCGGGTTTTAGTATTAGACAAGGTGTGTGGAATAGGCTACTATGTCTCCAAGCTAGAGACATCACCTCCGCAAGGAGTTTTCAGGGTTTGAACGAACTCCCCTATTTGGCCAGACAAGGATATTAAATTCTGCAAATGTAGCTATATTGGCAATAAAGCTTGTTGTAGCGAAATATGGTTTTATGTTAAACTGATGAAACTAAGGTGTTCAATACTGTGCTATCTATATAAGTATTTTTTATTGTAGATGTTCACACATCTACGTAATGAAGGAGCTATACTTCAGTTCTTGGTATATATTTTCAATGAATACACACAAAACTTTGTTTAGCTTACGTTTTTATTTCCTTCTTTCTATGTAAGAAAAAAAAATAGCAATTAGCAATATTCAAAACTTGGTGATTAAATATTCTATTTGGTAATGAATCCTGAACAATCTACACGATCATAGTTTCTGCTGTGGAAATCCAGTGAGGCCGAGGCAGTGAATGTGTTGTGAAACGTGCTGTGGGCATATATTTATTTCCACCGGAATTACATGCATTTCACGGGTAGACAGAAAACATTGTTTGGTGCAGTGTGTACGTGTGTTCATGCAGGGCTTGTGAAGGTGGGTTGAACTTTGTTAGAATATTTCCGCCTTCCAAGGGACAAGAAAACCCGTCTGTTAATACACTTGCTTGGTAGGAAGGACAAAATCACCTCCAATGGCCGGTGTCGCAGTATATTTGTCATCAAACTGCTGCTGCCTTCATGTATATTATCAAAGGGTAAGGTAAACTATGAACTTAATTATCTTAGGTAAGAACCATGGGGACAGATATCTGAAGAAAACCTTGTTATGGCATATTTACCCATGTACAATTAAAAATGAGATGCTCTTTGACTGAGCCAGTGGCCTGCAGCCACGCAGTGATATATCGTGCAATACCAGTTTTGTGACGCAGCAAAAATTATATCGGCCAGTGATATGACTGAACGTGATGTAAAATTAATAAGTGATTGAAAAAACTGGAATGAAAGTTAATTAGGTTGGGGTGGTTACTTCTTGAGTTTCACAGATGTCTTCACTCTTCAATGGTAGAAACGAATGCAAAATAATTTAATGTTTCAACTATTGGTTCACTAACAGAGTGGTGAACGATTGGAATAGGCTGGGGAGACACATAGTAAGTGCTGAGTCAATAGGTAGCTTTAAAAGACGGTTGGATGAGAGTATGGATAGAGATGACAGGTGGGATGGCTAAATATTGGATTATTCCAAGGGTGGAGGACAAGGAACTGCCTCGTGTAGGTCACCAACTGGCCTCTTGCAGTCTCCTCATTTCTTATGTTCTTAATTTGGCTGTACCACCAATTGGGTTTGTTGTTATTATGCGAAAGTTTATTTTGCAAACTGGAATGCATAACTTAATGGCGCCATTTAAGATGCTATAAGATTTTGCCCATGATTTATTTATAGTAATTGGTTTCATTCTCTACTGGGCTTCAATTTGTATCTGCCTGAATTATCGTTAATTTTAAAAATTTCCCTTTGCGGTATATGTGGATAAGTTCTTCGCACACATTTTGTATGTATATCTTGATTTTTTATCTTATTATTATCATTATAGGAGACGGTTTTGTGATCACTGCGGTGCCGAATTCTGGGCTAGTATTAACGGTACCTACTAGACCGTCGTTTGTTGAAAATACAATGTTCGAAGCTAAACATTGAATTATGAGGCAAATTGTATCCTGCTAAGAATATGGCTTAGAAAACGTCACATTTCGTAGAAACAATATGCTATCTATGCCTGTGTCTTAATTGACGGACATATTCATAAGGGATTAAGAAGATCTAATGATATGATTGGTCTGCTCAGGCCGGCCACTCTAGTCCCCATCAGAAGTGTTCTCCTTTATCTGTGACGTCATTACACCATCCTGATTTTTCCTCATAAGAAATGTATGGGACTCACCCAATGACTCGCAATAAATCGCAAACTATATGTTGTACAAATAAATTGAAAATATCATGGGAAAACCATAATTTTCTGTAACTTTTGATGCAATATGAAAGAGTGAATTGACCAGAGAAGAGTTTTGAAATATTCAGTGAGAAAGGTTGATTCCCAGCGTATTTGTTTTATTTAAGTCTATGTTCATTCATCACAGAAAGCGTGGAGGCATCAGCTGTATCGCAGCCCACACTTATGGCGTTCATGCAAATAACACAAGCATGTCGTGATATTTGGGTGTATAATCCATTCATCTGACAGAAAAATAAGATACATAAACGTATGAAAAGCGCAGCATTCAGAGAATATCGGATTACATAACGAATCTAGACGTCGAGTTAAAAAAATATATTATTTCAGTAAGCAAAACTACAATACAAAGAAAATATTGCAGCAGACAACAAATGTAATGCCAAAATGTTTTCTAGATACAGTAACAACAAGAAAAAATATTAAAAGTGGTATTAGGCCATTAAAGGATAGCGATGACAACCTCTTGACAAATAACTCTCTCTCTCTCTCTCTCTCTCTCTCTCTCTCTCTCTCTCTCTCTCTCTCTCTCTCTCTCTCTCTCTCTCTCTCTCTCTCTCTCTCTCTCTCTCTCTCTCTCTCTCTCTCTCTCTCTCTCTCTCTCTCTCTCTCTCTCTCTTTTGTCTCTCTCTCTCTCTCTCTCTCTCTCTCTCTCTCTCTCTCTCTCTCTCTCTCTCTCTCTCTCTCTCTCTCTCTCTCTCTCTCTCTCTCTCTCTCTCTCTCTCTCTCTCTCTCTCTCTCTCATACAACGGAAGGAAAAACTGGACAAATATTGATACGGAGAAGAACTAAATTGGCTATAGGAGGCATTAGAACACATTTTTTGCTGTAAGGTGTGACAAATTATAGGCTTTGAAAAGGGATACGGGTGTAGTGACGGCTGTTGAAATAGAAAGCTGATGACATGTTGAAATGGTTGGTAGAATGCAGACTCGGAGATAATGGGAGAGGAGAAAATCATCAACTTAATTTGCAAGTCTGAATCAGGTGAAATATTATGGGGGAAAACATACAGACATTATGTTAAAGAGAGGCTTGATTGCAGTGCGGTAACCATCCAGGAGGGTAAAAGGCATGTGTGGGATATATTCAGCTGAAATGAGCTGGTTTATGGGGAGCGACGCACCGCTGGTATTTGAGATTTTTAAACGTTAGGAAGCGGTCGGGGAAATTCACTGATAGTCCATTTTGGTCCTGGGTGTAAAAATGCCTTAAATGGGCAGGTGTCACTTACTCTGGAAATGTGTCAAGGTATGTGGCTCTGGCGACAGGTGAAGCTCCGTGCCGTTACCTTTTATTTCCTCCTTTTGTTAAGCTTTGCCTTTCTATTGATTTTGTGCCGTGCTCTGTTCTTCTTTCTTCTTGGGTACCATCTACATATATTTTGGAGAGGGCAAGTTGTATGTAAATAGAAAAAAAAAAAGAGTTGCTGTTTTCTCGTAGCCTACATACAACTTTACTTCATTACGTTTGACCCCCTTCTCCTCTTCCTCCCCCCCCCCACCACGGTCCAATTACCATCCCCTTTTTTTTGTCACCTGTATCTTTTTCCTTTTATCTCGACTCGCTCCTCCTCCTCCTCTGCTTTGTCTCGTGTTATCCCCTTCTTGGGCCTGCTTGGGAAGGGAGGCCGGAGGAAGGAGGAGAGGAAAACTTTGCCTTTGTTGAAGTTCGTGCAATTTGGTCGTCTTAGTGAAGTTTGAAATTAATATTTTCTCACTTTCTCTTGTACTCTTTGTGTGTGTTCCTCCTTTCTTGCAGCACGGTGTGACCTCCCGCTCTTCCTCATTTTCTCAAAGGTGCTGAATTAAAGTAGCTCTTGATTACTCTCTCTCTCTCTCTCTCTCTCTCTCTCTCTCTCTCTCTCTCTCTCTCTCTCTCTCTCTCTCTCTCTCTCTCTCTCTCTCTCTCTCTCTCTCTCCTTTGTCTTGTCTTGTCAGTGAGTCTTTTTCTGTTCTTGATTGGAGGGTGGGGGGAGGGGGGGGTGTATGTGCTTGCCTCAACGCTTTGCTCCATCTGTCGCTGCGGCCTTCCACACACACACTGCACGATAACTTACCATTGTAACGGTGTCTCGGGTCTCCTTACCATGGAGGCTGTTCAATCTCCGTTCGAGGAGCACCAACCGCCATCACGAAATTGGAATTGCAGTAAGCACATGATAATATTGTGATGGCACACTGTTGCTGATCTCTAATGTCAACACTTATTTTTGTCGAGATATAGAGAGGCACATTTTTGGCTCAAGGGTCTCCTAGCACATATGTCCCAGTTTTATCCTTGCGGCTGCTGGGTCTGCAGTCAATCAAGCAAATAAATATCCGTACCTTGGTCGCCTGTTGACTGACCTCCAGCATGATTGTCAAGGCAAGTCGAAAACAAATTTCATTCGACGCATCCATGGAGTGCCTAGGAAACTTTGAACTCCAGTTTGAGTTTTAGGGCTTACAATTTCATTCAGTCCTCTCAGGATCGATGAAATAATGATGCTTTTTATACATTAGACTCAGAGACATGGGTGGAATACCGACTTAACCTGAAGAAGAGAGAAAACTTGTATCAGCGTCAGGTTGGCAGCCAGGCGAAGGCTATATGGCATGAACAAATATGTACTTCGCATGAATAACACTCCCTTACCCTAAATGGCCCTCTATAGCAAACTCGCGCTGGGTGGTCGTATGAGAAGGGGGAGGGGGCACTAGGAAGGATCAAAGCCTAACAAGTATATACATACTCGTATACATGTATCGTCCACAAGGCGAACGTTGACCTGGTAGAATGGAAAAACCCGGCTACTGACTGCACCATAGGGAGGACCGAACGAGGTGTGTCCTCTCTTGAGAACGAGCGGATAACTGCAGCTGATGAGAGATAAAACTAACAGAGAGCTCATCAGCTGTTGCCTCATACATCGCCTCGGTTCTGGTGCCACGTTTATAGGACTCTCTCTCTCTCTCTCTCTCTCTCTCTCTCTCTCTCTCTCTCTCTCTCTCTCTCTCTCTCTCTCTCTCTCTCTTACAGGCCTGAGGCAACACAGGCCATTAAGGGAGTGTATCCATAGCCTTAAACACACACACGGGAGAGAGAGAGAGAGAGAGAGAGAGAGAGAGAGAGAGAGAGAGAGAGAGAGAGAGAGAGAGAGAGAGAGAGAGAGAGAGAGAGAGAGAGAGAGAATGGTGAAAACTTTTCGTATTACTGTCTCTCTCTCTCTCTCTCTCTCTCTCTCTCTCTCTCTCTCTCTCTCTCTCTCTCTCCCGGCCGTGGCAACACTTAACGCACCCCTTAAATTCACATCCTCCGCCCCTCATCTTCCCTCCCCCCCTCCCAACCCCAGCTTCCAGGTAAAAAGGTCACAGTGTAGGGAAATCAGCCTACACCAGCGGGAACAACAAGAAGAAGGTAAAGAAAGGGGAGCTATATATTTCTAAAGGATGCCTCCATTCATTTATCATTTTAATGGGTCGAGTGAAAATCAGGCCAAGTGCTCTGGGAGGAAATTTTACCCTTCTTTCCTCTTCCTCCTCTTCTTCTTCTTCTCCCTCTTCCTCTTCCTTTTCCTCCTCCTCCTTCTCCACTTCCCTAACGCAGGCATTTCGCACGGCAGCTAAAGATGGAATGTAGTTTGTTGTGAGGGAAAAGTGTATTCATTTACCTTTTTATTTCATTTCGAGGAAATGGTATTGGTAGGAGAGGGCTGCGAAGGGGAATGGGATGGAAGCGGAGGATTGAGAAGGTCTGGTAGGAGTGGAATACGGAATTTTTTGTTGTTGTCGGAAAGTAGCGGGAGGAAAGGGAGGAGCGGGAGGGCATAGGTTGTGTGGGAGGTGTGGGAGTGTTGGGACTGTGGTGAGCGTCAACATGTACCAGTTTTCCCCTCGGTGGGTTTGACGGATGATCTTTGATTGGTGGAAAGTATTGTTAGTTTTATATTTAGCCATCGAATGTGAGGCCTATGAATGTTGTGCAGGTATTAGTGGTGGTGATAATAACACTAGTATAGTAGTACCTAGTAATATTATAAGTATTAATGGTATTATTATTATTATTATTATCGTTATTAGTATACTTATTTTTGTTGATGTAGCACAAGTATTGATTATGGTAAACAGTTGAATATTATACAACAGTAGCCAGAATGGATATAAAAAAAACATTTATTATTACTATCAGTGTAAAAATTTCCACCACCCAGTTTGATAAGCCATGCGATATAATGTGTAGACTTATGTTAGGTCATCTCTATGTATTTTTGTCGTAGGAGACCATCATCAGCTAATGAAGTTGAATAATGGTTATTTCTATTATTGTTATTAGGCAAACAAGGGTTTGATATTATAATGATAAAAAAAACCGAGTCCAGATTCATATTCAGTATAACCAAGAACCACGATGTACCAATTTTCATTTGTGTCAGAAATAAGCTTTTTAGTATAACTCGAAAATTATGTGGTGTACGTAAAATGAGTATAGGATATAAAAGAAAAACCAGGAGACGTCCGTTCTTTTGAGCTATAGTGAAATGGAACTGGAATTTAAGTACAGATGTAAGAATGGAAAAAAGTACAAATTTTTTCACAAAGCTTACATTTTCTGCAAAAGTATTTAAAAATTGACATCAACTGATAGATATTATTGAAATCTATAACTTTGTTTCTATAACATTAAACTATAGATGTTATCGAGATCCATTACTTTGTTTCTATGCAGTTTTCATGTAGGAGTAATATTTTCGTAGTAAAATGAAAAATAATGTTCGACCTCGATTATGATGGAATTTTCGGGCCACAAAATCGAAAACCCGTATCATAATAATCAGGGAACTGAGTTCAAATCCGTGATCAGTATGCCTGACGACGCCTTGGTATAATTTTTCATAAGATGTGTCGAAATTTTGAAGAAATCTTAACCTAACTTTACCCAACCTAAACTAACGTTTTCCATCCCTTAGACTTCTTGGGTGATATCATGTTTTTTTAATAACTCGAAAAAGTATGAAGTTTACGTAAAAAATGTAGGGAGTAGTAAAGAAAGAGCAAGAGACGCGCACTCATTTAAGCTATATCAAAAAGGAATTGGAATATAAGTATAGATGTAAGAATATAAAAAAAACCCTTTTAATCAGTTGTAGAAACAGTTCTAGAAAGGGAAACCAAATAACATTAATCCGTTATAATTTTCTAAAAGGTAGCCATGGGAGAGAGTAGCCGAGGATAAAACCCCTGACAGGACATTCAAGGTATACGACTCTTTACTACATTTGATCACTAAGGTCCAGATGGATGTTGATCGGCCTTGACTGTCCTGCCACTACACCATATACCCTACTTACAAAATACACAAACTGAGAAAAATGGCGAAAAGAATACCTTCATGTCCTGTTCTTCATAGTCGTATATTTATTCCTGATTACTACAAGTTATCTCGCAGAGAAAGCGTCAGTGTAATAAATTTCTTATACTCTCCTTAATTTTCAACAGATATGCGATGGGACACACCACACAGTCAGCTCATGAATCCGTTCCAGTGGCGGAAATAGACCTTCAGGTAACATCAACAGGGCCGCGTCAACAGGTGTCTCAGGTGAGGGGCCAATCATTAATGTTTCACAAGTGCATCAGGTAGCAGGATAGAATATGTTGACAGCACACAAGCAAATAATTTTGTCGACTTTTGTTCTCGGTGTTAATGCCGTCAACCACCTGTATTTAAAAGGGGTAAAAAGGTGTATCCTTCGTAATACATCTCTAACATATGGCAATTGTTTGGAGGTCAAAACAAATAGTAAGAGAAGTAGTAACAGTTCATATGATGATTGGATTGTATCCTTCCTTTCTTCTTCCATTTCTGACGTCACCAAACTAATACAAACAAGGAATATCTGAACTCCCAGTCTACTATCCTCCTGCCTCCCGTCCTCGCGAGATGGACACCCGCGCGTGCCCTAAAACACACGCCCGCCCTTGTAATGTCCGCGCCGGGGAAATATTAAAAAAGAGCTGGGAGGAGTGGCGCCGCGGGGAGCGTGAGCGGCGTCCTGAAGGCTCCCTGGCCACTCCTTCACAGCGCGCACTAACCCACCCTCCCCTCACCCTCCTCCCCTCCATTTTTCATCAGCTCTCAGACGTGAAGCAATGTACTTTGAAGAGCTGAACGCTTCAAGCTAAAGTGATATTATGAAAAAAAAAGTCCTTTACTCTTCCCCTTTAAGGAGTTTAATTCTGTTATAGTGCATCATGCTTGTGAGTGACTGACTATGAGGCTTCAGTCAGTAAGTGCATCTGTTGATTTTAATGGGAGAATGCACTTGTAAAGTTGTGTAATAGTGGTGTTGATCGTGTTGGCTGTGGTTCCCGATAATAATAGTAATGACAATGGTAATAATAGTAATAATGATAAGTAATAATTATTATAATAATAATGATAATAATAATGATGATAATAATAATAATAATAATAATAATAATAATGATAATAATAATAACAATAATAGTAATAGTACTACTACTAATAATAAGAACGATAGTGATATTAATAATATTGAGTTTATTTATGGCATAGAGAAAGAAGACTCTTGGAAGCCTATGTTAATGCATTCATTACGCCAAACTGAGCTTTCGGAATTTTTCTCTGAATAGTTTTTTTTTTTTTTAGCGGGCACATGGGTGATACAAGGCTTTTATGGGACATATCTGTGTGTTGGTGCATAGTGGGGGTTACCTGTCCTATGTGTGCCTCCTTACTACGCCACAGGTAATAATGTGTCAAAGGTATCACACTAGCGACTCTTGTCAACTGCATGTGTTGGCTTTGTAACAAGTTAAAAAAA
>JAPQNM010000002.1:10093221-10095721 GCA_029783475.1 Metacarcinus magister
CACACACACACAGTATAATATGCACTATAGGGGGAGTGATTTGGATTACCTTTCACCAATCCCTGTCGCCAGTCGGTAGTGCTGTCGCTCTCCGTGGACACACTACACCTCGCCCTGGCTCCCCACTGGGACACATGGCTGGAAGTCACCGGCAAGATGAATCGAGTGACAATCACGGTAAAATTATATATATACAAATATATCAGTCATTTATCACGCGCTTCTATTCTGACAATTAACGATCCTACACAGTGAGTTGCACTGCTGAAAACCGAAGATTAAAATAGATAAAAAAGATAAAGTAATTGTTATTGCATCATCATTAAGACTTTTACGTGGAATATCATACAAAAAACACATGCAACAGATAAATTAGGGAAATAAATGTCAGTTAAGTTTGATACCAGCTTTTCACTTTTATATACGTATTTTCATTCTTTTATATTCGAATTGTAGTTGCTCTGAAATATTCCAGACAGTCCTGTTCACAACGTTGTGTAGTATTTAAAAATAGAAGGGCTTTCCCGTCACGTATATGTACCGTACACGCCTACCCTATAGAAAACACACAGTGTGATGCCCCACCAGCGGCAGGTGGCAGCTCCTCCCACTGTGGCCGCCACTCACGGTATCCCCTTCCAGTCAAGATGCAAGATTCCATGTTCAGTTTCTGTGTAGTACCTCTGTACCTGAGCCGTCAATCACGAGACCACTAGCCTTGGGTGTGCGTTGGTGCTTTTGTAACAATACATATTTCTGGATTCCAGATGTTTCGAGATATTGAGCTGAATCTAACCTTCGGTACATTTTAAGGATATGATAATTTCCTTTTTTAATGTTACGTTTCCTTATTCATTTTACATTATTGAAGTTGATAAGATGTTGGTTTCGCAGATTTTCTCGTGATCCTTTTCTTTTATTTCTTTACGTTTACACTCCTCCTTCGCCCTCTTCTTCCTTCAGGTCAGTTCTTTTCCCATCTCTTTTTTCCACGGTGTGTTTATTCTTAGCTGCCGTCTCCTCCAGAACCCAAGTCACGGGCTTCTGAGTGGCCGAGAGATCATGTCATGTCAACAAGAGCTATTTTCAGCGTTCGGAAAGTTGTCAAAGTTCCTACGAGATGAGGGTGGCTGGCTCCCTGGTGTTTGCTTCCATCCCTCCGCCTCGCTTCAACCCATGTCACCTAACCAGGCCATGGGTGTATCACATTTTGTACTTGTATGAAAAAAGGAAGAGAGAGAGAGAGAGAGAGAGAGAGAGAGAGAGAGAGAGAGAGAGAGAGAGAGAGAGAGAGAGAGAGAGAGAGAGAGAGAGAGAGAGAGAGAGAGAGAGAATTTGCATTTTCTCATAAACATAATTATTCATGTATGTTTTTACCTTGTTGAAGCTTTGACGCACACACACACACACACACACACACACACACACACACACACACACACACACACACACACACACACACACACACACACACACACACACACACCGCACATACATACACACCTCGACTATAGTTGTACAGACGGCAGACATTGATGGGTCCCCAGATGGCAGCACTTTTGCATGATAATGGGGCATGAAAAAAAAAAAAATACCGTCCTGGAATGGGTGAGGTGTCTTGGGGGGGGTTTAGGGTAGGGAAGGGCGGCTTGGAGGAGTAAGGGACTGGACGACATTTTATGGAACACCTCTCCTACCGCTCTTAAAACTTTAGGTGTGGTTTACGACAGAAACAATTTTTGTCCCCCCCCCTTTTTTTTTTTTCTTTTCCCCTGTAACGAGCGATACCCAAAAGTTACGTCAAGTGGCCCCCCAGAGTCTTTTTTTTTCCTATCTTAATTTATTGTTGTTATTGTAATAGAAATAGTAGTAATAGTAGTAGTAGTAGTAGTTGTTGTTGTTGTAGTAGTAGTAGTAGTAGTAGTAGTAGTAGTAGTAATAGTAGTAGTAGTAGTAGTAGTAGTAGTAGTAGTAGTAGAAGTAGAAGTAGTAGTAGTAGTAGTAGTAGTAGTAGTAGCAGTAAAAGTATTCACGTACGATATAGCTGAAGAGAATATGGACATTTTTTGGGTGCATCACTGACCATAACAATTGAGTTTTTGTCTTTTAGAGGCAACCGTGAGTAGAAGGAACCAGAGGGACGCCTACAAATGTACTTTCTGGAATGACAGATTGATCCTGTCAAATGTTGCTGGAGAAGATAGTTTAAGAGGAAGGGTGTCCGTGAAGGCGTGGAGGCTCACTCACGGAAAACTTGGAGTAAATGCAGTCAAGTGCCTCTTAGTATACGATTTATCGGAAAAAGAAGAAGAAGAAGAGGAGGAGGAGGAGGAGGAGGAGGAGGAGGAGGAGGAGGAGGAGGGTGGTATTTGTTTTGAATTGTTGTTTTATATTGAATAGTTATTGTTATATATTCTTTTAAGAAGGGATGAATTTGGTGTTTATTCAATGTAAGTAATTTAGGACAATTGATTGTTATTGGTTGTGTTTTGGTGTATCA
>JAPQNM010000002.1:10108221-10110721 GCA_029783475.1 Metacarcinus magister
AGAGAGAGAGAGAGAGAGAGAGAGAGAGACTATATAGAATGTGTCGAGGTGTTCTCAGATGGGATAAGTGGGCGGAGTGTTTGTAAATGACAGGTGGTAAAGAAGAGGTGAGGCGCTGCTGGTGGCGTTGAGTCGGCGTAGGGGAGGCTTAGATGGGCGATGACAGAGAGGGATTGGAACGGTGTGTGTGTGTGTGTGTGTGTGTGTGTGTGTGTGTGTGTGTGTGTGTGTGTGTGTGTGTGTGTGTGTGTGTGTGTGTGTGTGTGTGTAATGGAAGGAGCTGGCGGGAGGGGGGTTGGTCCTTCCTAAGCCGCGTCGTAATGAACCTGAAATTTTAAAAAGACATGAAATTACATTTATTCCAGAGCAGTGGTAATAAAATTCTTCGGATTTGCAATTGCACAAAGCACGGAAAAAAAAAGACGGAAACATAACAGTGTGGTTTTTATTGAGTATAATCTCACTCCACTGCTATTTATCCTCTTTTAATTTCAAACAAATGTAAGTAACGTGCAGACTCTGGGCAAACAACATGCTCTTAAGCCTCTCGTTGTTGTATTGAATCTTACCTCACTGAAGAATATTAATGGCGTGAGACTTTACCACTTACATAACATTTTTAAGTAATATCAATGTCCTTTAGGGATTGGAACTAGCTTAAAACTTTTAGCTTGTAGTGTAAGAAAAAACTCCTTGAAATACCATCTCAAGTGGAAATATACATCTGGATTTTGTTGGTGAAGATCTCTCGCTCTCTCATTTTGTTTCCTCTCTCTCTCTCTCTCTCTCTCTCTCTCTCTCTCTCTCTCTCTCTCTCTCTCTCTCTCTCTCTCTCTCTCTCTCTCCTCTCTCTCTCTCTCTCTCTCTCTCTCTTCTCTCTCTCTCTCTCTCTCTCTCTCTCTCTCTCTCTCTCTCTCTCTCTCTCTCTCTCTCTCTCTCTCTCTCTCTCTCTCTCTCTCTCTCTCTCTCTCTCTCTCTCTCTCTCTCTCTCTCTCTCTCTCTCTCTCTCTCAATTTTCCTGACGTATACTGAACTTTCCGCTCCCTCCTTACGCTCCGTCTTCTGCACGTGCCATCCAAGACCTTTTGGAGCAGCGTAGGTGAATGGTTGGAGAAATGGGTAGTTTTGAACCAACGCTTACCCGTGTTTCATGTATATATGCAAATCTATGCCGCATTTAAAGGGAGAGAGAGAGAGAGAGAGAGAGAGAGAGAGAGAGAGAGAGAGAGAGAGAGAGAGAGAGAGAGAGAGAGAGAGAGAGAGAGAGAGAGAGAGAGTTTTGAATAGGGACACCTCTCAACTCACTTCCTTACTGGCTTACCTCATCCCATGGCTGTCTCATCACTCTTTCCTTTTACGCTGTGCTTCACTTCTCTCTCTCTCTCTCTCTCTCTCTCTCTCTCTCTCTCTCTCTCTCTCTCTCTCTCTCTCTCTCTCTCTCTCTCTCTCTCTCTCTCATTCTCTTCATTCCTTTCCCACATCAAGTCATGTCCTCATAAAGAAACACATTTCAACAAGGAGAAATTTGATCAATGTTGCGTAACTTCCTTCCGGAGAATAAAGACAATGAAGATCAGAACTTCAGGTGGTTTTCCAAAAGCTCATCAGTTAACCCATTTATGTGAGTTGATTCTACTAGATGTTCTTTAATGCCTCGTTGTTTTTTCTTTTTTTTGGTAGCTGTACAGTATTGTTGATGATATTCGACGACTTACATGGATTTACATTGATTATTTGTATACTCGTATTATGGTCCAATTCGCGTTGGTTTATAGTTAGTGACGATGAATGTTTCTGGACGACAGGGTTTGGGACTGGTAGGGTTAGTGTTTGACAGGGTTCAGGGACTGGCAAGAGCTGGTGGTTGGCAGGGTTTGGGCAAGAGCTGGTGGTTGGCAGGGTTTGGGCAAGAGCTGGTGGTTGGCAGGGTTTGTGCAAGAGCTGGTGGTTGGCAGGGTTTGGTGATTAGTAGAAATTAGTGTTTCGCAAGGGTTAATAGTAGTCAGGGTTAGTATTTGGCAGGGGTTAGTTAGTTAGCTGGAAATCGGAACCGGCAGGGTTTTGTGGTTGGCAGGACTATTGACTGGCAGGGTTAAGTGGTTGGTAGGCGTTGGTGAATTACATAATTTGTGGCTGACAAAGATGATGATTGGCAGGGGTTGGTGACTGGCAGGGGTTAATGTTTGAAAGGTATTGATGACTGGCAGGGGTTAATGTTTTAAAGGTATTGATGACTGGCAGGGGTTAATGTTTTAAAGGTATTGATGACTGGCAGGGGTTAATGTTTTAAAGGTATTGATGACTGGCAGGGGTTAATGTTTTAAAGGTATTGATGACTGGCAGGGGTTAATGTTTCAAAGGTATTGATGACTGGCAGGGGTTAATGTTTCAAAGGTATTGATGACTGGCAGGGCTTAATGATTAGTAGTTAGGAATTGGTGGGTGGCAGAAGTTGTTTTTTTGGCAGGGTCTGGTGACTACTAGGGGTTGGCGAGTGATA
>JAPQNM010000002.1:10118221-10125721 GCA_029783475.1 Metacarcinus magister
TATGTTGTGAGGGATCAACACACACACACACACACACACACACACACACACACACACACACACACACACACACACACACACACACACACACACACACACACACACACTAACAGTTGATCAGTTCTGCACTTGACATAAACCCCGATGTAAACAGTTATTAAGAGTGGCCTCGTGGTTATGGCAATACTAATCATGTAATGAGTAGGATGGCGGCATTGAAGGAGGTTGTGATGGTGATAGTGATAGTGATAGTGGTGTTAGGTCCTTGCATCCCCGTCACTCCGTCATCTCCATTGGCTTGCTTACATTTATTTAGAAAGACCGTGTTGACGTAACAAGCTTAAGGATGGCTGTTTTTAAAGCCTTTACAGCCTATTATCATCATGATCTATCAGAGAATGCAGCAAATTGATATATAAAAAGAAAAACATGTGTTATAGGAAATATAGGTCCGATAAGGTTAATTGTGGCAAGGAGGTCAGCAGGTGGCCTCGTGTGTCCTATGTCTATATCGTGGATTATTTTGTGTTATACCACTAATTTTACCACTCATGATGAAATAAAGACATAGGATAACCTATTAACTCTTCATTGATGGTGTGGTGAACGAGGTGAAGTTTACTAGTCAACAGCAAAACACTTGTTACGTGGGAAGGTGGTTTAAGTTAGAGGGAAATGTTAAGCTACAACACACCTTGTAAAAGACGATTTAAGCCTCCATGTTATAGGCAAGGTGCGTAATTAATTATTATCAATTAGGATGTGGAACTGGAAATGTTGAAAACAAAACGTAATGGTAGTTTTATCTTATTAAATGTCATTTGTTGATAATCTCTTGAAACGTAATGATGATGGACTTTTTAAACTAATTATGACGTCCTTAAATCACCTCCTAACAGTCTAGGTGACGCAGTGTGAACGATCCTGAAATAAAACTATACAATTAAGTATTACGTGAGGCCTTAATAATGTGGCGAGACAGTCAAGGTCGACCTCGGTGCAGAGCCTCTCCACATTTATCAAGTTAGTTGGGTTAGAATCGTTTAAGATAGTTTGGCAAGGTTACATTACTACAGAAGTTACAGGTAATTGGTACAGAGAATGTAATTGCTGAAAGAATAAAGAATTCCTCCAAGGTATAATGAGTGTTGTTAGTCAAGGTGGAGGTGATGGGCCTGGTGGGTTACTGTGTGGTGGGTCAGTGAGTTTTTCAGTTAGATTAATGACTATTAAAATATTATGCACTAAATATGAAATAAACCTATACTTGCCGCTCAATGAATGCTCATCACACACAACGAGATGTATTTTTCCAACCTATGAAACGTTTGCTGCTACTTCCCTTGGCTTTCTAGTGTTACATTTTTCCTCTTTTCCTTTCATAGCTCATATCCACCGCTGGTAGTGTATAATATATTGTTTATAAAAAGACTTTGCAACACCAATAACTTCACAAAACATTGGCAGATTTACTTATATGATTGCAATGCCTCATCTCTTGGTAGAATCTCGGTCTCTCAATTGCATCTGAGACCTCATTTTGTCTTCACTGAGATTGCTATGGCGACACGGAATAACAACCTATACAGTGAACGTAGTAGTCGTGGGATAGTGGTAGCAGCGAGGATCGAGATGTTGCTTTTGGCAGTGAGTGTGGTGATGATGGTGGTGGTGGTACTTGTTGTGATTGTGTTGGTGGTACGTTGGTGGTTGTACATAAGGTGATGACAGTGATGACGGACAGAGGGCAGTGACATACTCGTAGTAGTGGATGTGGCGGTGTGGGTGATGATAGTGTTGTGGTGGTGCTGGCGTTATGGTGAGGGCATTGCAGGATAAGGTATATTGGTAGTATGTACTGATGGTGTTCATTCTACTAGTGGTGGTGATAACATCGATATTACTGGAGGTAGTGGTGTGATGTTATTACTATTATTGTTGGTGGTGGAAATGTTGATGTTGGTGATGGATGGTGTTGAAGTTAGTGGTGGTGGTGGTGGTGGTGGTGAGCGTGTGCGTGAGCCTCGTGGGAAAGTGCATCTCCAAAGGGTTGAAATGACCTCCACAAAAAACACTTACTGATGGGATGAGCGTGTGTCTTAGTGCTCCTTCCTGCTTCCCTCTAGTCCACCTGCAGTGCTCAAAGGGTACCTGTAGCAAGGGGTGAGGGAGTGGCCAGGTGGAGAGAAATGGGTTGGGTGGTGATTGAAGTGGGTGGGCAGGTGGATGGAATGTTTCACCAGGTAAGAAGGAAAAAGGGTGGTAGGGAAAGAAAGAGTAAGGGGAAAAAATTGAAGGATGTGATGAGGAGAGAAAAAAGGAAGAAAAGGGTTAATAAGGAAGGTCATGGATAAAGAAGGGAGGAAGGAAAGAAAGAAAGAATGAAGTGGAGAATGAAAAAAAGGAGAAAATGGATGCTTGCTGGGAATATAGTTTATGTCAGGATTGAAGAGGAAGAACGTACGTTGCTGACACATGATGGAGAAATAAATATATAAATGCATAAAGATAGAAAGAAATGAAAGAAGAGCACGAAGGTAGAATTACACTATATTGGTATTTGTGTTTGTTTGTGTGTTTGTGTATCTGTGTATGTGTGTGACTGTGTGTGTATTTGTCTGTGTGTGTGTGTGTGTGTGTGTGTGTGTGTGTGTGTGTGTGTGTGTGTGTGTGTGTGTGTGTGTGTGTGTGTGTGTGTGTATCTGTGTATCTGTGTATGTGTGTGTGTGTGTGTGTGTGAAAGAGATAAATTAATACCTCGTGATTGGTTCTCGGTAACGGTGTGAAGAGGTTTCTTATTGGTCTATCGAGGCCGAGCGCAGTGAAGTGTGATTGGACGATATTTTGGTTGTTTGTGAGCACTGGTGGGGATTTGGCGCGCTGTGTGCTGTGTGCTGTGGCTTATTGGTGAGAGAGTTGGTGATGAGGGGTGGGTGATATTAATGTGGCGGCGGCGGCGGCAGTGGTGGTGGTGGTGGTGGTGGTGGTGATGGTGGTGGTGGTGATGAAGGGACGAGGAGAAGCTAGTGTTGGAGGTTGAATGTAGTGACGGTGGTGTTAATGGTGTAGTAAATGGTATTGGTTGTAGAAGTAGGTGGCGATGTGCGTTGTGTTTGTGGTGTAGCAGTAATGGTGGTGATGCTAGTGGTGGTGTTGAGGTTATGATGGCATGACTAATGTATGCGTATTGGTAGAGTCACTGTATGTTGTGTGTTTGTGTTGCTAATGATGGTCTTAACTTGCTTTAATTAAGCTCATTTGTGTTTGCTGTAATGGTCGGCGTCTTGGGTGCCGTGGTGGTGGTGGTGGTGGTGGTGGTAGAGTGGTATTTACAATGGTGGTTGGTGGTAGTGGAGAGGTAATGGAGCGTTGGTAACACTGTCTACCACCTGCTCCCCTTTCCTCCAACGAAAGAGCAGTTCTCAACAAATTTGCCTTAACCCTCTTTTGCTCTCTACCGCGGTGTACTTTGTATCCCCCACCTGTGTTTCTCTCTCTCTCTCTCTCTCTCTCTCTCTCTCTCTCTCTCTCTCTCTCTCTCTCTCTCTCTCTCTCTCTCTCTCTCTCTCTCTCTCTCTCTCTCTCTCTTGATATAATGAGGTTCACCACATATTTCCGTCGGGGCATCCAGGTTCTATCTTTAGGAGGCACGAGAGATCCTGTTTCCTATTTCCCCGCCACAAGGAGTTAAGTTAAGCGGGTAGGCACAAAATTTACTTAAAAATACAATCTGGATACTCATTTTTAATCTGTATATTTACTCTCAACATCTTGGATTCACGTAACTCACTTAGCAGGGTACTTATTACAGAATATTCCCTCTTCCCTCTTTGTTTGGCCTCTTCGTCCTCTTTTTTTTATCGTTTCTCCGGTGGTCTTGTGCCCCTTCTGTCCCCCAAGACTCCATTTCCACTTTCATTAACTCAAGGCTCGAATGGAAAGGAAGTGGGAGGAAAGGAAGAAAATAGAGAGAGAGAAGGGAGAGTGGAGAGTAGACGAGGGGCGACGGAGGATGGGACCGTAATAGGGAATAAAAGTTTTACTTAAATGTATTCTGATAAACTTGTGTTTATTTCTTTAATTGCTTGTCTGAACCAAATCAGTGCTCGGGGAAGTTCTTTGATGGTTCATTCAGGCGAAAGAGAGGGAACGGAGAGATGGGGGACGAGCCATGTTGTATTTATCTTAATGTTTTGGTCCACGCTGCCTCTTGGGTGCACTCACCATAACACACAGAGGCGACAACCACCATCCTAGCCATCAGAAGACGTCCATTTGGGAAAAACTTGAAAAATTCTGAACCTATCTGAGTGAAAGAGGAGTTATTTCACGAGTTATAATTGAAGTTTAAACATATGGTGGAACAAATAATTTTTTTGTAGTACTATTGTATAATTAATAGGTACTACATCAATGGAGTTAATTTGTTTTGTTATCTCTTTCATATTTCTCTCTCTCTCTCTCTCTCTCTCTCTCTCTCTCTCTCTCTCTCTCTCTCTCTCTCTCTCTATATATATATATATATATATATATATATATATATATATATATATATATATATATATATATATATATATATATATACATGAGAGAGAGAGAGAGAGAGAGAGAGAGAGAGAGAGAGAGAGAGAGAGAGAGAGAGAGAGAGAGAGAGAGAGAGAGAGAGAGAGAGAGAGAGAGAGAGAGAGAGAGAGAGAGAGAGAGAGAGAGAGAGAAGGTGTTTGTGTGTATAATAAACCTATTCTTATGTATGTATCAACATACTTTTCTCAGAATTCCGTAAAAAGCGGTACAGTGACGAACTCACTTTTAACTAAATAATGCTCATTTTTCATCAAGAGATTCTCTGAAACCTTTGTTGTTGCTTTTAACATTTCGAACCTTCTCACAGTTTGACATAAATCTTTAAATTACGTACTACCGTCCTACATATTTTATAACTCTCTGTACTTACATCTCAGAATTTCTGTGGCGATCTAGTGATGCTTTGGTACACTTATGATGACTTTTTTTCTTTCTTCTAAACTTAACGCTAGTGGAGCTCCGGGCGTTCTGTTCTGTCAACCACTGTTTGTACCATTATGTAATGAAAAGTAGAAAGTTTACTATCGTGTCCACTCCTAAGTTGACAAGCGTTCCTCATTATATTCATACATAACTCCAAAAAACATTGTTTCATAATGCTTGACTTGATTTTCACTATTTGTGGATGAGACAAGGAGAACTCGGTCGTGTTCAATACCTTGATAATTAAATTTCTTCAGTATGAACTAAACATAAACTTTCAGGCAACTATCACTTGTGTAGCTGCAATCACTAAATTGATCTTCTCTACAATGATACTCAGATCATACTTCATTAAGAACCACAACTTGAGGTTTGAATTATCGGTATCTGAAGTATCTTTACTCTTGTTTAATCAACGTCATCGAATTTATGGTTTGTGCAATATTTAAACTTATTCATCTTCCCTCAAACAGATTTCGGATCTATCCATGAGACCTTGCTGGAATACGCCTTTAATGTGTGTTTATGTGTTGAGGTAATTTATGCGATTATCTATCTATCTATCTGTCTCTATTTATCTGTCTATCTATCTATCTATCTATTTATCTATTTATCTATTTATTCATCAATCTATCTGTCTATCTATGTATCCATCCATCCATCTATGTAACTATCTGTTTTTATCGGTCTATCTATCTATCTGGAGTAGGTACTTTATATTGTTAAGTATGGTCACCCAACCAGTAAATTAGTAAATGTCAGAGTTGCGTAAAAGGATGCGGAAGAACAGGAATACGTGCATTGTTTTCCATTTACGCCGTGAGTGTTGGTGCCTCACACGTCACGCATCCCTCCCTGGTGGGCGAGTGTAGCAGCTTCCACCTCAACCTGCTGCTCCTCCCGCGGCCTGACGAGAACCTTTTAAAACAGCGGCAACCGAATGACTTAATCAGTGTGAGTACGTGAAATAGTTTTAATTGATAGAACTATTACTACACGAGTCTGAAGTTTCAAAATTGGGCTTCTCGTTACAGGGTAGGAAAGATGATAACTTTTTAGTAGCAATATGAAGTGAATTTTTCGTATAATACATGTCAAATTTAGTTATGAAGCGTAGATCTTTGTGTTTCAGTAGACTAAACTGAACACATTCCCCAGTATCTTGTTTTCTGAGTGTCGGTATGGTCAGTGAGTTTCGTCAAGCTTAATAAAAATAGCTGAATGTTAACAGCGACAAGAGTATTGTTCCAGAGAGGCATTGTTCGTCACCTACTGTAAATGCATTGTTTGTCCTCGTTAGCTGATGCATCGGTATTTATTATTCTATCTAAATCATTGTATTGCTCATCGTTTAAACTTTAATGCAACACTTACATTTCACTTTCCCTTGTAAAAAATAAATGTATCTGTCAATTGAATATGATTTCTTACTAAAGGGAATTGTGCATGGATAAGTATTAGGCACATATTAAAAAAATCTAGAAAGCATTCTAAGATTTTGATTCCTGTAGTATATAATGAAGTTATTTTCGAAGTTATAGGATTTTCTGTTACATTCTTCACTCCGTCATCATTCATGCAAAGTGATCATGTTGTGTTGTTTGATGCTAAGAATAATGTGGTTTTTTTTCCACGCCGTGAGCCTTTAACCTAATGATGTTAGTAAGGTCAACTTAAAGGGTTTGAGTCTTTTGAATTTTAAAAAGACTATTGAAGCAACATTTTGTAGTTGTTTGATGGAAATAATAATATATAATTAACTCATTACCTTTTATTCTTTGGTCGTGCTGTGATTTATCCAGCACGTGACCCAGGATATCAAGGTATGACTCTCTTAGATATTGAACTTCCTATGAGGTCGGTCAAGTCAGATTCTTGAGAAGCAATTACATATGAGTTCATTTGGACCACTATTTTTTATATGAGAATGTAATAAATTCATATCAACTAGAATCTGAACTGTTATGGAACACGTAGAAAGGAAAATTAATAGGTAATAAATCATATTCATAGTTATAGGGAAATACATACATTATAAATCCCTGTATGTAAAAAATATGAAATCAATTATCAGGTTTCATGATTGGGTCAAATAACTAAAATGTACCGTAATTAGTTTAGTGCACAGCTTGTCTTTTGTTTATTTCACGATAATCACGGTCAACGATACAATATGTGAGCCAGCAACAATAGCAGCTGCGTGTGTGTGTGTGTGTGTGTGTGTGTGTGTGTGTGTGTGTGTGTGTGTGTGTGTGTGTGTGTGTGTGTGTGTGTGTGTGTGTGTACTTGATAAATTAATCATGATTTTGTTTGAGAATAAAACAATATACTTTAGTAATAACATATTCTGTCTGTCTGTCTCTCCATCTCTGCCCCCCTCTATCTCTCTCTCTCTCTCTCTCTCTCTCTCTCTCTCTCTCTCTCTCTCTCTCTCTCTCTCTCTCTCTCTCTCTCTCTCTCTCTCTCTCTCTCTCTCTCTCTATCTTTTTTTTT
>JAPQNM010000002.1:10128221-10133221 GCA_029783475.1 Metacarcinus magister
CTGGCTGTATATCAATCAATTTATCTATATCTATATCTATATATCTTTCTTTCTCTTTCTTTCTTTCTCTCTCTTTTTTCTTTCTTTCTTTTGTTATTTTTTTTTCTCTCTCTCTCTCTCTCTCTCTCTCTCTTTCTCTCTCTCTCTCTCTCTCTCTCTCTCTCTCTCTCTCTCTCTCTCTCTCTCTCTCTCTCTCTCTCTCTCTCTCTCTCTCTCTCTCTCTCTCTCTCTCTCTCTCTCTCTCTCTCTCACACACACACACACACACACACACACACACACACACACACACACACACACACACACACACACACACACACACACACACACACACACACACACAACCCCCCACCCCCACACACACACAACCCCCCACCCACACACACACACGCTCAATTTCTTTCTCTCTCTCTCTCTCCTCTCTCTCCTTCTCCTTTCTGTGGGCAGGATGGAGGAGGGGACTGTCAAAGAGAGCGGACAGATAGAAGTTGGAAAAAAACTTCGACTAAGGGAAAGGCCGCGGTTGAGATGGACAGCTTGTGTAAGGATAGATGTGTGGAAGTGGAAGGTTGGAGGAGGGAGGAGGGTGGAGGGAGGGACCGCTGCCAGTAGGAGGTAAAGAGGTAGGAGGATAAGGAGGGAAAGCTTCCAACAGAGGGGAACATAAGAAGGTTGTAGGAGTGAGGGGAGGAAGGGTGTAGGAGTGAGGGGAGGAAGGATGTAGGAGTAAGGGGAGGAAGACTAGGAATAAGGGAGGAAGGCTGTCGGAGTGAAGGGAAGAAGACTAGGAGTAAGGGAGGAATATTAGGAGTGAAGGGGGACAGCTGTCAATAGATGGGAGTGGAGGGAGGCTGTGGTAGTGAGGGGGACAGCTACAGAGGGGAGTGAAGGGAGGCTGAAGGGGGGAAGGATAGATGAGCATCAGTAAGTCATGAGGAATTAACATCATGATTTGGATGAATGGCTTGTGGATGTCCGCTTTTTATCATTATTCATCTCACGTCGTTGAGCTGAAAACTATCAGGAACCTCCCATTGAAAAAAGGAAGGTCAATATCAGGTCAGCCTAACCAGGGGTCACTTCAAAGGTCAATCACCTACTTTTGTTTATCTTTCCTTTTGTTGGGGGAAGTAGGGAGGAACACCCCCCTCACCCCCCCTCCCCCGCGGCTTAACGGAATGAGAAGGAGATGATGATGATGATGATGATGAGGTTCATGCACAAAGGGATGCTAGGCTGAGTTAGGTCGAGGGTCAGTGAACCCTTTTTTTTTCTTTATTGCGTATTATAATAATCGTCTCATGGCTGCTGATGAACACCTTAACGGGCTAATTGTGTTCGGTGCTTGTTAGTAAATTTACTGGGTGTCCGATGGCGGTGATGATGATGATAAACAACGATGAAGATGATGGCAATAATGACGATGACAGTGACTATGTCGATGATGACAGTGATCAGGATGACGACGATGCTCGTTAACAAAGTGACGGTTCCCACTGTTGGTGTTTTATATCATCATCATGTAGATAGTGATGTAATCATCCTACATAAACATGCTTTACCATCCTGTCTTTTAAAATCATAGTTGATATATAATAAACTTTATTTTCGTATTTCTATTTGTGAAATTCAGAATGCATTAAAAGCGCCACAGGAAGTAGCAGTCCGGCGAATATTATTTTATGTTATTCTAGGGGAAGAAAAAAAAGTTTGTGCCGGAAAGTTATTTTAATGGCAAGTGGGAACAAAAATATATTTACTTTTCGTGCCGCTTTATTCACATGAACCTTTATTTCTTTTTTCCTATCCTCACACTGGCGTATCGTGGAAGCTATTCCCTGCGGTAGTTATGGTATTTGTCCGATAGGGAATGGCACATTATTTTGGGTAAATCGAAATGCAAGTCCACCTCAAGCCTGTTGTGGCCCCGTTGTTACCCAGCTGCTGCTCGGCCAGTAGTGAGGAGGCAGAAAGTGGAGGCGAAGCTCTTGCAAGGCACGAAGTCCAAGCAGTCGACCGAGGCTCTCAAGTGACTGCTGAACCCCTCCCTTCCCTCTCCACATCCTTTATCCCTCCCTCCTCCGTCTCTTCTTCACTTGATACCCATAGCCTATGCCGCCCTGTTTAGATCCTCCGTGCCACACACACACACACTCTCTCTTTCACACACACACACACACACACACACACACACACACACACACACACACACACACACACACACATACATACACACACACATACATACACACACACACACACACACACACACACACACACACACACACACACACACACACACACACACACACACACACACACACACACACACACACACATGCCCATACGCACACACACACACTCTCTCTCTCTCTCTCTCTCTCTCTCTCTCTCTCTCTCTCTCTCTCTCTCTCTCTCTCTCTCCCTCTCTCCCTCTCTCTCTCTCTCTCTCTCTCTCTCTCTCTCTCTCTCTCTCTCTCTCTCTGTTGGCAGTTGAAGTAGGCATCAAGGATACTAAAGTTAAATCAATTGATAAAGAGTTGTAAATGTTTGAAAAATGATGTAATGAAAGATCCATAAGAGCGTGTATTCAAAATGGTGCAAAAGATGTTGTGAGATTGGGAGGCATTCAACCCCGAAACGACGACGGTGATCCTTCCCTCCCTGTGCAACATATTTTCTGAAAAAGGTGTTGGGGAGTTAGGAATCTTCTCGTTGTAAAAACACTGCCTCCATGGAAAGCTCATCGATCGCCTTAGTTTTTTTTTTTCTTATCTTTTTTTTATTTATTTTATCTTTTATTTTTGTAGGATTTACGAACGTACAGGCAACTTCGTAGAATGTTTTTTTTTTTTTTTTCATCTCGCTACGTGGATGAAAAGCAACAGTACGATATGCCGCAGGTCCGCAGATTAAATTCTACCAAGTAGGGAATGGGGGGCAAAAAAACAAAAAAACATGGCACAGTGAAAGTGAAGCGTTGAAACTGAAACGTTGGAACGAAAACGTCAAAAATGAACCCCAACTCTCTTTAAAAACAGAAAAACATCATCCTGCGCGTTGATGATTCTTTTTTTTCTTCATCAATTTCGTTTGCAAGTCTATAGTTACATAAAGGAAATAATATACAACTCATCACGTAAAAAGGTAGCCATTTGTTGTGGTATTGACATTAGTGAATCTTGGTGGTTTGGTTTCTTTCAGTCCCTCGGTGGAGGAACAGGCCAGCCGACATGGACAATAGATTCAGTGTACCTGTCATCCTGTGTAACGCATTCTCTCTCTCTCTCTCTCTCTCTCTCTCTCTCTCTCTCTCTCTCTCTCTCTCTCTCTCTCTCTCTCTCTCTCTCTCTCTCTCTCTCTCTCTCTCTCTCTCTCTCTCTCTCTCTCTTTCTCGTAATTTTATAGACAACACGACTTTTCCTACACATTTGAAGTAGTATTTGGAAAGAAGAAAACAGGAAAAAAGAAAGAAAATTTATAAAAATGAACACAATAAAATGGAAAACAACAAGATTCACACTCTCCTTTTCTATCTTGCTTCGTAGGATAACACAAAAGTTCCCAGCCCAGGGTGGTTAATCAGTCCTCTGCCTTCGTATGTTGTTTTCACTTTCCACGACACATGCATTGAATATACAGACTTGCGTTTTTAAAAGCTCCCACGTCTCACATTAGATAATACTCTTAATTTTTTGTTTTCTTCCTCTCTCTCATTTGCAACATTTCCTTGCAAAAGCTTTTACACTGAAATGTTTTCCATGCCTTTTTAAAATTTAATTTCTTTTATGTTCATATTTCTCTTTCGTAAGCTTTACATTCCCTTTATTTTTGTATTTGTTACGTTCTGCTCTTGGGCTTCACTGACTCTTTACTAACCTGACAGTCTTTTTCGAACCTTACACTTCTCATCTCATCCCTCCCCCTCCCCCTCCTCCAGTACACACACACACACACACACACACACACACACACACACACACACACACACACACACACACACACACACACACACACACACACACACACACACACACACACACACACACACACACACACACACACACAATTTTTATCTTTCTTTATGTATACATCTGTCCTCTCTCTCTCTCTCTCTCTCTCTCTCTCTCTCTCTCTCTCTCTCTCTCTCTCTCTCTCTCTCTCTCTCTCTCTCTCTCTCTCTCTCTCATTCCCCCTCTACCTTACTGGTGATAGCTTCGGAAATGTCAGAATCCCGTGTACCCTTATGGAAACTACACCATTTACTGCATTTACGGAAATATAAAAGCACTAGAAGCTTTTATTTGCGATTCAATTTCCCCCGAGTAAAAGTGGCCCTAGATCTGCTCAGGGATTTCCCACTACAGGACCCGAGAAGAGACTAAATCCTACCAGAGAATGATGACGCCTGAGAGAGAGAGAGAGAGAGAGAGAGAGAGAGAGAGAGAGAGAGAGAGAGAGAGAGAGAGAGAGAGAGAGAGAGAGAGAGAGAGAGAGAGAGAGCACTTGAATGGAAACCAGATGCCGGTAATGTAAAATAGATCCCAGTGAAAATTTTATGTACAGCTGAAGGACTGAAAAATAGATTTCTTTGGTAGTGAAAAGAGGGGTGGGGGGTAGGGGGGAGGGGGGGGGGTGAAGGGGATTTTTCTCTAGTTTGTATTTCTGATCATCCTAATTTTATGGACGTAACATTCTGAAACTGTTTGGCTTTGGCAATTCATTCTCAAGTTTCCTTTGTATGAGAAACTCGTGAATTTCCGTTTTCTCCCTTCAAGAATCGTTTTTTTTTGCTTAATATTTTTTTCATACTCCTCTTCCCCGTTCCGTTTACTTGTTTACCTCCTCCTCTGCCTTGTTTGTCTCGCATTTACTTTTCTCTCCACTTACCTCCACCCTTCTCTCTCTCTCTCTCTCTCTCTCTCTCTCTCTCTCTCTCTCTCTCTCTCTCTCTCTCTCTCTCTCTCTCTCTCTCTCTCTCTCTCTCTCTCTCTCTCTCT
>JAPQNM010000002.1:10138221-10145721 GCA_029783475.1 Metacarcinus magister
TGCGCATAGCTAAGGCCAAACATGGGTCACAGCCATGCATTAGCCACAACCAGATCCACGCTGCAGCCATAACCACAGACACAGTCCAATCAACCATACACAAACCATAGCCACTCAAACCACAGCAACAAGACTCAAACGAAAGAGCCACCCACACACAGAACTTCAGTTAGCTCCCCTCATGGAGTGTGGAAGGGTACATTTATTCTGGAACACATTTTGCTGGATGTATATCGAGAGTATTCCAGGGACTCCCAAAATGTTGCTACACTATCGACCTCGAATGAATGTCTGGAGGTGACGGGTGGCTTGGATGCACGCGTGACATTGGACAGATAGACGGCACGGTCATTACATTATATTTGGCTCAATGTGTCCCGCTGAGGCAGCCTGCAGGATGACCCCAAAATATTTTGTAGTCATAGCGCTCAGAAATGGTCCTTCCGTTCCCCAAACCATTCCCCTCCATCCACACGCCACTCTTCTCCCTGCACACCCGACATCCGTTCCTCCCCCCTTCATTGCCCCACAGTCCTGCCTCCACATCCCATAGCCATACGTCAACACACCATAGCATTCCAGGCCTTTCCCCTCGAGTCTATTTCCCCTCCAAGTCACATCTCTACTTTCATCACCACTTTCTCTCTCTCTCTCTCTCTCTCTCTCTCTCTCTCTCTCTCTCTCTCTCTCTCTCTCTCTCTCTCTCTCTCTCTCTCTCTCTCTCTCTCTCTCTCTCTCTCTCTCTCTTCCCCTGCACGTCACTCTTTCTCCTCCACCATTTTTTTCCACCTCCACTTGCCTGTAGACTTTTTTTTGACTCCACAGCACATCTCCCCACACCACATTCCCCTCCAGCACCCAAATCCACCTCGCTCGCTGTAACTCAGAAACGCGTACCGCCTTTGACATTCCTCACAAACCTTGGCTATAAAAGTTCAGTTAAAGTCATCATACGAAACGAAAGGCCCCAGAGAGAGAGAGAGAGAGAGAGAGAGAGAGAGAGAGAGAGAGAGAGAGAGAGAGAGAGAGAGAGAGAGAGAGAGAGAGAGAGAGAGAGAGAGAGAGAGAGAGAGATCCCTTTAGCAATATGCTATACAGTATCGTATCGATTGGCTTTAAAAGAACGACACTTTTCCCCTCCCTCCTACTCCAGCGCATCAGAGTCTTGTCAAGTTTAAAACTCAGCTCAGACGCGAGACGAACATAATGCGAGACTAACTGACGAGCGTTGTGAAGTGTTGTCAGTAAAAGCAGGACTAGAGTGCCATCGCCGGGAGCGGGTGGCGGGGACGGGGCAGGCCGGGCAAGGGATGTTGGACTCGACGGGGGGGAGGGGAGTGGCTGGCAGCTTTTGTAAAGTTTTCCCGGGTTAGCGTCGTCACCGCTCTCCTAATGACAGAACCAAAAACTTGATTATTCTTTTCCTGTGTTTGCTTTTACTTGGGCGGCAATCCAACACTTCTCCACTACTACCACCTGTGTCTCCGTGTGTTGGTTGCTTTTTGCTCCATCGCTTGTGTGTTAAAGGAGCGGGAAGCGTGGTGGTGGTGATGAGCTCGAGGACACAGTTGAAAGAAGACAAAACACGAGGAAGAAACAACGAACGAAAGTGTGCGAGTAGTGGAAGTTTGGAAGATTTTGTAATGGAAGTAAACAGGGAGGAACAAGAAAAGGCTGCTCGTTGTGTTGAGGGGAAGATAATTGTGGTACGTGTGGATTGTGTGGATGGTTCGTTTAAACATTGATTGGATGTTCTGGATATTTTTGTGTCTGTTGTAAGGTGGAGGCACGTGAGTTAATGGGTGTTAGGTGGAGGGTGAAGGTTGTAAAAAGAGGGGAGGAGGAGAGGTAATTAGGGTCTCCGAGGTGAAAAAGGAGATGGGGAGGGGGATATGTCGTGGAGGGAGGGGGAGGAAGGGGTTGAAGGGGCTGCGGTAGAGGAAGGAGGGGTGATGTAGGAAGGGGAACGCACCTCGAGGGGAGGACTAGAGGGCGGTGCTCTTGGGGATTGTGCTCATTACCTCCTTTTAGAAATTTTCAGGTAATGGAAAGTCTCGTTATCCCGCGACACACGGCATCTTCTGCATAAGCGATTTGGCGAGATTCAACGGAGGAGGTAGCGAGTGAAGGCAAAGGAGGAGGAGAGCTACAGTGGAAGGGGGAAGAGTACAGAGACACAGACTGAATCGGAAATGTATGTAGGCTGTGGAAGTTAGATCACCTTTGCGCACAATCTTTTTTGTGAATCTGATGTTGTTTTAGCTGGCTGCTCTCCCACTCCTTGTACTGTAATTCTGCCGTGTGTGGGAGGGGTTCCAGGCCAGTGCCAAGCTTCCTGTGCCACTAACAAGCCTCCCTAACACGCCAGGGCTGCGTGCTTCATTCTCTGTTTCCGTGGAGAATGGCCAAAAGGATTATCGAGTAGGAAAAAAAGGAAAAGAAAAATGAAAATAAAAAATAGTCAGCTTTTCCATGTTTCATAACTCAGGAAATCCGGGACAGACTGCGGTAATCACGTCTGAGGGATTAAGGTTTAAATGATTCGAGATCCCTCCATTTTGAGCCATCTGTTTGGGCCGACTCAGCAAGACGAACAGAGCGCTGGGTAATCTTCGAAGTGAACATAATTTTACGGTGTAATTTATGGTGTTACGGCGTGTATTCAGCGTATAGTTGGTGAAATATTGTTAGTTCCTGCGTTTATTCTGTAACATCAGCAGCCAGTGTATTATTTGTCAGCATACATGTGAAAATAAGGTTTCGTTTACATATATAATAATGGGCAGTGTTAAAGAGCGCGGAGGGTCGTGTAGCAGAGGATTGACTGGCATAGACCTGCTCCTCCCAGCTCCCCCTTCTCCCATTACTAACTTAGTTTCCATGCAAATGAAGTCATTAGTAGTGGCGTGAATATACATATACGCACGCTACCTCCCGGGGTGGCCTGGATTATGAATATATTATTTGGTTGTAACAAATATTATATCAATTATTCACTTCGTACCGACTGGCAAGCTAACGATAGCTGTGGATGTGATGAATATGTATTTATGCATTTTTTTTTTGTTCTGCTCTTTATTTTTATGCATATGGTTCATTAGCCACACACTGCACACCTCATTCCCAGTCCACCCGTGGCCTCACTTCTGTAGCACTCCACGCTCCACCTCCACGTTGGCACCTGAACACCTCCAGCCAAGCCTAACCTTCCTTCCACCTCTACTCCCACTCCATGTCTGCCGCTGCTGCCACTTCCACTTCACGCCCACCACTCACACCCGACACTACATCCCCCCAACACACCCCACCACTCCAACACTCTTCTCATATCCCACGTACCGCCCCGCCACACCCACCTCATACACCATCAACACTACTTCCGCCTCATATACTATCCCCTTACTCACCACTTCCATCCAACACACACACACACACACACACACACACACACACACACACACACACACACACACACACACACACACACACACACACACACACACACACACACACACCTCCACACCTCCACCCTGCATATTGTATTACCTGCTGCTCCACACTACTTTTTGCCGTGTCAGGGTTACACTGTGGACCACCTCACCTCCTCCACCAACCATCACACACCACATTCCTACGCCTCCACTTTGTAACTCAACCCCAGTGCTTCAACGACTCCTACACACCAAACGGCTCTACCTCACCCGAACTCCACGAACACTCCACGCATCACACACTCCACCGGTCTCTTTAATACTCCACAGATTCCACCTGTTCACATATATATCCCGAAACACCCAACCTGTCCGCTGCACTCCATTATGAATGCATTACGCGATAAATTTAGGTGACGGGACTAACACTGTTTTGAATGTGTTTGGCAATGCGCACTTCAATATACCATCGGTGATATATTTAACAGTTAACAGCACATTAAACTGTCAGAGGGGATGAACGCATGTGCCTGGGAAAAATATGAGCTATGTTGGTTTGAGTGCAAAGCGTTGCCATCAGGAGACTGTGGCGGGTGGTGTAGTGTATGTGTGACCCCTTTTTTATGTGTGTGTGTGTGTGTGTGTGTGTGTGGGTGTGGGTGTGTGGGTGTGTGTGTGTGTGTGTGTGTGTGTGGGTGTGTGTGTGTGTGTGTGTGTGTACTGAAAATATGTAATGAACAGATGAAAGCATTTACATTAAGCGTGAGACAAATATTCAGCCTTTGCCTGGATTCAAGCGCCTGAAATGAGATGTCGATTGCTTTGCAGCTAACCGAAAGGAATATTAAATTATGTTTTGAGCATGCAACTTTTGCGCCATTAAATGACTCTCTGTCCGTCTGTCTGTATTTATGTCTAGCCTGTATGCTTGTCTATCTGTCTCTGTATATCTGTCTCTGTCTGTTTGTTTGTGTATTTGGCTATGACTGTCTCTCTGTCTCTTTATCTCTCTGTCTCTCTCTGTCTTTCTCCTCTTCTCTCCTCCTCTCTTCTCTTCTCTTCTCTTCTCTATTCTTTTGTTCCTCATATCCTTGAATCCCTCTCGTCGTACATTATCGCCTTTCCTCAGTGTCCCGAGTCTCACTTTCTCTGCCTGACAGTCCTCACCTTTCCTGGTACGCATATTCTCTTTCCTCACCTTCTCTACTTGTCAGTTGTTGCCATCCTTCCTTCCTTCCTTCCTTTCCTTCGCCTCCCTCCCTTCACCCACTGGTCGGTTGCCTCGCCAGATGAACCAGCAGGGGGTACAGGAAGAGGGGAAAAAATGTGTTTCAGATTTTTATCATTGGGTCCGACAGGTCTCTCCGCCCTTGCTATTAAGGGTCGCAGGGTGCTGTCAGTCTTAATACGAGGCGAGTATGCCATGTGTCCGACCCGATATACTGGCGTGATTTGTGGAAAAAAGGGAAAAATTGGGATGAAAAAAAAGCACGCTATCGTCACGGATGGCTTGTAATGACTGAGTGGGTGAAGCGCGGCGAGCAATGTGCCGCTGTGTGCTATATATTGGCCCTGTGTGTGTGTGTGTGTGTGTGTGTGTGTGTGTGTGTGTGTGTGTGTGTGTGTTGAGGTTTGTGGTGTTGTGAACCTTTGCTTGTTTTTTATGTCCTTTTTCTTTTTTTTTTGCCTTCGTTTCCCCTTTTTTTTTGGCTTGTTGGTGTGGTTCGTTGTTATTTTTTTTTTTCCTTGTGTATCTTTTTTATTTTGTTGGTTTGCTTTGATGTGTTTATTTTTTTGTTGTTTTGTTTATACGGTTGTTTGTTAGATAATTCACTGTTATTGATTGGTTTAGTTTGTTCGTTTTAATTATATTTGTTTGGTTCGGTCTTTGATTTCATGCGCTGCCTTATTTTGCCGTGTTTATTTATACAGCTTATCATATAAAAAGGCGTGTTGTTTTGTTTTATCCGTGTTTATGGGAGATGTGTTTGTTTCTGGATGATTTTTTCGTGTCGTGTGTATTGCGGAACAAGTAATGTGTTTATCTTGACAAAGCAGAAGGTTGCGGTGCGCCTTGAGGGTCGAGCGCTGGCCTCAACGCTAAATTAATGACGGAAGCCCCTAGAGTGTCGCCTCCCGCAGCCTCCCTTCAACCTCGGCCACATTTTGGAAAAGAAGATGCAAGGGTGGACTTAGGTGTATCTTCTGTAATGCTATTTTTTTTCTCTCTTTTTCTTCTTCTTCTTCTTCTTCTTCTTCTTCATCATCATCCTTGCGCACATTCCTTATTAGTTTTATCCTCCGGCAAAATGCAAACGACATTCTAATGAGGTATTGGGCCTGGTAATGAAGGTCTCCGGTTCGCATTTTTTTTTTCTTTATTATTATTTTCTTTCAAGATTGCCAAAATGACCTATAGAAAAGCAGCTGCAAAGAGGCGGCGGCTAATGGTCGAGGGAGGAGGCAAAGGTTCTCACCGGTCAAAGTATATATTCTGACAGTATTTGTATTTCATGCCAAAGAAGATTACTCAACAAATTCTTGAAAGTCGTCTATGCTTTCTCTCTCTCTCTCTCTCTCTCTCTCTCTCTCTCTCTCTCTCTCTCTCTCTCTCTCTCTCTCTCTCTCTCTCTCTCTCTCTCTCTCTCTCTCTCTCGCTCTCTCTCTCTTTCTCTCTCTTTCTGTTATGGCTGAATCTCTGCTCTTCGCCCCTTTCTGCCGTCCAACGGTAATGCACACACGTTTACCCTGACACAACTTTTACTGCTCAATCCCGTAATAATGTTTCTGCGTCGGCCGGAACAATCTCCTGCCGGGGAGAAAAGCGAGCTATGACCCAACAAAGGCGCGATGCTTCCTGAGAACGACTGCCCCCTTGCCTTCCCTGCCTTTACTTCTCTTACCAAATGCCCCTTCACCCTGTTTCCCGTCACCCTGCCTCTCGCCACCCTTCAGCCTTTGCCTTGTTACCTGCTGGTCTTCCTCCTTCTGTTCTCCCTCCCTCCTTCCACTCTGTTTCCTCCTTCATTCTACTCTCTTTCCTTCCTCACTCCGCTCTCCTCCTCGTCTTCCTCCTTTCTCTTCTGCTCTCGACATTGGATGAAGTTTCCATTTTGGTACGCGATTTTCTTTTCTCTTGAATAAATATGTTGTTGTTATTATTATTATTATTATTATTATTATTATTATTGTTATTATTATTATTATTATTATTGTTATTATTATTATTATTTGGAGTGCATCTTGTTAGTACTGATATATTTATTTTGAATATGCGAGCCGTGCTAACAAGCGAGCGTGGGTTCATTACATAGGCATGTCAGGATGCTTCACCTTTCATATATCTTCATCTGGTTCTATTATTTCATCCTCATTATGCAGTTGAGTGGAGAGCACCGTGCTGCCTCCCACGTCGAACGAGGGACTGTGATCACGCTGGCGTTAAGTTTAATCACACCGATAATGATTTACCAAAGGATTTCTTCCTTTGAAAGCCACCGAGGAACAGGTGTGCCAATCCGTACGCTCCAAAATTATATAGCGAATCTGATGTTTGATTGCTGTCTGGTGTTGTTTTTATTCTCTGAGGGCTTAACAAAGGAAGTTTTGGAATAGGGAAGATAAAAAAAGTTGCTCAATGGTAGGGAGGGTGTAGAGAAAAATGATGAGATGCGACAGGGAGGTTGGTGGCGCTGGTGTGGTAGTGCGCGCCGCGGGGGGAGTTCACAAAGAGTCCTGCTGCTTTCTGTCCGCTGCTGATTCATTCATTTCGAAATTGATTTCCTGATGAGTCTACTGGCTGAGAACGACTGCCAGACTCACTTTACCGATACAAAACATCTCATACACATTAACTCTGGCACAGCGCTTGGGCATGAAAAACGAGATGTTTATATCGAGTGGCAAAACCCCGCGTGGGCATTCATTGCTGGTGCTAAGATCTTAATAGCATTTAAACTGCGTAGCGACAAATAATTATGTTCCAACTTGCTTCATTTAAGTGCAAATCTGATGGTTATGCGACCAAGACGGTGGAGCCTTTTACACCTACACGTTAAGGGGAGGCGGG
>JAPQNM010000002.1:10153221-10155721 GCA_029783475.1 Metacarcinus magister
GTGTGTGTGTGTACATACACACATATACACACACACACATATCAGCTTCTATGATTCCACTGCCGGACAAATGCCTCCCCAACCTTCTCTACTCATCTTTATTGGCTACCTGTCTTTTCCAGACCACGCCAGCATAACTTCTTGTCTCTTCCCTCCATCTTGTTCTCCGTCTGTCCTACTTTCTTGTTCTATCCCTAGGTTACCATTCTTTTAGTCTCATTGTCCATTCAATATTTGTTCGGCGCATGACAGGTCCTGATATGTCCACTTTTTTCTTTTAATCATAATCAAGATGTCTTCAAGCTTCGTTTGCTCCCACTCCATGATGATATCTTGTTATTTCTCCATGATCTGCTAAACATTGTTCTCTCCATTCCTCTTTGGGAACTGAAGTTTTCGTTCCAGGACTTGCGTAAGACTCCAGGTTTTTTATCCATATGTTATTACTGGTAGAATGCACTGATTATGTACCTTTCTTTTTAGTCATAATGGAAGATTATTTTCTATATACACTTTTTTTTTTACCAAATATTTACTAAAATCACTCCTCTTTGCTATTTTTCTGTTGATTTTTTCTTCATGAGCTAGACTTTTTACATTTATTTTCAATCCTCTGTAGATATATTCCAAAAAGTTTATCTTACTTCATCCTCTGCCTTAATTTCATGGTCTAGTATGTAACTGCCAATATCAATTTTGTTTACTGCATATTTATCTTCAAACATACTTTCTGTGTTTTTCTGTGTAATTGGAAAATCATATGCTGTAGTTAATCTGTTGATTTGCTCATCATAGCTTCTCCAAATCTGAGATTATTAAGATATTCTCCATTTATCTTAATTCCTGCCTCTTCCTATTTCAAGTTTTAAAAAACTTCCTATAATACCGCTGTCAACAGCTTCGGATAAATACTGTTGCCTTGTTTGACGCTTTTCTTTATTGATATTTTCTCGCTGACCTTAAATAGCTTTATAGTAGCAGTGTTTCCTTTTAGATGTCTTCCAGTACCGTTTACTTAACTATCAAACATCTGGATATAAGGTACCTGAGTTGGAAAAAGAAAATACTGTAGCAATCCATTTCTTGGCTAGGATCTGGACGAGTAACCTTGACCTTCCTGTGTTAGCACTGACCCTGATTTTCATCACTGCACGATCATTATCATTGCTATGTAACTATGTGCAGAAGGACAATCATGTAAAAGAACCATATTGTTTTTTTTTCTATACCAAAACAAACGAAACCATACCACTTGGAGTATAGGCTAATGCAAGTATCTGTCACCTTTAGTCATCAAAAGAACGATCTTTTGCGAGGCAGAAACTGAGCCTGAGCCATTTAATCTAATATGTGAGTAATGCTGCCTTACTTACTTACCCTTAATGAAGCTATGACTTGCGGGGATTGTTTGTTGTTATACTTTTATATATCAGTGATCCCTTCCACTTTAATTTAAGTTACAGAACAGTTTGTTTTAAGTGAGTGCTCCTTATGAATGACAAACATTATAAGCATTTTGTATACAATTTTTACAATTTTTTTTCATCTCTCTCTCTTCTTCTTCTTTTGCTCTTCTTCTTATCTAACAAGCGAAGATATATACGAGGTAGTCAGTGATTGAGAGGAAAAAAAGAAGTTTTACACTGATCCCTAAAAAGGATTCTAGATATTCTAAAGCTGTCTTATTTGGTTATTGTAGTGACCTAATATTCTCCTCCTGTCAAGAGAGAAAAACGAGTTATATGGAAGAGGTAAGATAGTTTGCTCTAACGCTTATAAGTAAAATGAAAACAGGAGTGAAACTGTTTGTTAATTCTTGAGCCTTAAGATAGAACAAGCCGGAAAGTGAGTTTGTTAGTCTTCTGTATCGGGGCGCGAGAGAAGGGAAGGCATGCGAGTTATCGTATGGAGAAAACTCAAAGGAAGGGGAACGGATGAAACAAATAGCCTTTGTGATTTCACCCTGAGTCGTTAAAGCCTTAACATGAAGAGCTTATTCTGCTATGCAAGGTCAGCAGCTGCCTCGTATGGGGAAATAAATTGACAGACAAGAGTGACAGCCAAAACCACTTAACTTATCGAAGGGGATTTAGTGAGACAAAATGTCAAACGTCCACTTTCGATTCCTGTTGAACGTTAGACTGACAGCATATCATGCATAGAAGGGGATTAATTGGATGTTATTGCAGGATATTGAGGTATGAAAGATAACAACGCTTCCCATATCCAATTCCAGGTGTTTTATATTACTGTAAGGAATTGGAATATATACATAAAAGATCAGATTTACAATTGTCATACAGCTGACACCTAATCATTTTCAGCTTAAAAAAAAGAGTAGACTGGACGTAAATGAAATGCGAGTAGTGTGATGGGAATGCGGGGTGACATTACAGGATAACACCTAAACAAGAACGGGAGAAGATTGCCCAAAGTCGTAAAGGCTTCACAGAAAGTTAAGGAAGGGCGACTCATTTGTTTTGTCCATGTGATGAGGATG
>JAPQNM010000002.1:10168221-10170721 GCA_029783475.1 Metacarcinus magister
ACCATTCTTTCTTGCCTAAATCTCTTACTAAAGCTTCCTTACTCAGGCACTCTCTTATATTATTCGCTCCTTTCCCTTCCTCCTCCTCTCAAACCTTCTACATTCCTCCTCTTCGTCTTCCTCTTCCCTCTCCTTTTACAATTTCTTTACATCCTCAGCAAGCTTTCTGTCTCTTCAACCCCCTTTAATCACTTTCAGTCTCTCTCTCTCTCTCTCTCTCTCTCTCTCTCTCTCTCTCTCTCTCTCTCTCTCTCTCTCTCTCTCTCTCTCTCTCTTCTCTCTCTCTCTCTCTTTCTCTTTCTCTTTCTCTCTCTCTCTCTCTCTCTCTCTCTCTCTCTCTCTCTCTCTCTCTCTCTCTCTCTCTCTCTCTCTCTCTCTCTCTCTCTCTCTCTCTCTCTCTCTCTCTCTCTCTCTCTCTCTCTCGACCCTATCCTTTACTTTACACCGCTCTCTCAGGCACACTAGCTTTGGCGTCCCCCTCTTGTCCCTCGGGCCTCACTACCTCGAGGGAAAAGGTAGTGGCCGTCACTCCCCATGACCCTGAGTTTATCCCCCTCGCCAGTTGGTATCGAGGATCCGAGGTAGTGAGCGGAGGAGACGTAGGTGGTGGCGTATGGATCGTGGGTGGATCTTTGGTGCTGGAGCGGGCGGACACCACTCATGCCGGCCAGTACTCCTGTGTGGCCAACAACACGGCAGGGCAGGCCAGGATGCCCGTCCATTTGCAGGTCATCGTTCCCTTGTCAGTTCAGGTAAGTCCCTGTTTGTCTATTATAGTAAAGTTACTACTTGATTACTGATATTTCACTAGTTCGTGAGATCGATTGTCTTCCTTTGGTGATCAACAAAGGCCATGTTAGACTGTGTTGTACGGCTATTTTACCAAGAACATCAATGTATTGTTTTTATTATAGTAATATTGGGTTTATTTTACTTGAAATAAGCAGTACCCTCAGTTTTCTTATTATGTTTATCCTTATATCACTTAGTCTTATTTTAGGCGTCATGGTTGCTGTGCTTAACACACTGCTCAAGGTTTGCTCGGCCCTGTTTGTCACATTGCCACTCTCCTGTGGGTGTGGTAACAACTCGGAAGTGCAAATGGAATATTATTTTACTAGTCCGAAATAATAACCTATGAAGATAAAGGAACATGCACATGTCCTCGCGTATGTAAAAGCATATAAGTCTATTAAGCACAGCTATACGTTAAGACTCAATACACTGATGGACATGCTGCGATGTTTGTGTTTTGGCGTATAATTTGATTATTATTTCATCGACCGTTTGTCTGCTTGCCTCACTTTCATTGAACTTTGGATTATATTTCGTTCCATTTGAGGCAGTACGGAAAGCATGAATTGTAACTCTCCACGCAACTATATAAGGCTGCCAGATGTGTCAGTGTAACGGTAGAATTACGTATTCCTGTGTTCACCCTAGGTTATGATTTCTGCAACTGTTTCGTGTATCTAGCCATTTCAATTGTATTTTAAAACGATTAAACTCTTGATATGAATCTTGTAAGCTACTAACAATGTAAGATTTTTAGAATGCCTGGTGAATCTGGTATTTTTTTTTCTTAAAGCGATTTAATTGTGTATATGAACCCTGCGACTGTCTGATGAATGAGGTCATCTGTGTTAATTTTTATTGGGATTCTATTCTGGCTTGATTACTTTTTTCGTTCTAAGTCTGGATGGAGACAGAGGCTTAACGGCAGTAACTGTTATATACAAATTGATTCTGATGTATATTTTGCAATTTCATCATCCATTAAACACCACTTTTCTTAGAACAATGCATGTATAAGTCCTTATCAGTTTTGTTTATCGTGTTTATTTCCTGTCCTTGATAACTGTCTACAGAAGTGCCTGAGTCTCCTTTATCTGGAGTAAAAAATCGATTGTGTTCATGGTGGTGATGATTGTGACGATGATGATAAATAGATTATAACCATTAGGAATACATCAACATTTTATTGTTTATACTGACGAAGGTTCCTTGGCTTCCTTGGCTCTGGTTAGGTCACGCCGCGCCAGGTTCAGGTCGACGCTGGTGGCCGATTGGAGCTGAAGTGCCACGTGTCTGGGTCACCTGTCGAGGCCGTTACCTGGTACAAGGATGGCACCGAGGTCAGGCCAGGGGGTAGGGTGAGTCTAAGACCTCGCGACACCCTACGCATAGCGCCCGTTGTGGCTTCTGACGCAGGATTATACCAGTGTGCCGCCACCCACTCCCATCAGTATGCCCACGCCCACGCCCACGTCACCCTTGGAGGTAAGAAAGGGTGGAAAAAGGGTGGGTTAGGTGAAGGCTGGAGGTGGATACAAACACCAGTCAAGTGAGGGGGGCATGGATAGAGTAAAGAGTCAGAGAAGTAAATGGACTAAATTGAAAAGGTGGAAACTGCATGGAAGTTGAGGCAGAAAAGTGTAAAATCAGCCAAGTGAAAAGGTAAGTAAGCTGGGAAAAAGGATTGCATGTAAGAGGAATTCAG
>JAPQNM010000002.1:10175721-10198221 GCA_029783475.1 Metacarcinus magister
TGTTTTCACTTTGGTAGTCTGTTTGTTTGTCGGTATGTTAGCAATTTCCTGACAACACGATCCATCGCAACTTCATGAAACTTTATCAATATGACACCCTACCCTAGAGCTCGACTCCATTGAATTTTGAATGGTCAAGGTCATGAAAAGTTAAAAGTCCCCATCTTCAGCGCTTCCATCTCCAAACTGATCGCTTACCTACAGGACTTCTAAAAAATCATAAATTTGTGAAAACACACCACAGCTTCAAAAAATTTTACCAACGTGACCCCTACCTAAAGTATCCACTCCATTAATTATTTAAAAGTTAATGTCAAAGGTCAACGTCATGAACAATTCACGAATGTCAGCGGCGGCGGCAGAGGTACTTGCGTTCTACTGAGTGTCCCTCTAATTTTTCTTGAATTCACTTTAGCAGATATCAGTTGTCTTTCACTTTCACCTGTACATGCACAGCTCCAGCAGTACACGAGACTTACTATTCCTCTCTCCCTCCCTCCAACAGATTGGTGAAGGGGCAGTACGTGTCGGCTGAAGGGGATGTTATCAGTCACGTCAATATAAGCTCCGTGCACGTGGCGGACGGTGGCGCGTACACATGCACAGCCGCAAACAGTGCTGGTGAAGCATCGCACGCGGCACGCCTGAATGTGTACGGCCCACCTCAAGTACGGCCCATGGGTCAGCAGACGGCCGTGGCAGGAAGGACTTTTGTTATCGCTTGTCCTGCCTCGGGTCACCCCATTCACAGCATCACTTGGATCAAAGGTGAGCCAAGGAACGGTAGCTGTTTACTGTACAGTACGCCAGTGCTTGTGGTAGAAATTGCTACTTTTTTAGTTTCATCATAATGACCTACTTAAATGTGAAGGTGGTCAAGTAGTGATAGGAAAAGCGTAAGTATGGTCATCTGAAAATATATATATATATATATATATATATATATATATATATATATATATATATATATATATATATATATATATATATATATATATATATATATATATATATATATGTATTGCTGGATTTTAGAGAAAATGTTATTGGATACCACGTAGCAGGTTGTAAAATAGAAAAAAAGAAAAGAATGAAAAGACCAAACATTTGTAAAACCCATTCAAATTCAACCCATACATTATTGTCCATTAGTAGCTCATCCACCCTATAACATGGCAGTTATTCGTAAGAAGAACTCACGTATCACTTCTTATTTTGACTCACCTTCACACCTCATCAAGTGGTTAATTCTTCTCGTGAGTTTTTTGTCCCACGCATGAAACACTGAGGCCCTCCCATTGCTCCTCAGACGGATCGCCGCTTCCCAGGAATTATCGACAGCGAGTCTTGGCAAACGGGACGCTGGTGGTGCAGGAGGTTACTCGGGGAGCTGATGACGGCCGTTATTCCTGCACCGCCGCCTCCAGATCAGGCCGCTCTGACACCCAGAGTCTGCAGTTGCGTGTCTTGGGTGAGTGTATGCGTGGATTCATTTTATGCATATTTTCAAACAATTGATCTGTTATTAGAGTTAAAGACTTATTAGACTTAAAGAGGAAATACTGTGTGTGTGTGTGTGTGTGTGTGTGTGTGTGTGTGTGTGTGTGTGTGTGTGTGTGTGTGTGTGTGTGCCAGCAAATGACTTTTTCCCTCACTTTTCAGTGTTTTGTGCGTTCTCCTGAGGCTCTTACTATTTTTTATTGCAACCGATGTAATACCTGCTTATTTTTTTTTATTAAAGTTTTGTAAACTTTCTTACTGCTTTCATATTGTGTTGCCTTCTTATCATTCATTTATTTGTAAAAAAAAAAAATTATGGATATATCATAAATGCTTTATATATTTCTGCATTACTGTTACATAATAATGTTAGTTCTCCATGGCAGGATTTTTCAAACTACGGGTCATGACCATATACTGAGTTGCCGCTTATCGTAAATAGGCAAATTAATAATATGTGAAATAGAATAGCATTAGACGGTATTCATTCGTACATCTTATAATACTGCGTATTACAAAGCAAGCACAGCACTCCATTTCCGCATATATGAAGGCAAGTTGACTGTACAAGAGACCTGCGGTCAGGTCAATTAATATTGAACAGTTTCATAAGGTATTCGAATTTGGATTAACAGTATTTCTTTGTATTCGTATGTGTATAGTATGTATGCATAGGTGTATGTGCGTCTTTTCTCGGCTACCCCACTTAAGGGGCTAACAGCCTGTATATGAATATGCTTTTATCAGGGTAACCACATACAACATTTTCTTTTCAAATAACATTGCAAATAATCATTGTGTATTACAAACAAACTAATTGAATTAAAAGAATAACTTCAAGTGGCATGAAAGTGTTGAAGAACCGATGATCACTATTTCTTGAGAGATGGATCGAGTATGACTTTTTTTTCTGATTCTGATCAATAATGCGTAATGCTGGTGCATATCACGCATATACGTAAATGGAGTTGGCTGTTGGGAGGAAGGGAGCACCGAGTGTGCAGGGAGGGGAGTGAATCAAGTATAATTGTTAGTGTAAGGGTGTTGTGGTGAATCTGTTTTGTGAATGAGTCTATTGTTTTGGAGTCTAAAAACATGCGTTTAGGGAGCCTATTCCAGTCACTTATGGTGCGTGGAAAGTATGAATGTTTGTATGAGTCTGTGTTAGTGTGATATGTTTTGTATTTTTGGTTGTGTGTGTTACGAGTACGTTGATTGTTTGTGTTGTGTAGATATGTATGTGGGTCAATGTCAAAGTGATTGTTTGCGATTTTGTACATAAATGTAAGTCTGTGTGGTTGACTGCGAATGTGAAGGGGGTCCATGTTTATTTGTTGTTTTAAGCGTGTTGTGATGCCAGGCGTAAGTGTTGGTTGTAACGTGAGAAATTAGAGGCGTCACTATAAAAAATCTAATAACCTGAGCCACTAACAGGGGGAGGCCGACCACCAATGCCTGCCGGCCACAATAGGTATATGATAAAAAAAAAAAGCCACCTTAGAGTTGATTTGCTCTATCCTTATAATGTTTCTGCGTGTATGTGAGTTCCACACCGTGGAACAGTATTCAAACGTTGGTCTGACAATTGTGTATTGTATGCTATATGTTTTATGCCTTGTGTACAGCCATGTAGATTTTTCCTCAAGAACCCTAGTGTACGGTTGGCTTTTGCACATATGAGGCGCGTTTTCGCCGAAAACTTGTTATCAAGCTAGGTTGGTATTTTCGCTCGCGAAAACGCGCCTATGTGTGTATTAAATTTTAGGTTTGTGGAGAGGTGGACTTCAAGATATTTATATGATTTAACAGATTCTAATTGTGTATTATGAAGAGTAAATGTGTGGTGAGTAGGTTTATGAGAACGGCTGAAACGTAAAAGTTTGCATTTGTTTGGACGGAAGTGCATTTGCCAAGTGCGCTCCCACTGCAGGGCGTCTATAGGTCTTGTTGAAGGAGTGTACAGTCGTCACTGATCTTTACTGTTCTATACAGCAAACTGTCGTCAGCATACAAACAGGTTTTATATACATTAGCATTGTTTTTTTTCTTCTGGTTAATACAGCGATTATATAGTTTGTATGTCAACTAGATGTTGTGTATGTCCACAGTGCCTCCCAGCTTGGCACCCCTCACCTTCCCGACCGGTACTCGAGCCGGAATGCAGATTCGCGCAACGTGTTTGGTCCAAGAAGGTGATCAGCCCGTGCGCTATGCCTGGACCAAAGATAACAGCCCGCTGGACGCTCGCTCAGGTGTTCGTACGTCGCAGCTGGATGCTTTCACCTCCATTCTGGTTATAGAGCGTGCAGCAGCTGAACATTCCGGAAACTACACGTGCACCGCTTCTAACGCTGCTGCCGCCTCTGCCACCACAGCTCGTCTCACTGTTAATGGTAAGGGTAATATTTTACATCTTCAACATAATGGCGTTTGTTTACGTCTACGTCTCAGGACTGCACCTCGTCCAACTCCCTACTTTTGGTCATAGAGAACATTTAATAGCTTCTATATTAACCTAACCTAACATAACCTATATTAACCAAACCTTAACCTACATTGACAAATAACAGAACCTTGTTCAAACAAAACTAAACTTTATTTTTCGAAGAGGTCTCACAGAAAACATTGAATATCTCACAAACTAAGAATTTGCGACGGAAATGTAATTAAAGAAAACCTCAAAATGCATCAGGTAATGCAAATATATAACCCTGAATTCTCTAGAGAATTATGGTGAAGATGTAAAATAATACCATGGTAAGGCAGGTGGTCACTACTGGAATGTCATGAACAGCATGCATTATGTGTTGGCGTCAGATTAAGTTGGTGTGGGTGTATCCACAGTGCCACCTACGTGGGTAGTGGAGCCCAGCAGCACCAGTGTGGCATTGGGAGGCAGTCTGGCCCTTCACTGCTTAGCTCGGGGATTTCCCGTTCCCGTAACCACTTGGCGAAGACAGGCAGGTAAGTTGTGCACTCATACTTATATCAGTGTTCTAGAGTACAGTGTTTATTTACAATTATATATACCTTGTCAAATAACGCTTGGCCTTATTCAAGGCACAACATGTGCAGGCTAGCTATATATGACATGCTTTAGTCATATAATTGTTACTTTAATTGAGACAGTAAATGAGGAACATACACATATAGCTACTATGTTGATGTGAAAACTAAACATGTTTTGAAGTATTTGAGAACTCAATTTCTATAGTAAGAAACATCCTATTGCCATGATTTGTTTTTGAAGTTAGAAGAAAATTATAAGATAGAGAACATAAATGCAAAATTTTGAAACTTCTCTGCAAATTTTTTACCTCCCCCAACAAAGTTGCGGGAGATTTTACTTTTTTTTTTACTTGTTTTGTCTGTATCTGTCAAAAACTTCCTGACATTACATTACATTGCATAATCATGAAACTTTATCAACATGTTCCCATACACTAGAGTTCTACTACATTATATTTTTGAAAGGTCACGGTCTAATGTAAAGGTCAGGAAAAATTGGACGTTATCTTGGGCACCATCTTCAGCTCAATTTCAATTGAGTAACAAAGGCATGATAATTAAACAGGGAAAATGTAGGTTTTTTTAAAGATTTTGACCAGCCGAGGTTGTACTCGAACTTTAATGTTCCCAGAGTTTGCCTTTAGCTTCATACTTGACTGGTATACTTAGGTGACAGAGAGACTACTTTTTTATAACGACTCCAGGATCCATGGCTTCATCAAGGTAAATTTTGTGTTCCTTCTTTAATTTGCAGCATCAGGAGAATTTGTTGGAGTCGTAGAGGGCACAGGGTCAGGAGAGACCAGCATTGTTCAGTGGAAGAATGGAACCTTGTGGATTGGGAGGTCTGTGCGAGGTCATGAGGGGCGTTACCTGTGTGAAGCAGGCAATGGCGTTCCACCAGGACTTTCCAAATTGGTCGACATCACAGTAAATGGTGTGCTCCCTCTGTGTTCTTGAAATTTGATGTTCCTTGTCTTATGTAATGTGCAAAGGATATACTGCCCTTACCAGGCTAACAAAGGTGTGGCCCACAGAACCGCCATGGTTTCGAGCAACTGAGCAGCGACAGGAAGTTCGAGTTGGCGGTGCTGCAACCCTTACCTGTCATGCTCATGGAGATGTCCCCCTCACCCTCACCTGGAGCAAGGATGCTGTTTCCCTTCCTCCACTTCCTAGGTAGTGTTTCTCATATATGATGAATAAACTAGTTGGATTAATAAACATATTGCTATGAAAATAGAATTGAGCATGCAACCAATATCAATATCAAAGGCAGTTATCATCAATTTATTTTTATAGGTATCAGGTGTCACGGCATGAGGAACAAGATCAGGGTGGCACCATCTCTAAGCTGGTAGTGACTGATGCTCATCTCGAGGATTCTGGCACCTTCAGTTGCACTGCATCTAATACTCATGGCGTTCGCACATCACACCTTCACTTGCTAGTGCAAGGTGATGCTAATACAAAATGTAGTTTATAGATTTTTTTACTGCATTATGTATCAACTACATAATGCTTCTCACTCTGCACTGCAATTACTTTTCCTTCGCAGATGTACCTGGGCCTCCCTCGGGTATTGAGGTGGAGGAGGTGGGGCCGCAACATTTGGTACTCACCTGGACTTCCCCTCAAGATTCCAATGCCCCGATAACTGCTTACATTATCACTCTTGAGCCCCAATCATCTGCTGGTGGGTAATCAGTGTTTCTGTAGAGTTGATGTTCAGTACTTTCCATAGGAATTTCTACTGCTGAGGATAATGATATATTGGTAAATTGCTCATGGTCATTTGTCTTTCACAGTTTTGTTAAGTGACAGATACTTGCAAGCAACTCTGGGGCTTTTTTTGTTATGGCCATCACTTGCAAGGGGATGATTGCTTCTTCAAAGGAAAGTAGGCCAGAATTAGATATGATGATGTTGAGTTACAGAATTTAGGTTATTTTCTTCCATCAGCAGGAACTGGTGCTGCTCAAGAGGAGCGTGTTGGGGGGCAGGAGAGGAGATTGGTGCTCAAAGGTCTCACTCCAGCCACCGAGTACAGCCTTAGGGTTGCGGCAGAGAACCGTGTAGGGCGAGGGCGATCATCCCCACCTGTCTTGGGGAGCACTGAGGAGCAACCACCCTCGGCACCTCCACAGGATGTGACGGTTAGTAATAATGCACATAGGCTTGTTAGTTCATTGTATTAGTGGTGGGGAGTGTACTGCCATAAGGTTACTATTAGGAAAAAGGGTACTTAGAAAACAGCCAAAACAGCTTCGTACAGAGAATGGCTCAAGGGATATGTGCAGTTCCATGTAATATCTATGCTTCCTTCAGGTGATGGCAGTGTCATCATCAGCACTACGAGTCAGCTGGGAACCACCACCCCACAACACCACGCATGGTACCCTCCTCGGTTACCACTTGGGGTATAAGCTGGTCAGGTTAGCAAAGCGATAATATGTTTCTAGAATTTGCTCTTTTTTAATTTTATTTATTTTTATTATTTTCCAATATGAATAAGTTTGCTTTATTTATTTTTCCAATACATGTTCTTTGTCTTATACATCTCCCTCCTTTCTTGGGTTACTCTTGTGGAGTAGTGATGCTGAAATTGCCTATAACTTCACTCGTGTTGGAGGAGTGGCCAGCATAGGTGTGACCAGTGCTCGGGTGTCTGGCCTCAACCCACACACCCGCTACTCAGTTGTTCTTCGAGCTTTCAACTCCAAAGGCAGAGGACCAAGCTCACCACCAGCTATTGCCATCACCCTAGAAGATAGTAAGTCTATTTGAAAATGGTCAAGCAAATGCAACATAAGTTTATACATACATATAAAAAAGTTCTGTAGTCTTATAAAGCTGGGAATGACCTCCACTGGGTGTCCACAGAGCCTAGTGCCCCTCCTAGCCGAGTGAGGTGTGATGGGGTGTCTTCATCTAGTCTAGTTGTGACTTGGACGCCGCCTCCGTCTTCTGAAAGGAATGGTATCGTGACCAGCTATCGTGTAGCTTTCTGGAAAACTGCAACGACTGAAGATGGCAGTGAGGAGGCAGCGTTGATGTCAAAAGACCTTCGGGCTCAGCTTGAGAATCTGAGACCATGGACGAACTATTCTGTGAGTGTGGCAGCCTTAACCAGAGCGGGTCAAGGAGTGGCCTCAACACCCTTGATCTGTACCACACATCAAGATGGTGAGTGTGATTATTTCCTATATTTTTGATAGAACCAGTCTACTGTCATCACATGCTGTGTGTTCAGAATTATGGCTAATTGAGCTATTATTGTTATTATTATTATTTAGCGCTATGGTTTGGGCTGTAATACTACCACTACCATATTCCTTGCGGCTCGTTAAAGGCGACCAATAAGTACAGAGCGAGGGAGCTGGGAAACCCTTTCTATATTCTCCCCTATGAAATGACAAGGTGCTCTGGTACAGAGGAGTAGGGAAAAGTAAGGCTAGTTGCACATCAGGGCAAAATACTACCTCTGTAATCCTTGTGTGTAGTAAAAGGCAACAAATGAGGATGGAGAGAGGATGCTGGCGAACCCCTGCTATGTATTGTATCTTCCCACTATGAGGCAGGATGTAGTGGGGGAGTGAAGGTGAATTTCTCTTCGATCCTGAATATGCATGATCTTGGCTTCCCCTTTATGAGGGATGTAATTTAGGTATATAAAAAGAATATTATCATCATAATCTTGATTATTTTCATTATATATACCAGTCATCATCATCATTATCATTCCAAGTAACCAAATACTGTACATCCATTCTAGTAACCATTAGCTCAGTACTTGATGTTTTATTACATATTACGAATATGAACCTTAACTTTTACAATGCTGTTAGGACCTTATACATAACTGCCACATTATCACCATCTCTACAACTTCATTCTTACTTTAATCAAGTTCCCGAAGCACTGGCAATGGTTAAGGCAGTGGCTTCTGGTCCCCGAGCGGCTGTCATATCCTGGGCACCTCCCATGCATCCACACGGTCGCCTCACAAGGTACACAATATACTGGAAGGCTACAGGTGCTGGCGGTGGGGGAGAAATCAGTCGACGTGTAGATCCTCAGTTGACCCACGTGACCCTTCATGATTTAGCCCATGTCGCTCATAAGGTCAGTGACAGACATGAGTAACACACACCCATTGATATGTGTATGTGTACATACTTCACCACCATCACTACCACCACCACCACCATCATCATCATCATCATCATCATCATCATCATCATCATCATCATCATCATCATCATCATCATCATCATCGTCAACTGCTGCAGCAATGTAGTGACGTACGCGTTTTACATTTTTCTTTATATTATGGTGCTACCACAGCAGCAGTAGCAATAGTAATAGTTGTAGCAGCAGCAGCAGCAGTAGCAGTAGCAGTAGCAGCAGTTAGTAGTAGTAGTAGTAGTAGTAGTAGTAATAGTAGTAATAGTAGTAATAGTAGTAGTAGTAGTAGTAGTAGTAGTAGTAGTAGTAGTAGTAGTAGTAATAGTAGTAATAATAGTTGTAGTAGTAGTAGTAGTAGAAGTAGTAGTAGTAGTAGTAGTAGTAGTAGTAGTAGTAGTAGTAGTAGAAGTAGTAGTAGTAGTAGTTTGATTGATTGATTGATTGATTGTTTATTGCTCAAAAAAAGATTTGCATAAAAATAGGTAATATTAACAATATTATTGGGGCATTAGTCCGCTGAGCTGAGGCTCCCTAGCGGATAGAAATAATAAACATATAATTGACATGTATACAGAGGGCAGCAATATTTTATCATATAGAAATACATCATATTATTGCACTACTTCTTTAGGTAACACTATCCTTATAATGAACGATATTAATATCAGAAGCTGCATCACTACTATAAATACAAAGGAATTATAAAACATCTGTATTGAACTCTAAGGCCTTAAATAATATTATTATATTGAAATAACTACAACTTTTAATGTCGTCAGGACCAACACAGTGTCTTGAAAACTTATAAAGTGTTGTTCTTGCTTGTAGACATATCATATTAAGATGATTTCCACGAGTACATTGGCTATGGTGGAACACATTAGATATTATATTATTGGGATCATTATTATTAATATTTCTATATATGGACAACATCATGAAATATTTGAGTAAGAGATAAAATTTTAGTATTCTTAAGTCATTGAATAATAAGTCATATTTACCTTTAAATGTAATGGTTCTTAATGTTATCTTTTGAGCAACAGAATTTTCCCTTACAACAGTAGGCCAAGTATGTAAATGGTGTTTGGGTGTGGTAATGCTAGTTGGTCGACTGGGTAGAGAAAACTCATTCCAGTTAAGGTTATTTTTATTCAGAAAAATATAGAGTATATATCTAATAAAAACATTTTAAAAACAAATATGAACAATTGTATATGCGCACTGTCTGAGGACAGTGCGCGCCAAGTTAGAGAGGAGACTGATGGGCCTGTAGGAGGAAGCCTCCGACGGGTCCTTGCCAGGTTTTAAAATAGGAATTGTGATGGCATGACGCCACACAGAAGGGAACGTGCCAGACACCCAGTTGGTGTTGAACACGTTCAGGAGGAGGAGGACCAGAGAATCTGGGAGGCGGCGAAGAAACTCATTCGGGACATTGTCCGGCCCCGTTGCCTTCCCAACAGACAGTGCTTGGAAAGCTGATGAAAGCTCCTGGGGAGTTATAGCTGTGCTAATTGTGTGGCCGTGTGAAGAAGGAGGTAACACAGGGGGAGGTATAGGGTCAGGGGAGCCGAGGACAGTGTGTATGTTGGAGGCAAGGCACTCGGCTTTTTGGACATTATTGACAAGGAGGACGCCGTTACTAGTTAACGGGAAGGTGAGAGGGGGCTGAGGGTGAACCATCTTCCTGAAGAAAGACCAAGCCTGGGAGACTGAGGAAGAAAAGGACAGGGAGGCACAAAAGGAGGCCCATGCAGAACGTTTCTCATGAAGAATAACACACTTGCACTGGGCCTCTAAAAATCTGAAGCGACTGCGAAGGGAAGGGATGGGATTTTTACGCCACATGTTAAAGGCATGTTGTTTGGCCTGAAGGGCTGCCGCACACCTTCGGGACCACCACGGGATCCGGAAGGAGTGGGAGGGACGGGAAGTGACGAGGTGGAAGTGATGGGACCCTACGTCCACCAAGGTGTCCGTAAGGTATTGAATTTGATTTTGTGAAGGGAGGCTGGTGGGAGGAGTTATTAAATTAATCTCTTTTTGAAAAGAGCCCCAGTCTCCCTTTTTAAAGGACCAACGAGGTCTGCGTGATGAAGGAGGGGGTGTTGGTATTGAAGGGAAGGAGATTACAACAGGAAGGTGGTCACTCCCCATGTAAGGGCCAGTTGTTATAGTGGTGAGGAGGGGGCCATTCCCCAGGCAAAGGTCCAAGGTAGAGGGGTTCCCTGAAACTGGATCAGTCTGGTAGGGAGGCCAGATGGAGTAAGGAGAGAGAAGGTTGCACTGTTTGCCAGGAAGGTCGAGAGGGACAGACCCGAACGGTTTCTTCAGCTCCTGGGGAGGGCTGGTTCCCAGAAGTCGTGATGAGCGTTAAAATCACCCATTATTAAAGCTGGGGAGGAAAGCTGTGAAAACAAATGCTGGAACTCCTGAAGGGAGATATCCAAGCATGGGTTGTAAATCAAGAGGATCTGAAGAGGCCCTGAGTTAAAGGTAATAGTCACCCCCAGGTACTCTAGTCTGCCCCCGGGGAAAGGAGTGATAGTGAGAAGGCTAGAAGAGAGGGATTGGTGGACAAGCAGTAGCAGGCCGCCTCCTGCTCCGCCTGCCCCCCTGTCCACTCTGTAAGAAGAATAGTTGGGGAAGGAAGGGGAGAAAGCCACGTCTCACAGACACCAACAACAAGAGGTGAATATGAAGACAGTGTGGTTTTAAAGACTGGAAGTTTCCAGTACAGGGACCGGGCGTTCCAGAGTATGAAGTGAGAGGGGAGAACAGAATTCACTGCGTGAGTGATGTGAAGAATGAGAGTAGTCCTGGCAAGCACTGGAGGAGGCTTTCTTGAAGGCTAGAACCTGTTAGGAAAAGATTAATAAATTTAAGTGCAAGTGGTGCTAATCCCATAATGAAGGCTGATAAGGAAAGACCCGAAGCATGCTGGGCCTGTGAAGGTGCCGGTGGAGGCCCAAGGCATGCACTGCCCAGTGAGGGCAGGGGCTGCTGGGCTGCTGGCTGTGTGGCATGTGGCTGAGGCTGAGGCTGGGGAGATGTGGGTTGAGGTAGGAGAGGAGCAGGTTGAGTTGGGGGAGGAGCGGGTTGGGGTAGAGGGCGAGGTGGTAGGGGTGTGGGGAGAAGGAGTACCTCCTGCAGACGGGTATCTCTCCTAGGAGAGGTAGGGCAAGAGGGGGTTTTTGGCTGACACCTGGGAGAGCGACGACTCCTCTGGAATTTGGGTGTTTGAGGTGCACAGAGGTTAGTGGGTGGGCGATGAGGGGTGGAGCAGCCCTGGGCAGCCAAAGGAATTATTGTTATCTTTGGGCTGAGTGGTTTGTTAGGGGCAGGTTGTGAAGCAGGTGCAAGTGAGGAGGTGTAATATTCTCCTCTGGTGAGGGAATCGGTCTGAAGGACCCTGGGCGGATGCCCCTCAGCTTTCGCTTAACCTCCGTTATTGTGTGGGTAGGGTCATGTTGGAGCTGCTGTAATTGCAGTGCCTGGAGGTATGCCGGGCACTGCCTATAGGTGGGGCGGTGGTTGCCATCACAGAAAAAGCATGTTTCAGGCTGGGTACAAACCTCGGCGTCATGGTAACCACTGCACCTCCCACAGCGGTTTTTGCCGTTGCAGGAGGTGTTGCCGTGGCCAAACAGAAGGCAGCGGGTGCACCTGAGGACAGGGAGGGTGTGGGACCTGACACGGTACACCGCTGAGTTTAATGCAATCCTATCAGGGAGGGGCCCCCTAAACTTAATATGAATGGCCACATTGGCCATCGTCTGCCCTTCCCTCACAAAAGCTGGGAGTCTGAAAATGTCAAGTATGGTAAGGTTAGTTAGTATGTCCTGTGTGGACATTTCGGGGGATACTGGGTATATCCTCCCGAACATGTAGGTGGGGTCATCGTCTGTCACAACCCAGCATTTGACAGACCACTCCCCCAGCGTGGTAACCGACTCCGGTGGTTGAGAGAGGTTTTCGAGGTTAGCTACCTCAAATTTTATGCCCCTGCCGCCACCTGTGATGGTCAGGGTCTTCTCAATGTACTTTTTGGAGAATATTGATGAGTAAATTGCCCTGGTCACTTTACCAGGGTGTATAAAGCACCTGTTCCCCTCAGCAGAGTGGAAGAGGATGAATTTTGAGGAATGGGGTTGCAGGGGTTGAGGTTGGCGTGGGGGCACAGCTCTAGCGTTAGGTGAGGGTGGCAAGGCAGCTACTGAGGCGAAGGATTGTGCATTACATTTGCTGGACTTAGCTGTGTGCTCATGGACCTCACCAGACGATGGAGAAGGAGAGCGGGTCTGTTTGGAGACAGTGGTGGTGGCGTCCATGTGGGTGGTAGCATGGGTGGCAGCAGCTGCCGGCGGGTCACAGCTGTTGTCAGTCGGCATGAATCCCTTGCCGTTCGTCGGCTGTCGATGCAGCGGGACTCAATATGCAGTAAATCCTGCACTTGGGCACTGGTATAGCACCCACCAAACCGTAAATAGGGTTGGGGTAGGCGTATGTGGTTGTGGCTAAGAGAGGTAGGTCTGCACTCTACTGTGGTTCTAGCGCGAGTAAATATATTTCACTATGAATTTCAATATTGCTGTGTCTGTAGATTTGTTTTTGCAAAATCCAAATTGTTTATTAGATAATAGGTTAAAAGACTCTAGAAATCCAGTTAGTTGTAGTTAGTAGTATAGGTAGTAGTACAGTTCTCCCTCCAATTTTGCGACTGAGTACAGTAAAATGGTCATTTAAATTTATTTTCTTATTGATAATGATAATGTTTATGTTTTTCTGTATTTTTTTTATTGTAGGATGTATAATTACATGTATTTGTGTACAAACAAGGGCAAAAATATGACTAAAATCACCATAAGGTTAATGATTCCAATTTTGCGAATTTGAATTTTCCGGCTTGCAATGTCAATCAATTTCACGCAAAATTGAAGGGAGCACTGTAGTAGTAGCAGTAAGGTGGCAGTGGTGGTGATGAAAACTCATTATAGCGGTGATATGGATAGTAAAATCTCCATAAGGATTCACAAAATTGATGTGCTTTGTACTTGTATCAAATTTCAACATACATAAAAAAGTAAATTAAAATCTTTGCCTATACAGGTGTGGGTGACTGCAGCCACCAGGAAGGGTGAGGGGCCACCAAGCAGTGTGGTGATGGTCAAGCCTTCACACTCAGGTATATCAGGGCACTGTTGAGTCCTCATTTTTTGTTGTCACCTCATGGTAGTTATTAGTAAGTCAAGCATCTTTACATTGTCAGCTGTTGTTCATGACCAGTAATTATAATTTTATTTTGATGGCACAGTGGCAGCGGGTGTGTGGTCTGTTGGTGGGAATGTTACTGCAGCATGGAGAGAGGATGTAAGCCTGCCATGTGGGGCTGTGGGAATGCCAGAACCCTCCCTCGTATGGACACACGATGGAGTTCCTGTGCATACCAACAAGGCCAGGTGGGAGCACGTGGATGCATACTATCTATGGCTGGACAAGATGTAAATTCTTGTTTCACAAATTTGTGCAACATTCATAATACTTGATTTAGTATTATATATTTCCAAAGGAAAATTAGATTTTTAGAAGTACATACTTGAAATCTTTAATATTTTAGACTTTTAGCTATGCAACAAGTATAATCTAAACAGCCAACTGGCCATTAGAGTGGTGGTGCAGCGGGACGGAACACTCAGCCTCGGTGATCTGCAGAGGGATGATGGTGGCCTCTACACCTGCACCGTCACTAATCGCCATGGTCATGACTCAGCTGTTTATCACCTTAATGTCTTAGGTGAGCTTCATTCACTTGAAGATGTTTTCACTATCAGTACTGGTAAAAAATTCAATTACCACATTTTTGTCATACTATTTCAAAGGAAACTCATTTGAAAAACTTTAGAAATCTACATCAATTAAAAGAAAATACAAATCTTATTCTTTCATGGCTTGTTTTCTTTACTTGATCTGATAGTACCACCTTGGCCACCATCATTACACGTCATAGAGACCACAACTTCTTCAGTTAGAGTCCAGTGGAATGTGGAGGACACAGGAGGTGCCACGCTACAGGGGTCATCATTGCATTACAGGTTTGTTCAAGAAATCATGGAAGATGATCAAAATTTTCTTGTAATATGTGTCAAATGTAGGTAAGTATGTTGATTTACTATTGTGCCACAAATTACTGTCTCGGCTTTAATGTTGGTGGTGGTGAGTGATGGAGATGGCTGGAGTTGACAGTGTGTGCGTTTCAGGGTGGCAGGTGACCAGTGGACGCAGCTTGCAGTCACAGGAGACCAGCGAACCTACACAACTTACAACCTGCGGTGTGGGTCACTACATCACTTCTATGTAACAGTACACAACCATGTTGGTCAGTATTTTAGAAATATACTGTAGCTATAGAGTAGGAGTTAGTAAATGCCTTTAATTTCTTATGGAAGGAATATTGCCTTACTCTTACAGTGCTTACACTTTAAGAAGGAAAGATAGGGTTAAGGAGTACATGCTGATAGAGATGGGGGAGGGGGCTAGAACAAACAGGGAGGCAGTGTGTGGATAGGGAGAGATGGAAGCTCTTCTGCCGTGGCTATCGCCTTAGGGAACGTTTTTGGAGGGAAATAGCTGTCAGAAACTATAGATAGATTGATTGAGTTAATAAAGGACCAAAGAAACTGAAGCTTGTCATTCAGTTAATTAAAAACTATTGTGGCCTCTGTAATCAAATATCCTATACATTTATTTTTTTTATTATTGAGTAGCTCAACATGTTTTTCAGGTACAAGCTGTGGGGAACTTATTTTTGCCATATTGATTGCTGCTGTGCAAAGGCAAACCTCGTATACAGTATTTGGAAAAGTAAAATGAGAAAGCAATCATGTCTACCACTTCCTAAAGTGATAGGTAACAGGAATAAATTGAGCCTCTTCTGCCATGGCCATCCCTTATAGGTAGTTCCTAGGAAGAGGTGTAAGATATAGATAGATTAATTGATTAGCAAAACTTAAAATTTTGCACTATACACAATTGTATTCCCTACTATAGCCACACTATAGCCCCAATATAAAACAAGAACAATTCCTGAAAATTCAGAGGTTTTATTTTGTTTACATTTTCTTCAGCAGTAGTCATGTCTTTCTAGTCTAGCCTCCTGGCTAGTACAGTGGTAGCGCGCTGGCCTTGCATTTGCTTGGTTGGCAGTTCAAGTCCCCGCCCGGGCTCGTGATGCTTAAGCTGTTTACTGGGGAGGAACTGCTGTGGTCGGGCACCACAGTGGTGCAGCAGTGGTCCACCATGGCTGCGAGGCATAGACCTCTAAACAAAACCTAGTAGTAAACCTAGTACTAGTATTGTCTCTTTATTTGTTTTCATTCTTTAATTGACTGTTGAATGAAATTTCATGAATTTTCTGCACACTATTTTCCTTTTCACTCCATTTCATGTTATGATTTTTTTTATCATGATCTACATCCAAAGTAAAACTGTTCTGCCATACCTAAACTGAAATGTCTGCTCTGGATTATTTTCACATAACTTTTTCTTGTTCTTCCTCAGAAAGCATTGTAATCCCAAAAAATCAGCATACAGATCTAGAAAAATCATTCATTGGGCAGTCACACTCTTCTACTGCAATTAGCTTTTTTTGCCCTTCACTCACTCAAGCTCCACTTACAGTTGCGTTGCTTTCTGGGGTATATGTCTTTTAGTTATCAGAAATGGGAATCTAAAAACGAAAATGCAGAACTTCGCAGCACCATCATTATTAGCTTTGCTATCTTCTTGAAAGGAAGTAACCTTAGTTTCTATTTTTTCTAGTTCTTAATATTCACAAATTTTTTTATTACTGATTTAATAATGATGTTGTATACTGAATATTTATCTTTTTTCTATGGTAACACCTTGGCACAATTATCTCCAATAGGGAGGAGTGAGCCCTCAAAGACAGAGTCTGCACGGACCAAAGGGCGGCCTCCCCAAAGTCCTCCAAAATTTCAGTTTGTTACAACCAACAGTTCTCAAGCAACCTTGTACCTTAGCCAGTGGATTGATGGTGGTTGTCCAATCACTCACTTCAGTGTAGAGTATAGAAAGGACTCAGTTACCACCTGGACAACAGGTAAGATAAAAACATTATGTTTTAGGTGAACTGAATTGTGCTGGTATGAAAACATTAATGCGAAAAGAAGAATGGTAAAAAGAACTTACAATTTTTTTATTGAAGTTGGCACAGAAATCCCACCTACACGAACGTTTTCCTTGAGTGGCTTGGAGCCGGGTCATCGCTACCAGCTTAGGGTAACAGCCCATAACACTGCTGGGTCCACACCTGCCGAATACAGCATCACCACACCCTCCCTCCTTCACGCTGGTATGTGTGCTCATTAATGGAGATATGATGTAAGCTTTCGTGTAACTAGTGACATGAAACATATATAGGCTGTGAAAGTATTTATATGTCTTAGATCGTTTTTTAGGGATTTATATTTTGTATCAGACACATTATGAACACTGATTTGCTTTCTTTGATCAGTGGCTTCTGAATCAGGTGTCAGTGTATGGGGTGGGGCCCCATCCACTTCTTCAGCGTGGCAGGAATTGCGAGTGGTGGTGCCTGCTGTTGTCTCAACCCTCACTCTGTTGCTGACTCTTACCACTGTCTTTGTCTGCCTCAGAAAAAGTGAGTCATAAACTAGAGTTTAGATGCCTTAAAATTTTTTTACTTTTATGTAACTTTCTTAAGAACACTCCTTGTCCTGTAGGATCTCCAGCTAGAGCACATCAAAAGGGGTCTCCTGATACTGTAATTGGCGCCACGGAAAAGATGGGTCCACAGGAAGAACTTTACACAACCGTAAGGCGACCAGCACCTTCACCACCTCAACAGCAGCAACAACAACAGCCACAGCAGCAACAACAAGAGTCAAGGGAGGCTCTAGGTACTCACTGAACTCTTTTAAAGTTTTTTTGGTGTGTATTTACTTATATAGTTGTGTTTACCTAGTTGTAGTATACAGGGCCTTAACTATATTTGTGAGGTCTTGTCTCAGTATCTATAATTGTTCAGTTTTCCTTTAGTTGTTGTACATTCTTTGCCATTATCACCTCTTCTTTCAGTCCATTCCAAGGTAAGCTGTACTTTTCTATTGTTCGGGCAAATTACTTTTCCCAACTATTTCTTGTTTCACCTCAAATATCTAACCTCTCCTTTTCTTTTCAATAATTGATCTTTTCAATTATTTCCTTCAGGTTGGTCATCAGTGTATTTATTGTAATTGGGTCTCCTCTTTCTCTTCTCTTATTTAGTGTTGTTAGTTGCATTTCTTTTTAATCTTCCTTCGTATGTCAGGTCTTCCAAAACTGGCACTATCTTACTTGCTACTGTGTATTCTTTCCAATTTCAACACAGACTTTTTTTTGAGGGGACCATATTAATTATGCATATTCCAGTTTTGGTCTTATCATTGTAGTTATAATTTCTCGTGTGTGTGTATATATATATATATATATATATATATATATATATATATATATATATATATATATATCTATATATATATATATATATATATATATATATATATTTAAATTTTTTTTTATTACATATACATACATATGTGTATATATATATATATATATATATATATATATATATATATATATATATATATATATATATATATTTATATTTATATATATATATATATATATATATATATTTATATTTTAAACTAATTTATTACATATATATATATATATATATATATATATATATATATATATATATATATATATATATATATATATATATATATATATATATATCTGTGTGTGTGTGTGTGTGTGTATTTACCTAGTTGTAGTATACAGGGCCTGAGCTAGACTCGTGTGGTCCTGTCTCCGTATCTACATTGATCCAATTTTTCTTTCAGTTTGTGCACACTATTCACTTCAATAACTTCTTCTTTTAAACTGTTCCATGCGTCTATACTTCTATGTGGAAAGCTATATTTCTTTGTGTTATTCAAGCATCTTCCCTTTTTTAATTTCCTCTTGTGGCCTCTTGTGTAAGCAGCTTCTTCCCTTGATAGTATATTCTTATCTGTTTTATCCATTCCATTTAACAGTTTGTATACTGCTATCACGTCACCTCTTTCCCTTCTTTCCTCAAGTGTTGGCAAATTAATTTCTTCCAGCCTCTCCTCGTACGTCCTCCCTTCTAACTCTGGAACCATTTTCGTTGCAATTCGTTGTATTCTTTCTATTTTCTTTATATGTTTTTTCTTATGTGGAGACCATACATTCGCAGCATATTCCATTTTTGGTCTAATCATTGTAGTGATAATCTTCTTCATCATTTCTTTATCCATATAGTGAAAGGCCACTCTTATACTTCTTAACATATTGTATGTTTCTCCAAATATCTTATTTATGTGCTTCTCTGGAGATAGATTATCCTGCATTACTATTCCTAAGTCTTTCTCTTTATCTACTCTTGTTATAATGCTGTTTCCCATTTTATATGTCCATGTAGGCCTCTTTGAGCTTTTTCCTATTTCCATCACATGACATTTGCTTGCATTGAAATCCATCTCCCATCTTTCACTCCACTCTTGGATATTGTTTAGATCTTCTTGTAGTTTTTTGCAATCCTCTTGACTATTTACTTTTCTTATCAGTTTAGCATCATCAGCGAAAAGGCTTATGTAGCTGCTCAGTCCTTCCGGTAAGTCATTGACATATGTTATAAACATCAGTGGTGCTAAGACAGAGCCTTGTGTTACCCCGCTTGTGACTTTCCTCCACTCTGATTTTGTGTCCCTTATGACTGTTCTCATCTCTCTTCCTCTCAGGTAATCCTCTATCCAGTTTAAAATATTTCCTTTCAGTCCTCCAATGTTCTCAAGTTTCCATAGTAACCTTTTATGTGGTACCTTATCAAATGCTTTCTTTAGATCCAAATATATACAGTCCACCCATCCTTCTCTTTCTTGTGTTATATCAATCACCCTTGAGTAGAAACTCAATAGGTTTGTTGCACATGATTTTCCTTCTCTAAATCCAAATTGTCTGTCCGTTATTCTCTTTTCTTTTTCTAAGTACCTAGTCCATTGCTTTTTTATTATCTTCTCACAGACCTTGCAAATTGTGCTGGTCAGCGATACTGGTCTATAGTTCAAAGGTTCCTCTTTGTTACCACTTTTGTATATTGGTATTATTTCTGCTCTCTTCCACTCATTTGGCACTTTTCCTTGCTTCATTGAGCTCTCTATTATGTCACAAATTGGTTTAATAAGTTGTTCTCGACATTCTTTTAATACATGGCCTGACACCCGGTCTGGTCCTATAGCTTTCCTTTCTTCTAAGTTCTTTAACAACTCCTTTATTTCATGTCTGCTTACCTTGATTTCCCACAACTCTGTGCTTTCTTTTCTTTCTTGTGGGTGTCTGAATTCTGTTTCACTTGTGAATACATTCTGGAAGTTTTTGTTTAGTATTTCACTCATCTCTTTTGGATCTTCAATTGTTTCATTATTTTCTTTCACCCTTGTTATTCTTTCTTTTTGTTTGATTTTTCCATTTATATACCTATAAAATAACTTAGGTTCCTCCTTACATTTGTTTACTATATCTTTTTCATATTTCTTTTCTTCTTCTCTTCTTATTCTGACATATTCATTTCTAGCTAATTTGTACTCATTCCTGTTTTCTTGCGTTTGCCTTTTTTTTTTAACTTTCTTCCATTTTATATCTCTTTCCTTTTTCGCCTTATAACAGTTTGCATTAAACCACTCTTGATTTCCTTTTTCTCTTACTTTGTAATATGGCACATGTTTTTCTATTCCTTTATTGTACGTCTTTAGGAAATAATCATATTTTTGTTGAACGTCTTCAAGTCTATCCATCTCTCTCCAGTCTATCCCATTGAAAAATAATCTTAAATCTGAATAGTTTGCTTTTGCATAATTTTGTCTGTTTATCGTGTGGTTTTCTTCTCTTCCTTCTTGAGAACGTTCTTCAATCTCATACTCTATAATTGTGTGGTCACTTTTTCCGAATGGACAGTCGTGGTTTATTTCTTTTGGTAAATCTATTCCTTTTGTAAGCACTAAATCCAGTCTTGTTAGCTCATTTTCACCTCTGTACCTTGTGTTTTCAGTAACCCATTGTTTCATAGCATTTTCCATTGTCAGTTTTAACAATCTATTACCCCAACTATTGTCTTCACCACTACATTCATAGTTTTCCCACTTCACTTCGCTACAATTAAAATCACCAACCAAAATGACTCTTTTATCACTTTTAATTATTCGTTCTAAGTTTATCTGGGTGTCCGTAAGTAGCACTTCATATTTTTCCTTTGTCCATGAGCTGGTTTTGGGGGGAATATATGCTACTACTAATATCAGTTTTTCCCCTTTTCCAGACCTTATATGCAGACTCATAACTTCTGTTTTTCCTGAACCATATTCCTTCTTTGTCACTTCTACTCCAACTTTTGTTAATATTATTACTCCTCCTTTCTTACCTTTTCTGTCTTTTCTCCATGTGATATAGTTCTGAAATGTGACCATCTTGTCCGTGATATTTTCGTCTAGTTTTGTTTCAGTTATGCACATAACATTTGGTGCCTTGTTCTCTAGATAATCTCATAATTCCAATTTTCTTGATATTATTCCATCTACGTTTGTATACATTATCTTGAACTCCTCCCACTTTTCTTTTGTAACATTTCCCTCTGCTTCTTTTTTCCCTTTTAGTCCCTCTTTCTTATGTACCACTTCTTCAATTTGTCGTCGAGTGTGTGTGTGTGTGTGTGTGTGTGTGTGTGTGTGTGTGTGTGTGTGTGTGTGTGTGTGTGTGTGTGTGTGTACTATGATTAAGTTTGTTGATTTATTTCAACAGCATACCTCATGACTTCATAAATAGTTGAACACTATTGTTTCATCTATCCAGGTGATTATCCCAGAGATGAGTTGTATCACTATGCAGCAGCGACGTACAGAGTGGGTAATGGTACCCCACCTCCTCCTGCTCCTCCCTCTCCACCTACACATGCCCACCGCCCAATCTCCAGAGGCCAGAAGGCATTCACAGCTCTTGTCTACCAAGCACCTTCCCTTCATGACGTTGATTGCCCTAATTTGGTGAGTCTTGGCTTCTTAGGTCACCTGCAATAATTTAATGAATGGTAGTGAAGACAAGCCTATAATATTTTTCATATCCATCCTGGGCACCAAGAATTTTGGAAGTTTCCTTAATTGGTACCATGCATTGTGCTGTACAGCAGGCTGAGGGTGATGGACGTGTACCCTGGCCTGGGGCTTCACCTCCGCAGGGTCCGTTAGGGGGAGCAGATTCCCAAAGTGAAGGTTACGGCAGTCTTATGAGTCCCAGAGGCTCATCTCCCCCGGCCCCTGGACCCCCACATCACCGCCACCCTGCTAAACATCCTAGGGCCCCCAGGTGAGTGTTCTTGTCTCATGATATGCTTGAGTGAAGTCAAATTAGTTGCTTGATTAAATCCTTATATATGAGTCTTCATTTGCCCTCTTTCCTCCCAGTTTTCCACATAATATAATATAATTGGAGATGAGGGTAGCAAGATGCCTTTCAATGTTTTATTGATATCATACATATAGATAAGAGCCTTACATTTTACTTTTAGCATAGGGATGGGGGTTGGCTGACTGACTTTATGCTATTGATTTGCTCTTTGACTACATCCTCTTATGATTGAAACTTAGGTATCTGTTTTTGTTTTGTATGAATATTGTATATTTTTGCCAAAATGCTACT
>JAPQNM010000002.1:10205721-10208221 GCA_029783475.1 Metacarcinus magister
GCAATTTTTTTTCCTTGATCAATAAGATCATGTGTCTGTGAAGAATCTAGGATGTTAAATTATTGGAGTCCATTCATAACATAACAAGGTCACAATTCTGACATCATATTCTTGTTTGTTTAGTTCCAAACTTTTTGCACATTGAATACGTCCCTTCCAGAAGCATTGTCTGCAAATTTAAGAAGCATTAATTTGGCTCATTATGTTATTGAACAAATCCATATTTCATTCCATGCTATTCCAGAGCAATTAAGCAGTGTTTGTTCATGAGTCACTTTGCTATAACTGTTAGATACTGTCACTCGTGTGAAGACAGCTTTCAGCTCAAACAACAAACTATCATATTGGGAGGTAGTGGAAGGCAGTGAGGAAGGACAGCCAGTGTGTCCATTTTGGTGTCTGGTTAAAATGAGTCTAGCTGATCCAACTGCTGACTCCGGTGGACAGCTGCCAACAATACAAGTTGTATATAATAATATTGATATCAGTATATTATCCTCATTATTATTTGTTTCCTTGCTTTGTGTGTAAGAATCTTGAAGTACTGTTTATTATATGTCACAAATTACAAAGTCTACAGCCATCATGTGTGATACTTGTGTGATTCATGTACACAGACAATAGCTTCTCGTTGTGCTGGCGAGGGGGTGGGTAAGAAGATGAGGCCTGTGAATAGGTACTCTGAGTGGCATGGGGTTGTCGGCATGTCTTACCGTAACTTTTCACAGTGTGATGTTTTTAAACTGTACGCAAAATGTATTAGGAAAATAATGTAAGTAATATAACTTGTATTTTGAAAGGTATATTAACGATCATGTTTTCCCTATGGTGTACTAGATCTCAATAAAATGTCACTTTTGATGTGTTGCTTATGATTTCAATATCTCACTAACAAGGTTAAATCATAATTGTTTTAGTCAACGTATATGGAATGTTGAGTTAGCGAAATTACGTCCTGGGCCACTCGTAGAGGTTGCCCCAATGCAGTCGCAGGTTAGTATGCTGATAGCGTCGTCTGAGTCTCCAATACAATTGACCACAAACTTCCTCCAGATACAGGTGCTGTAGGTGTGGAAGTCGACATACCAGCTGGCACACCTGGTCAGCAGTGGGCTGCCATTCGTAACCATCCTTCACATGCAAATGCAGTATTCGAACGTTGCTGGCAAGTTTGTCTAAGATGGAGGCCAGTCCACGGCACATGCTGAGGCTAAGACTAGACAGTCCTGGGGCAGCAGTCAGCACCCCACATAACAGTGCCATCCATCGCTCTGCGTGCCTCACCTCTACCACTTCTTCATCTGCATCTCCTGGACCTTCTTCATGCAAACTAAAATCCTGAAGTGCTGAACAGTTTGATATTCCCAAGGTCCCTTGCTCATCCAGCTCTGCCACCACCATATTCTTGCTCCACACCCGCACCCCGAGGTTGGTGAGGTTAGGGCACACCTTTAAGAAGATGCAAAGAGTGGCAATATGTAGCGTCTGGCCGGGTGACGTGGCCTCCACCATGAGAGTGGTGAGGGTAGTCCCGTGGACCTGTAGGAAGGGCAGCAGTAGCGCTATGGTTAAGTGGTTTTCGCTGTTTACATTACAATGCAATTTTGCTAGATGTTTCCAAGATGTTTTCAGCTTAGTGAGCCGGCTGCCAGCAACTTCAGACACATGCTTAGGCCCTCGTAGGCTACAATCTAGAGTAAAGGTTTGTACCTCTGGGCAACTGCAAGCAAGCTGGTGTAGTAACCGATGTCCAAGATTGTATAAAGTATTATCATCAAAGAAAACACTCTGGATTGCAAGGAGACGCTCCCTGGACACAAGTGGTAAAAGAACATCATGGCCGTAATTCTGGTATCTGTCCTCAAAGTATGTGGTTTTCCAGGGGCAGCTGATGTTTCTTAGACCGGGATAGAATGTGAGCAAAAGTTTGTGAAATTCTCTGGCCACTTTGATATCACCGTAGGCTAAATCTACGTTCTTTAGCTGAGGAAAAGTCAGTTTGATATCATGGAGAGAACCATTTTTATAAGCACGATTCACTTCCTGATGAGTAGCACCACCAAAAAATGCAGCACAAAATGCCTCCATGGATATAACTTGCCAGGGGAAGTTATGAAGCAGATAGAGTGTGTGAAGGTTTGGGCACCACTTTGCGAGGACAAGCAAGATTTCGTCTGTGATGTTAATATGCGAGATGTGAAGAGATGTGAGGCGTGAGGCCCCTCTCAACACTGCTGTTAATATGCTGGGATACATACCACCGTACACCTTCAAGTGAACCAACTGGACAAAAGGTGCCAGCTGGGCCAACAACCTTGCTGTCCAACGTTCCCATGCAAAAGGTATTACACACCGCCGATCTTTGTCACCATAGTCTCGATCAAGAAACACCTCTTGTAGTAGGATCAATCGCAACAGTAAACGTGATAAATGCCGAGGAAAGTCTTGGTCATCTCGTGGATGGACCTCTGTGTGAGTGTCAAGAGCCAACTCCAGGAAA
>JAPQNM010000002.1:10223221-10240721 GCA_029783475.1 Metacarcinus magister
GACAATAGTGCTGTCTGAAAATCATTATTCTAAAGGAAGACAAAGTACCACACCTGACCTTTGTTTAAATGAAGAGCGATTTGTCGAGTCTCATGAGGCCATGAGACTGAGGTGCGTCATGAGGTGCATCACGCTAGTCCATAGTATGGGAAAGGTCGTTGTGAAATACTGACGAAGAAATTGCTTAAGCTTTCTTTTTATAGCAGGAAATTGGTTTGAATTAAGAGGAGACAAAATTGTTTTAGGAGTTTGGCGCAAAACTGAAATGAAGCTCACTTCACCAAGAATGATGGGAGCTTTTTTGAAGTGTCCCTACACATACAGTGTAAACATATCTTAGACTCTAATTGAAATTAAGTCCAAGTCATACGCTTGCAACATTTAATGGCAGTGTCTTGTCAAGCCACAATTTCCCTTATAGTCGCAGGGTAGAGTTAAGGTATTATATTTTGTATCCCTTCAAAGGTAAAATAAAATGCCTGTTTATTCCCTTGAATTTTAATTATATATTTTTCAAAATATTTTCACCTACTTAAGTCTGGTAACTGTTCTAAAATTATTATTGGTAAATGATGAAGGCTTAGAATTTTTTGTAAAGTACTTGATCACTCTGAGATATGAAAAAAATCTATTTACGAGTATATAAAAAAAATCAATGCAACCCTCATCACATGACATTGTAACCTCTTCTCCTATACCCACTTTTTTCATTTTTTCTCGACTCGACCACCATGACGATGCTCCTCACGCTGGACTTCACTCAGGCGAGATCAATGTAGTTGTTAATTCGTTGATGTTGGCATATTCAAATGTCTTTGGTTTTAGTATTGGTGGTTCTTGACAAAGAGTCCCGCATCTCCAGCTGCACCAGAGCAGGATCCCGCCGAGTATTTTCCTTGAGCAGCCGCACCATTTGCTCTGGCCCTCTTCATAAGCTCTGCTTGGCCAGCCTTCACGTCTGTGCCTTTCCACGCCTTGATGGCAGAAGCCTGGAGAGCACGTCCATAACTGAAGGTGAGCGACCAGGGCTTCTTGCCCGCGGTGGTCTTATTGATTGCGTCCAGGTGTACGGTGGCTTCCTCCTCAGACTGGCCTCCTGAAAGGAAGCAGATGCCGGGCACTGCAGCGGGCACCGTGCGTGACAGAGCCAAAACAGTTGCCTGTGGAACGAAGTCAGGAAAATTAATTGCATACGATAGTTTTTGGTCTTTATAGACATTTCCAAAAAATATTAATGTTCCTTAGCTTCACAACCAAGTTATTCTTGTCTAGTTAGGTGTTCATTATATTGTGTACCCAGTGTGCAAGCTAATATGAAGTACATAACTCACCTGAGCTGCCTGCTGAGGGGTGTACTTGGTGGGGCATTCTTGGCCGGCGAGCACCATGTTGGGCTTGAGCAGGGTACCCTCCAGGAAGACGTGATGATCGTTAAGAGCCTTGTACGTGAAGGCCAGTACTGTCTCCGTAACCTTCTGTGCTCGTTCCAGGTCATGGCTGCCATCCATCAACACCTGGAATGTACGGAATAAACCATTAAATACTTATTCGATTATCATGTGTACTGCTAGCTTCAGAGACTTCCTTATGATCAGGTTATCACAGGAAATAATTTGTAATTGGCTTAAGACCTACCTCAGGCTCCACAATGGGGACGAGGCCATTCATCTGACAGATGGAGGCATAGCGGGCCAACACATTGGCATTCTCCAACATGCCCTGGTAGCTGGGAGTGTTCTTGCCAATCTTGAGGACAGAGCGCCACTTGGCAAAGTCACACCCATCCTTCTTGTACTGGGCACAGCGTTGGGACAGGTCATCCAGGCCCTGGGTGGTGCTCTCGCCCTCAGACCCCATCAATGGCACAACACCTTTGTCCACCTGGTACATGAACAATGATCAATATTCTACGTATTTATCATACAATACACACATACAGATTTTTGTGCTGGGCAAGTGGTAACCATGAATTACAGCGATGTTTAAATATTTACATCATATATGAAACATGAAATCCCTAACGCATTCCCATCGTGAATGAAATACAATCACCATTAACATAAGTCCTGCAAGAAAACTTTGTTTGGTTTTAATAGACTTAAAAAATCTAAAATGTTAAACTCCTATTATAATGAGCGTAGACGACTTGTAACACGAGTCACAAGCTTTCTCAGTTGGATGAGGATGCGGGTGGTGACTGATTAGACAGATGTCCTCCATGAACCTACCTTGATGCCGGGAATGATGCCCAACTGTCTGATAAGCTCAACAAAGGGGCGACCATCATCACTCTTCTGGTACAGAGTCTCGTGGAAGAGGATGACGCCGGAAATGTAGTTGCCAATTTCCTGAGGATACAACAAGATTATTACGAGGCAAGTAGTAAAGTGGTTTATAAATATATGTACTAAGGAGTTATTCAGGGCAAGTAGGATATTCTACTTGCCTTGGATTTGCTGAACATATAAGTCATTGGTATGGTAGTTCCTGAAAGTAATGTCTGGATATGCAATGTTCCACCATACAACACTATATAGTGTGGTATGGTGGAACATTGCAACTTACAAGTTATAAGTTGTGATCCCTAATATTCCCAATACTGACCTTGTCTGAGGTGAAGAGCAGCTGGCGGTACTTCCTTCTGTTATCTTCGGTGTTTTCGAGGTTGATGGCAGTGAGGCGTTTTCCCATGGTACCGGTGGACTCATCAGCTGCCAGGATGCCCTTGCCGGGTGTCACGATGGCATTGGCAATTTTGCGAAGCTCCTGCTGCATGGCATCGCTGGGGTAGCTGAAGTAGGTGGTCATCTTGCTTGCTCTGTCGGTTTAAATGTTCAAAATGAAATTGGTACTTAAACTTGTCTGATTTCTGCCTGCCGTCACCGAGCCGTATTAGGATATTAAGTACTCAAACCGGGTACAAATGTCCAAGTTAAATAAGATGTGAACTTTATTATTAAACTAATATACTGCAAGCATCTAAAACAGATTATCATATTTTTATCCATCAATTCATAATCAAATGATGTATAAGTGATCACTTGACAGTAACGAGAGAGAGAGAGAGAGAGAGAGAGAGAGAGAGAGAGAGAGAGAGAGAGAGAGAGAGAGAGAGAGAGAGAGAGAGAGAGAGAGAGAGAATTTCCCCGGGTACGTGAAAGTCAAACTCGCAGAATTGAGAGAGAAAAAAAAAAAGAAAGTCGGGAGACAGTGCCAGTGCTCGCATCTTGCCACTCTTGTTGCTATGGAGACACCACACCCGACCATCACTCCCAACAACCCCTTCCTCCAGCTGGTCCTTAACCTTTTAACCCGTCGCTTACTATTATGACCCGTTAGGTGTCCAGTACTGGTGTGTATAATCATATGATATATAATAATGATAATACTAATACTATACAAATAATAATGACAATAATGATAATAATAATAATATAGTTGTGTGCATGTCTAAGCACATTTACATTGTTGTCCAATCAGTCCGTCATGGTAGTCATGACTTCACAAAGTGGTTGGATCTGTAGGTCACCTGTTGCTCACTCACGCCCTGAGAGAAGACTGTTTAAATTGATTTTAAATGGGTTTTTGTCGAGGTTTTGATTAGCTCATTCCACTGCTCCCATTGAAGCGTAGGAACTATCATGTTTTATATAAACTGAAACCGGTATGCGTTACGTTCTCAAGATCATTCATTAAACGACAAGGAGGTGCATTGCAATAAACACGATCTCTATTCTGTCCTTGAATAAAAGCAAAAAACCAGCCTTTCTTCCTTAGTCCTTGACGAAGGACACCAACTAAGTCATGGTAGTGTTCCCTGGCAAGCTCCCTCCCCTTAGAGATAACTTAAGGTGACCTTGGCTTGCATGAAAAGTCCTGCCCGCTTGTCATGACGCAGTCATGACAAGCCCACCGTGTTTCCAGCTGCAATCCCGCAGCACGACCCCCCAATAGTTCTCTATTGACTGTCGACACTCCTGTCCCCCACATAATAACCTAATCTTGCCAGTTTACCACCATCCCTACTGCAACATATTAACACCCCCATCCTTACTGCATCCCCCTACCTCCACACCCCACAGTCCACTTTGCTGCTACACGCTCCGTCGCACAGTGGTGTCGTTGCGTCAGAGGTAGAAGTTTCGTGGAGGACACCTTGTCTTTTGAGGTGCCATTTATCTTTGCCATACTTAAGATCTACATAAGATTAATGACGGTCCTGCGATGTTCACAATTCTCACAATTTTTTTTAATTACATCCCGTATCAGATCTATATTTTTATTTTGATGATTATTCTCACAGCCATTAGGGTTTGAAGATAAAGCCAGATAGTTCAGCAACCTTTCTAGTAGTCGGAATGCCCTTCTTGGCTCTTATCAGTCAAAAGGACTTTTATAACCTTATCAGTGAACTTAATAATTTGTTTAACGTAATCTTGGTCTTCCAATTGACATATCTTTGTTCAGCGTCGTTACTTCACAGCCGCGTTAGTAAAAGTTTTTTTTTTTGCATATGCACGTAAAGAACAAATAGTAATGGAAACTGACATGCGGTTTATTAGGACTACTTTTGTATATAGTTTATTCATATTGACAATTATTGGTGCTTTATAGAATATCTGAAAATCATTGAAATTATCACAAGTGTCTGGTCGTGTATATCCATAAGATGATTTACTGTAAGGTACAAATTGTTGCCTAATATCCTTTTTTCTTCTTCATTTGCACGGTAAATTACATACTTTATGCTCTTCGTCACGTCGGTTTTATCCTGTATGATATGTATGAAAGGGAAGGAATGGCATATACCTCAATAAAAAAAAAAATAGATCGATAAATAGATAACCATAAAATACAATTAAATAATTATGGAATGTGCTTCTGTCCTTCATTAAACTTTCTTTTTTCTTTTCACATGAAATTTGCAAGGTCATAAACATTTCCTACTAGTCATATTACTAGTCTTATTAAAAGTTCTGCTCCTAGTCACTCAGAAGTGCTGCAGACTTGTCCTTCTTTAAGTTTAGGTTTATTAATAAAATGGTTATATACAAACGTTTGAAACAGTAGTTGGCAACTCTTTAGAACTTATAATCTTTACGCCGGCAGAGCAGCGATCGTGGTTAGGAGAAAGTAGGGAACAGAAGGGGGATTGGGGGGGAAAGACAAAGGTCACTAGTGTCATTATGAAACCATTCGTAATCCTTGATAAAAGGAAATTATATTGCGTCGCAGATTTTCTAATATTATCATTGTTTATTCAGTTTTTTCGTTAGCTACAGAAACGCAATGTGTCAGAATTCGAGTGTCTGCTATTGGGAGTATTTAGCGAGCGGACCTTCATGTTGGAAGCAGGCAAACAAATGGATTTATGCAAGCACTAAACTTTTCTTTATCACGGTAAAATCACCAGTTAGATATGAAAATAATTTTATAATCCTTCCCGGCACCACCATAATAATGAACTTTCAAATTACAAAGGAATAAAGGTTTCGCTCATTATACACAAACTATTATATGGTGTTGCACCTGATGATGGTAATGATGACGATGGTGATTAGTAAGATGATTATGTTTGTGAAGAAATAACATTGAAAAGCCAATCTAATAATAAAAAAAAATACCCGAACATATTTTTGATGTTGAAGTGCCAATAAACATGCTCTATAGATTCTAATAACATCAATTAACCTTACGCAAGATGACGTTAAGGCTACCACAGAGTGAAGTTTTGTTGATCATGGTTTGGTTACTTGTAAGTTGCCAGAACGTGATTAGTTTGCTTTACCTTGATTAGTTATTCAGTTCAAACAATAGTGATGGAAAAAATATATATTTTTAAAGTTACTTTGAAACTGAATTCGTTGAGCGTCAGAATGGTTGTTTGTTACACCTGCGTCACACAGTCCTCCCGCACTACCAGTGAAAGCTGTGGTGACGTGGCGGTGATACAAGTGTGAGGGAACCAACTTCACTACTCCACTCCGTACCTCGCTCTCCCAAAAATAATGCCTCTTCCTGCTCCCACCCACCCAGGTTGCCGATCCTCCAAACTTTATACCCATGCTCAACCATTTTCCATTTAGCCATGTTAGCAAATTTGAATGGTTTAAAATAAAAATTGCATGGTAGTTGGAAAGATTCCATCATATCAAAACTACCCTTTCACTCCATGACTGCACACACCACATTGACTTGCCAGCAATGTCATGACTATGTGACCGCTCTGCCTCTGATAAAGGACGTTGCGCACTGTGGTTTCTTTGGCATTTGTAATGTTACTGCAAGATGCACGAATAAAAACACATAATCATGAATGTCAAACAGCTCAAAGAAATAATTGACACAATGTCTCGTAGTGTCTGACCCCAATAACAATACCATATTGTTCACAACCATCAGGTCACGTAGACACTTACCGGTGTGGAGTGAAGCGTACGGACACAGCGAATGTTGGTAGCCGAGTGAGGGACAGAGGGAGAGCGGCGGCGCCAGATACCAGCACAGCGAAAGCTGGTCGAGTCAGCCGAGCAGCACAGCCGCATGCCGCTGTTACCAGGCCGAATCTTCGTCCGCAGATTAATGACGAAGCAACATTTTCGACTCATAATGCATATCTGTGGAGATGAGACACATAACACACACTCATTACGATTAGTCCATCTCTGAAATAACCAAAACTAATCCATACAAAAGAAGATTACTGTATACAGGCAATAGCGCATTATGAAAACTGTCCGAAAATAGTTGGTCGCAACGCTTCACTCACAACAGGTTGGGTTGTGGAAACTGTTGCCACAAGGTCAGTTGGTGACTGGCACGTAGCGGGAGTTTCGTCTTTACGTTAGCTAAACATTAGGTCTTTGGCTCCCTACTGCGGAGGTGTGTCGGGGGTGTGCGAGTAAGTCCAAGCCCTGATTGGCTGTGGAGAATCGTTCCACCAATCAGGACATAATACCACTACCACACCCTACACCTGCTACATATTCATACATACAAGTGTTTGAGGGCCATAGGCTCTCCAGCATCACCGACAAGGACTCGAATACGTCCCTGTTCCCTCCTTGACGCCAGCTTATTCAAGGAGCGGTGGGGTGCCTTCTTGTATAGGTAGTTTTTATACGAATAGCGACAATTATGGTCGTGAAAAAAAAAAAATGTGTTTATTTTTCACTTGATGGTGGTTCGACTAATGAAGAACATGATGTTTTGTGATAAGCAATAATTTACCATTTTGTATTTATTAACCTATTCTTAATGTGGTTGTGAAATCTTAATGCAGGTGCATTTCAAATGATTTTGCGTCATTGTTTTCTATGAAGGAGAATATTTGTATCATGCATAGTGTAAATTCATTAATCTTACATGCACTGGTGTCGCCCTGGAAGGAAAGTATATAGGTGATGTCGATTATAGTTTTACAAGTACATTAAATTTAATTGCATAATAATGCTTCCGTAGTTTCGATAACGATGTGAAATATCTATTCATCTATTTTTTTTATGTTATCAACTGTCTACTTGTATGTGTGTATGTATGAATGTGTGAATATGTATATGTGTGTGTGTGTGTGTGTGTATATATATATATATATATTCCAATGATTTATTAGCCCCGCCAACGAAGTTGAGCGTGAGGTTATGTTGACACTGTTTATTTGTCGGTATATTAGCAATTTAACACCATGCATCGCACCACTAACATGATCCCCTTCCCTAATTCTCAATTCCATTAAAAGGTAAAGGTTAGTAAAAATCAGAAGTCGCTAATAGTATTTCCAGTGGACGTTATCTTGGGCTTCACCACAGCTATCATCTACTGAGTCTGTCAACCTTGTCAACCTTATGTAAGATTTAGTCTTGAAGTGGTAATATGTTACACTTTACCACGTGAGGGAAGCAAACAAATCTACTATTTTTATCCATTAGTCGCGTCCGTGTTTAGTGCGCCTCCCAACGACTTCTATACTCGGATCAAGGGCATACTGCGGATTTCATGCCCGTTTGTTGCTCCTCCCTTCGTAGTGATCAATAATACATGTTAGGAGAACTTGGAGCAAGTGAGTTCTTGTAACTGGGAAGTGACTGTTGATTTTGTTCTCTGGGTAAGGAATATTCATAAAACATAGAAGTAAATTCTAAATTGGAAGCTTATGGATGTGTTCCAATGTATAGTTTTAACTTTTATATTTCTTTCAAAAATATCGAAATTTTAGTAAGTCAGCAAGACGTAGAAAAATTGATACGGGAAGTAAAAATTTGGAAACATATTTGTTACCAAGGCGATGCAATAAAAGTGGTGGCAATATCCTATTAAGGAGATATGATTAGATAGGATGATTAATGTATTTAAAGCTGCTCTTCACTTTGATAAGCTAGAACAAATAGATAGAGATCAAATTTGAAAATAAAATCTTGGCAGCCTAAATATATATTGGTAAATAGATCAGATTAAGTACCATGGATTAACCAACGAACTGCAGAAAAGATGTGAAGATAAATAAATTTAGAGTGATATTTAGTGATCACTCATTCAGACAAAAAATTTGTATGATCGCAATTACAACAATGCATGTGACTTATTAAGACTAGAGAAATAAGTCTATTCAGGGACAAATCAATGGAAAATCAAGTCATGACTGAAGTTTTTAAAAATTGATAAGATAATGGATGCATTGCACTCGGGCAGCAAGGGACCGTGGAAAAAAAATTACACTTTTAATACGAATGTTTATCATCAGTGTCATTGAACCAATATTAATCAGTAACACTGAGTCATATAAAGTATTGTGAAACATGAGTATAGGATTTCCAATTGAATGAAAAGAATGTCATGTATAGCTCATACACAAATAAAAATAGTAACAATGATTTAAGAACAAACTAAAATTGGAGATATTCTCGCTACCCTTAAGAACAAAAGGTACACGTATTACACAGAGTGGAAATATCACTATACCAAGAGTTAAATTTGAAGATTTGTAAACGGAGGTAAGATGCACAAAAGACCTGAACTGCTTCGGAAAAAAATGATTTTGAATTAGATAGAAACACATAATAATGTCAATCCTCTTAATTTTATTTACACATTTTCTTGAACTGACAGACAAACGACATCTGCTATAATCTTATTCGCTTATGTTACCATGTTATCACATCTACCTCGGCATAGAGCTGTGGTTCATTAACATCTGATAAGTAATTAAAGTACATCATCAGACTTTGAATGAGCGGTAGCGTGCCCTTTTGTGTTACCGTTGTGTACCTGCCCACTACTATGGCTGTCGTAGTGTAATGACCTTATGCTCGTATTACGTGCTGATTACTTTTCTGACCCGTAACATAGCCGGGAGACTCCACTTTGAAGAATTGAAATAAACATCAGAGAGGTATTCTCGCTATTTTCATGTGATAAGTGTTATTAGAAAGAAAACACCGTTCTCTTTCTCCAATTGTTCAACTAGTTTCGCGATTAGATTACCAGCAGATTTCTAAACTAAATATAACACAGTCTTATGTCGGGAAGTTTTTGAATTAGGGTGGTGACTGCACTGGCATATGGCGGGGAGTTTCTGAATCAATTGTCAAGAACTGCCATTTTGTATATAGTTGAAATTAAGCGAAGTTTAATTTTTTTTATGTAATTTGCCATCTTACGTGGAATATTACACTAAAAGAATATTATTATTTCACTTCCTTAGGAGTTTCTCGTCCTATTAATGTAAAAAAAAAATGTCATCGTGGTGTATAAATGGAAGGGTCTGTGATGCTGTGTGAGTTTGAGGTTATGATGGTTAATGGATGAAGCAGCTAGTGTTAATTCGTATTAATGAAGCTTTGTGACACCAAGGCCACTCGCGTGATGTAAAAGTTTCCAGAAAAAAGTATCGGAATGGGCATCACTCACATAAGAATTCCGCGGTCATCTTTTGTAGTTGATTCTATCTCAGGGGGATGGAGGGCACACCGGAAATTATATTGGATTTGCAGTTTTTCCAACTCTGATTTTTTGTTGTTGTTGTATGTGTGTGCCAATCAGTGGGATTTTTTTTTCCTCCCAGCTCTGTTTACCAGCTCTTGACTTTCTCTTCAATGAATAAAAAATAAAAAAAAAAATCTGCAGAGTTTTCCGTGATCATTTCTGTGACACAAGGATTGCTAACAATAAGTATTAGGATTAACTTTGAGTGACTATGTAGCAATCATCGTAGTTTAGTCTTGCAATCACATTATAGAACATACAAAAGGAAGATATGAGTCATATACACTGGTATAACTCTACGGATATTGCCTTCTCTTTCGATAAGGTAACTGTAGCAAAGTAACGTGGACCTCGTCAAGTCAGGCTAGAAAGGCGGCATCATAGTCATCTTGTTTCAGATACAAAGTTGATGAGGATGTCACTTTGCATGAGTCTGTGATCTAAACCTTGGGTACTATTGAGTTTTTGTCGGTTTGTATCTCTCTCTCTCTCTCTCTCTCTCTCTCTCTCTCTCTCTCTCTCTCTCTCTCTCTCTCTCTCTCTCTCTCTCTCTCTCTCTCTCTCTCTCTCTCTCTCTCTCTCTCTCTCTCTCTCTCTCTCTCTCCTCCCCCCCCCTCGGTGTGTGCGGATGCTTGACCTTGCCAGTCGGAGGTCGACGCAATATCTTTGACTCACACTTGCACTTCTAACATTGAGCGAGGACAAAACTGCCACCGCAACCATCAAGGTCCTTCGCGTTTTGTAGACTTCCCCTGACGTGGTTGCATGCAGCGTGGAGGTGACGTGTCTCCTAACATCACCGCACCATAAAAAAAAGAATCGATAGATAAATCCTTGTAGTGGTCATTGTGGGAAACGGGGAAGGAAAAAGAGAGAGCTACTCATGGCTTTCACGGACTCTTATGGCCTACTGGCTGAGCCGATTTCCTCCTTGTATATTTGTATTTTCATGGAACTAATAAACTATTATTATCATCATTATTTATTATTATTTAGAATAAGATGGTACTGTGTTCGTCTGAAAATGTACAATATATAATCTCTTTGAACGTTACTAGATATTCGAGAGCTTTCGCCATTTTAAGTTAGCAGAAGCAGGAAGCTGGCTGTGGTTACCGTACACGAATGGTTGGCTCGTTGAACGCATCACATATGGAGCGTGCAAAGAATTCCCCGCCGTTTTGTTTTCTATGAGTGGTGTTTTTGTGACGACTGTAACACGGTCGTAGAGAAGGAAGGTGGTGTCGTTCATCATAGCTCGTCTATCAACAACTATCGGAGCTGGAGTGAAGTCATGACCGAAAGCTTGCATTCAGCTCTTACTTATTGTTTGTGCGATTGTTCTCACTCGGTTATCATCATCAAGATAAAGAAATGCGTCGGAAGGACTGTAATGGCCAACCTCATGCTTGGCAGCGTTAACATTGCTACGTGCAACTCAATACAAAAATAACATCAGATAATTTGAGAGTACAGATTCAAAGAGAAACAATTTTAAGATAGCTTTTATAATATAAAGTCTTGAAAATGTTCTTTACATACATTGTCTGAATAGATATCTACTGTGTGACCAATAAGGGGAAATGTCTCAATGGTGAACCAGAACAAAAAATCACTAAAGTTGCCTGAGTACCTTGGGTGGCTCGTCACCTTAACAATAACCGTGATGGACTTGTTACCACTTGATTAGTTATCGTATCCTTAGGTGGGAGATGCATGCGTGTACGACCCAGTTGTCAAATAAAAATGTACTAATTACTTAAATTACTTTGTTGTCGTTCACTAATACATGTAGTAAAAGAATGGTTAAGGTTTTTTTTTAGATTTAGTAGTCTATTACTTTATATTTCTATATTTTAGTAATATACATTTATGTGAGATCATATCCTCAGCAAAACATAATATTCATATTTTGTATGACACATGGAAGCAGTTGTCAATGATTATGTGATAACTAATTCAGCATCATGTTTTGCAGTGTTAGTGTCTTCTAGATTACTGGAATCATATTATACTTGATGTTGACACCTTTACAAATTTGATAAAAAATGCGCTCAAGGACTTCACATTGAAATATTCTCTTAATACATAGTTACACACACTTTACAATCAACGTACAAATCACACACCCACCCCTTGATATGCCTCAACATTGAAGAAAAAAACAAGAACCACAACAAGACATAAAAAAAAACACAAAAGACATCAAGTTGAATTCACGGTGATCTGAAACAATAATTTATGTCATTTTTTTCTTCTATTTTTTCATTTTTTATTTTACAATCATCTCACACTTATGCCATGTAGAGGCTCCTCCCACTGGGCGGGGCTGGAGCCTGGCCATCACACACTGTAACCTGTGTGGGATAATGTAATTCTGAACTTTTTAAATTTACGTAATACTCAAACAACCCCAGTACGTTAATACTACCATTTTATTGTCCCCACTAATGAAATGTCGAAGTACAACCTTGTAGTATCACCGTCTTGTTACAGAACTTTATCTTCTTCCCTTGCAAGATTATTTCGTGGGTGACTTGGTGAAGTACACGATGCAGCAGGCTACTCTGCTGCCGGCGTTGCCTGTTTTGATTGAACCTTCATCGTTACCCTGGCCCAGGTCATCTTCACCTGCATGGATCACGATGGCCCGTCCCGCGATAGAGTAATGGCCCCACAGTGATAGGATGTTGTCAGTAATCTACCGGCAGAGAGAAGTGTTAGTTCCGAAGATGTTCCTGGAATACCTGCGCCAGTAACCCCCCCCCACACCCCCCAGGAAAGGGTTTTTCCCCGGAACGACCATTGACGTCAGCAGTTTATTTCAGGTGCGTGATGTCAGACTTAGAGGTGGACATTTTGAATTATTGAAATTTTCCTAAAATAAGTAAATGATTAAATTTGAATTTTTTTTTGTTATAAATGATGTGTCTTCGATATAATCAATATAAAGCACTAATATATACCCCTAAAGAAAAAATGTACTCACAGCTACACGGGTGATGGTCCCTGTGCTGGTGGGAGTGGCCTCCACGTTGCCCAGGTCACCCACGTGGCGTTCCGTGGCATTAGGGGCAGAGTGTTTGTAACCGAAAGGATTGTAGTGGCCACCGGCGTCAACGCATTTGTTTTGCACACCTAAAACTCCAAACTGGTGGACGTGGAAGCCATGCAGCCCCGCAGTCAATCCTGCAATGATATGATGTTCAGGTCTAACTCTGACTAAGGGAAATAATTGAACTGATTTTTATCACAATGACAATATTTATACATTATTAAAGGTGCCAGTATTGTATAAAAGAAGGAACAGTAAAACATCTTGGCTTTGCCGTTACAGAACGGATTGCGAACCATCGTGTTATAGCATATCTGCGGCGCACATTGAGCTTTTATATAAGAAAAATAACCATAATTATTTTTTTTATAAAGCATAATGTAATGTAATTTTTTTTTTTTTATATAATACTAATCATAGGTAATGGGAATCTGGGTGTTTAAGTCAGGTAGTAGGAGGAAGGCGTCGGGGTCGTGTTGGTAGAGACGGGATACCCCACGGATAAATCCCAAGATAACGGAAAATAGGAAAATACCCCAACACACCGTACCTGTGATGTTACCACTGATGAGGACAGGTGAGAGGGACTGGAACTGCTCGAAGTACAGAGTTCCACTTACAGCGTTGTCAGGCGACTGCAGGTCACACTGGGCATATCGATTCTGTGGAATAACGAATAAGATCAGTTTTCTTTGCAATATTTATTGCAGAAATTGGTATAACATATTGGGAACATCTTTAAACATTGCCCAGGACTCAGAATTCCATTCAGCTTATATTTTTCTTTAGAGTCAGAATATGTGTCGGCGAGAGTTGTAATAGTGATTGTGTTTTTGAGCAAAAGGAGGATAAATTTGTATAGAAAACTACTTCATAGAGCAGTGGTGACAGTAATAAACAATAGAAGCACTATGGTTATTCAGGGTTATTTGCAGCCTCCACTTGGGTTAGTGATGGCAAGTCACTGACAAGTTTCTTTGCTTTCAGAAAAAAAATTCCCTAAATGAAACAATATGTCATAAATGTTTTAATAAATTACAACACATTTTGATTGGTAAAGAAAATGATTTCATTAGGGAGTCATGTTTCCTTTATGTAACTAGTGAATAAAATGTTCACAATCGCTATCTATGAAATGGACATGTAATATGTGATTACTGACGTAACCAAACTTTTGCCATGCATCTGTCATCCTTCTCTACGCTGACTAACTCCTTTTGCTCTTCGCGTAAAAGTCATCATTATGAGCAGCACCTGTGTTTAGTACACCTGAAAATGTAAGGTTTAGTTGAAAATGAGCTGGCGGTGTAAAGTATTATGGAAGGATTATATAAAACAAAACAAATAATGAATAGGTGAAAAAATAGATAGACTGGACTGGAAGTGCTTTTTATTTTTATTTTTGATGAATTAATAAACTACACCATATTTAACTTTGTAAGTCGCCGGACTAACGCAACTCTGACATGATGTTAATGTCATACCTTGACAGATGACAATCTCTGTCGCTAAATCAGTGTATGAGGTGTTAATTCTCCAATTTTGAGGAAAGGCATTGCAGCCCTTCATAGTGGCGGGTGTGTCCATTATTTGTTTTCCCACGAGTCTGATATTCAAATATCTGATATTGAAATAATTATTATGATAATGATAGTAATAATAATAATGATAATGACAATAATAATAATGAAAATAATAGTAATAATGATAATAATGATAATGAATTATAATTATGATCGTTTTTATAATCATAAGCATTACTATAATTGTAGTAATGATGATAATGATAGTAATTGTTATTATTATCGTTATTAGTTATTATTATTATTATTATTATTATTATTATCATTATTGTTATTACTATTGTTATTGTTATTACTACTATTGTTATTATTATTATTATTCATGTTGTTGATTGTCATCATCATCATCATCATCATCATCATCATCATCATCATCATCATCATCATCATCATCATCATCATCATCATCATCATCATCATCATCACCACCACCACCATCATCATCATCATCATCATCGTATAGGTGCCTGGCAGATCAATCATCCAACAATTGCACGTCGTGGGTACCAAACACTTACCTCTGAAATCAATTTTTCCTTTACAATGTCTGGGTGGTAATACCAGATGCTGAGGCCGGCCACCAGCGCGCCAATGCCCAGGAACACCACGGATGCCGCCAGGTATGCCACACTCTTCTGCATGACTGCTTAAAGTGTTAGTAACCTTGTTTTACTTTGTTCCCAGACGTCTGTTGGAAGAAGAACTGGTTTAAATATATTATTAGATTTCTTTTATCCACGCCAGTCATGAACAATATTTATAGAATTTAAATTTCTAATGTCATGAGGCGCATTCTATGAAATATATCTTAGTTCTTTCTATCGATCATATGGAATGTATTAAATTAATTTTAGACAAAAATACACATGAAAAGCAGCTTATTTTGGAAACAGAACAATTATTCCACAATGCCAATTATGGTTTAAATATTTCATCTCACGTCAACGATCGATCGGCAGAGAGAGAGAGAGAGAGAGAGAGAGAGAGAGAGAGAGAGAGAGAGAGAGAGGAGAGAGAGAGAGAGAGAGAGAGAGAGAGAGAGAGAGAGAGAGAGAGAGCGAGAGAGAGACGAGAGAGAGAGAGAGAGAGAGAGAGAGAGAGAGAGAGAGAGAGAGAGAGAGAGAGAGAGAGAGAGAGAGAGAGAGAGAGAGAGAGAGAGAGAGAGAGCGAGAGAGAGAGAGGAGAGAGAGAGAGAGAGAGAGAGAGAGAGAGAGAGAGAGAGAGAGAGAAAAAAAAATTGCATTAATTCCCGTGTGTATATGCAGTTTCTTCATTAGTAGGCTATCAGTCTTATAAACATTAGGCAAACATTTTTGACTGGCGTGTAAATGTGGACACCAATGGTGATTGTGTGGAAGTGAAGTGAAAGACGATGATCCTATACAGACGATAAAAATTATTGGACAAGTAATATTGACAATAGTATTAATGATAATAATAATAGTACTACTACTACAACTACTGCTACTATACTGCTACTACTACTATTATTATTACTACTACTACTACTACTACTACTACTACTACTACTACTACTACTACTACTACTACTACTACTACTACTACCAATAATAATAATGATACAGATAGTAATAATAGTAATGATAAAGATAGTAAAATAATAATGATAAGAACAATAATAATAATGTTAAAAACAATAATAATAATAATAGTAATAATAATAATAATAATAATGATAATAATAATAATGATAATATTTATTAATATCATCATTATTATAATAAATAAACAAATAAATAAATAAATCCAGTGGTATCAATTTTGTACCCTAAACACGCATATCGTATATTATCAATAGAGCAATATTTTCAGGGCCAGACGGACAAACAAGGTTCATATTTTCTAGGTAAGGCGTGCCATGGTTCGCCTAAGCACCAATTTTACTACCATCCTGCAAAATAACACTAAATTCTTCACACCGGTGCGAAAAATTTCGAACTTGAGATTGGCTACGAATTCAACTAGTTACTTCTCCATTTCCAAGAGACCACCGCCTGTAGCTTACTGATATGGTGGAAGTATTGTCATAAAGGGAGTACCTCGAAATGAACACTTAAGGAAAGAAAATGACACCCACCTTGATGAATATCCGGAGGAAATGACGAAACTTATTAGAAGGATTCATGACTAGATTATGACAGAATTACTAAGGATTTCATCAAAGTGCTCGTTTTTTTTTCGTTTTTTTTTTGCTGCTACGCCCTTAACGTTTTACTATTCTAGGGACGGTCGATGAACAAACATTGGGCTTAACATTAATGGATGCTAACTATAGTATCCTGGACGCGATATTTTTCCGATCAATATGTAATTTTGTACACTTGTCAGACCTGTATTGCTTTGGTCTCGTACGTCCATGCACACGTTTGGCACCATCGCGTTACTTTATCCTTACTCTCATCCATTTTTACTGATTTCTTAATGCTGCAGTAATGTATATAAAACCCCACAACACCAATAAATAGTAGAATATAAAACTATAGTATATCATTGTAAAGTGACTAATGTAATACAATATTGTTAGGCTAGAGTTATGGCTGAATCCTGGAACGCTGCCTCGACCCTGTGCTTCAAGTCAACAACGTGTAATGTTGCGCCACAGGTTTAAACGGTATACAATTGGTTATCCTTGTATCTAAGCGTGACTAGATGTGGCTCTTTTCTTTGCTATTAGTGACATTAATATATTATATTAATATGCAGATGAATAGATTAATTCATAGGTAGATATAGATACATTCAAGGAAACTTGAAATATACAAATAAGCATACATAATTACATACATACATGAATACATTCACACATACATACATACATACATACATAGATGCTTACATACATACATGCAGTGGATAAATA
>JAPQNM010000002.1:10245721-10258221 GCA_029783475.1 Metacarcinus magister
TTGTAAGTAACAATATATTATTATGTTGAACTCGTGATGATAAAACTGTAGGATATGTACCAGCCTTCCGACACCAACCTCTATTCACTCACCTTCGGAGGCTCTGTAGGGCCTAAGTTTTATATCTTAATGTACCCAGAGTGTTTGGCTAAGTAAACAAGTAGACATACTTCTTTAGTTTATTTAAATAAGTTCACCCTGAAAAAGAAGTCATGATTAAGACTCACACCCCATTCACTCGCTACCTGGCTATAAAACTTAATTGTAAGCCTTACGAGTTTCCTTACTCCACTTAAGACCTTCCTCTCTCGAGGAAGTCGTGTGCGTGTGCGCGCGTTCACACGAGGGCGTGGGTGCGCGCGGGAGTACACACGTAGGTGCAGCGTGGGCGTGGATGTAGCGGCGTGGGTAGCTCCACCGCTCCACAAGACACTCCACTCTTCCACCTCACTCCCCCGCCGGTTTCTTCTGCAAAGAAACTCCAAGAAACTCCACCTCTCTCCACACAAAGGCTCAATCTCACCCAGAGACGAATCCTCTCTCTCACACAGCTAGTTAAACTCCACCTCACTAGCTCAGCCTCTCCACACAAGGCAACTCCACTAGCTAGCTAAACTCTGAGTAGCTGTACGTGACTCCACTTCACACAGCAAGGCTCCACCGCCTCACACAGCAAGACTCAGAGCACGTGGAAAAATGGTTCCCCATTTTCCACTTAGCTACTCCACTCACTAGCTCAGCCTCTCCACGCAAGGCAACTCCACTAGCTAGCTAAACTCTGAGTAGCTGTACGTGACTCCACTTCACACAGCAAGGCTCCACCGCCTCACACAGCAAGACTCAGAGCACGTGGCAATATGGTTCCTCCATTTCCACTTTAGCTACTCCACTCTCTAGCTCAGCCTCTCCACACAAGGCAACTCCACTAGCTAGCTAAACTCTGAGTAGCTGTACGTGACTCCACTTCACACAGCAAGGCTCCACCGCCTCACACAGCAAGACTCAGAGCACGTGGCAATATGGTTCCTCCATTTCCACTTTAGCTACTCCACTCTCTAGCTCAGCCTCTCCACACAAGGCAACTCCACTAGCTAGCTAAACTCTGAGTAGCTGTACGTGACTCCACTTCACACAGCAAGGCTCCACCGCCTCACACAGCAAGACTCAGAGCACGTGGCAATATGGTTCCTCCATTTCCACTTTAGCTACTCCACTCTCTAGCTCAGCCTCTCCACACAAGGCAACTCCACTAGCTAGCTAAACTCTGAGTAGCTGTACGTGACTCCACTTCACACAGCAAGGCTCCACCGCCTCACACAGCAAGACTCAGAGCACGTGGAAAAATGGTTCCTCCATTTCCACTTTAGCTACTCCACTCTCTAGCTCAGCCTCTCCACACAAGGCAACTCCACTAGCTAGCTAAACTCTGAGTAGCTGTACGTGACTCCACTTCACACAGCAAGGCTCCACCGCCTCACACAGCAAGACTCAGAGCACGTGGAAAAATGGTTCCCCATTTTCCACTTAGCTACTCCACTCACTAGCTCAGCCTCTCCACACAAGGCAACTCCACTAGCTAGCTAAACTCTCCACACAACTAGCAACTCCACTAGCTCCACGTGGCTCCACGTGGCTCCACTTACCTTCACTCCACCTCACTCACCACCTAATCCCCACCAGTTTCTTCCCAAAGAAACTCCACGCAATTCCTCACGCCACCATGCAACTGCAGTCCACCCTTTGGACTAATGCAAGATTGCAATGGCGACGCGAGTAACAGCGTGGAAAAAGAATTTCACCCCCCAAACCTGACCTGCCCCAGCCGCTGCTCCACACGAACTGACCGCGGTTCACCCGGGGTCAGGGCGGCTCGTCGCTACCCTGCCCAGGTCACCGACATGCCACTGACTGCCAGAAGGCGACACTCTGGTTGTGTTAATTCGTATAACACAACCCCAATTTAACATGCGCGTAAATGTTACACATCATGCAACTATCCCTACAATTAAGTAGACCTGCTTGCATGCAGAAAATGTCTCCCAGCCTGATAATACCCCCCCATGGAGATAAAGCATTTTGGTTTCAACTCACTCCATTGTCCAAGATGCCCCGATCTGATTGGGTCAGGCACGTCTACTTTTTGTGACTCACCGAATAAATATTCGGCTTAAATTAGCGTCCCCACGTGTGTGGTAGACCACAGGAAACATTCCAAGCTCCCACCCATGGGAGCTCACCTCTGTCACGCAGCTCCAAATTCCACCCATGACAGAAATAAACGTGTAGAATTAATATAATCTCAAATATATTTTATTTTTTATTTTTCTACATTCCAAGTGTTTTCCGTAAAGGCGAAGGAGGAGTGGAGGAGTTCACCAACCTCTTGTGGGTCTCCACTCTTCTACCACCGCGTCGCCTTCCACCACGTGGTAAACAGGATACATGGCTGCTGTGGCGCAGGACTGCGAAAAATATCAAACAAAGCATAAGAAAATACATTTGTATGCCAGTAGATTATTCACCACAGGAACTAAGTAGTACTTACGTGCCATGGCAAGATGAAGAGCATACACCCAATGGGAAACTCTTCAAGGTTTATAGGGTCCTTCACTGCGTCAACATAGCCAACCTCCTGTGTCATATTGTCCAGTCTGTATCGGAACCAGGAAGGATTATAACAGTAGAAATATGGCTTGCTAAGAGAGGTGATCATCACATGGGGCTTATATGTTTCAATTACTGTATGACTGAGTGATAAAACTGTCAATTTCTTCCATCATTATTCTCATGGTGATCCTGTGAGTCTATTATTGCTCCGTTGCGTTCTCATAAACAATGTTTTCAGCCTCAGTTTTGGTTTGTTTTTGGTGTGTCTTTGTTTCCGGCATGTTTGTAGATTGAAACATCTCGTACAATGAACTCGCTACGATTCCTTAGTACTTGGCACTACAACTAAAGAAATAAAAAGCCTTACTGTCTAAAACTTAAACATCCGAGGATGGAAACATTTTTTTTTCAGTAAGAGTGAAAGTGCGGCATGAAAGGGAGGCTGTAATATTAGGAGAATTACGTTTTGGAGTTAGATTGCAACTTACTTCAAGTTTGAGTGGTCCCGAAAGATGCAGCATCCTGAGGGTAGCTGACCTATCCCTTGCTTCGTCAGCCCAGAAAACCCGCAGTCTATCAGCAACTGAAAGGAAGATGAAGAATTGGAAAATAATGGAAATAAATCACCACTACAGTAGATAGTTATAAAGCCAACTTGTGGGTGATACCGTATTTGCTAAGGCTTGTTTACCTATCGATGTGTAATAGTAAAATACTGTTAGTTGTGCTTTATGCTGTGATGCTCTTTGAACATTATAAGAAAAATCTAAATTGGCATATTCTGTATTGATGGCATTGGTTGTGATGAATAATATAACAGTGTTGCCCACTAATCACTGAATACCAGGTTAAGCATTGCAATAGTGTTGATAAAAGAAGAAAAAGCTGCCTATTTGATATTCAGGTGTACATCAATATTTACAATTATATATACTTCGTAAGATGATAATAATGGTAATAACAATGATGGTAATATAGATGTTCACATGGTATTAGAAACATCATTTTATACAAAGAAGAATTACCTGGTTTCTGTCTGGGTAGTGACCGATGACTCTCGTAGCCACATAACATGCTATGTCTTCCTGCTTACAAGAACCCAACGTCATCTGCTGCACGTCTGTAACATCCACGAATCTATACAGTAAAAGCAGAGTAACTTTGCTCCTTGACGTATAGAAGCTTCTTCACCACTATAAGACTGAGCCCATTTAGGAACGCATATCTACAAGCCTTCAGGGAGACGTAAACAGGGAATACTAATGAACATGCTTATCATGGAAACATATTAAAGAACTATTGAGAGGAAGATATTCTGATAAATATTAGAAAAATTGAAGTTTGACAGGTAATGTTATGCGTAAAACAGACAAGTCAAAAAAAGAGGGTGACCAAATTCTACCCAGAGATAGAGAGAGAGAGAGAGAGAGAGAGAGAGAGACACTAGAGCCAGTAAACAAGGTGGAGGGAGGGACCAGATAAGGAAGTTGACGGGAATTAATACGCAAACAGCAAAGAACAGAGCTGGGAGTAGTTTGTTTTCCATTAGAATAGCGATGGATGCCCACTGAAGATTTTTTTTCTCTCTCTCTCTCTCTCTCTCTCTCTCTCTCTCTCTCTCTCTCTCTCTCTCTCTCTCTCTCTCTCTCTCTCTCTCTCTCTCTCTCTCTCTCTCTCTCTCTCTCTTTCTTTTGGAATAAGAAACCCAATATTTGTTAAAGGCTTTCAATATGATTACCATAGAAGATGTAGTTTCCTGGGTGAAGCTCAGTTAGTTGTCGCATGCTTGGGCTCGGGTGGCTGCATGTCGGGGTGGAGCCGATCCCCACTACTGGACATGACACACCACGGCTCTTGATGCGGCTCACAAGACTTAACAGCCGTTCTGAAAGGAAAATTAAGTGTGTGGTTTAATGTCACACTTTGTTGAACACACAGAGACAGACAGATATATTGCCACACACACACACACACACACACACTCGACGTTTACCATTTTGTAGGTTTTCACTGATCGTAAAAACTTTCAGCCGGTGAGTAAAATCAACCTGGATATAAGCAATAAATTCAAGTAAGTAAACACAGCTGCCTAGGACGCTACCACACGTAAAAGGAAAGCATCACATTGGTCGTGAATGGCACAAGGCATATGCGTGGTGATCCAATGTGTAGACGAGGCAGACGAGGCAAACAATACTCTCATTCTTGTGGTAGTTTTATCTCAAGACTATTAATTTTCATATAGAGACATACTAATAATTGAATTCTAACTTAAATAGTGTACGACTTAGCAGCTTTCAAAACACGATTGACTTGAATGTTAATCATATTTGGCGTAATTTTTTTTTTTTTATAGAATTACCGTTAGCCTTAATACAAATTATAAATATATTAAATAAATCAAGGTTTATCAAATCATTTGATCGCGCTGTAAATTTTCTTGCATTTCATTGATTCCCTTATTATTTTATCAACACCCAAGTGATCGATTATGACGTAATTGTATAGTACATACATCTTATGGATACGACTAGAAAGTAATTGTTGAACCATGTCTCAAAGATTGTAAAAGTGGAGGAACACATAGGAACACATAGGAAGAACAAACAACAACAGGCCTGCTGGCCCTTACGAGGCTTTTTGTGAGACTACACTATCTACTCTAGAGTGAAAGGATAGTAAGGGTGAAGGCTTCTCTCCCCAGCCATGGCTGGCAGGGAAAGTAAGGCCAACCAAGACCAGACTGTCACTACCACTACTGCTACCACTACTTCCTGGCAAGCGATGTCAGGCCACTAGCGACATCTTATGAATCGACATTTCGTAAGTGGAGGAGGAGGAGGAGGAGGAGGAGGAGGAGGAGGAGGAGGAGGAGGAGGAAGAGGAGGAGGAGGAGGAGGAGGAGGAGGAGGAGGAGGAGGAGGAGGAGGAGGAGGAGGAGAAGAAGAAGAAGAAGAAGAAGAAGAAGAAGAAGAAGAAGAAGAAGAAGAAGAAGAAGAAGTTTTGGGTTAGATAACTTGTCATACTTAAAAAAAGATAGCAAAAAATTATTCTCAATAAATCATTCAAAGCAGCACCAACTCAGCCTGGTTTGGGCAATGCAACCTCCACTGAAGACTCACCAATAGTCTGCTCCCGAACTTGCTCGACGTCACCTGCTTGCGATGCCTTGTACGAGTTGCCACAGTGCACGTACACTCCGGTAAAGGTGACGTTGGAAGCTTCATTCATCTGGCAGGCCAAGTCTTCCCCGCCGCTAGACTCCCACCATACTCCCTCTGCGGAAGTTCATTAAAGCAAAATTATTGAATATCGCCAGCATAAAAAATAATATTTGAAATCTGCATCGCTTATTCAAAAGAACAATAATTATCATTCGTAACACATGTAAAGTTATGAAAGTACTTTAAATCGGCCTTCGTGGCATGAGATATACGGTTGACATTCTTGTTACTACACTTTCCTTTCCCCATGACTATTACTGGTTTATATTTTGTTCTGTTATTGTGGTTGCCGTTACCTCTATTGTAGCCACAGTTGACAGCGAGGAACACGGACCAGGTCTTGCCAGGAGGGGGAGTGTTTGCAACCAGGGTGTCCACTGCGAGTTGTGAGTCCAGTAATACATGGAACTTATTGAGGCGTCTGGGAAAACAGAGAGAGAGAGAGAGAGAGAGAGAGAGAGAGAGAGAGAGAGAGAGAGAGAGAGAGAGAGAGAGAGAGAGAGAGAGAGAGAGAGAGAGAGAGAGAGAGCACCAGTTTTTATATACTGCTTCAGTCTTTAGGTATAATTATTTGTCAATTTAAAATTTTCTCGCAACTTATCTACAGTGAATTGATCAACACCACAAAATTATACAGACAGCGTTGTTACATGTGCTTTAGGAGGAAGATTACGTATGGTATCTTCAGCCCCCCAAAAATAGATACATAAGACTGTCCATTCAAAACTAAATAATATTACAGATCATAAAGTAAATGTCAATAATGAAAAACATATTATTAAGAGAATAGATATCCAGGCGCTTAATCAAAGCCTAAACACATTAGATCATAATTTTTCTGCTATCGTTAACACTTAAGAAGCGAGAAAAGCAGCAACTCACTGTTTAAAATGAGTCTCTTGCACTACAAGGCAGTACTCCTCGTAGTAGAATGACAGTCTTTTGCTGTAGGAGGAAAAAACGTACCTGGTTAGCTGTGCGACGCGTGCCATGTGGTGTGGGATGAAGGGAAAACCGAACAGAATGTCGTCGAAGTCATGCTCAGCGTAAAACTCAGCCTCTTGTAGTGTGGAGGTGACCAGTCCTCGTCGGGTGCCGCCCGTTTGCAGAACCGCACCTTCTCTGTTCTCAGCGTAAATAGAACAGCGGCATTACTTACTTAATTTACCAAGGGAATACTGATTACAACAGGATTGAGCTACATTATGCGTGAAGGAATAAAGTATGAGAACAGTGATACACACCACACACACACACACACCACACACACACACACACACACACACACACAGGGTATAAGTAGATACACACATACATGGTCTTGTGGGTCTTGGTCTGAGCCCTGAGCGTGACGCCCAGCTCCGTACAGTCGGCGAGAGTCTTCGTACAGTTGGCTTGCACCTTGGCCTTGTCAATCAACAAAGCCGGCGTGTCCAGTTCACTCAGTCGCCGGACGATACCCCCGTGGCTCTCCATCTTTTAGGGCGTTTGAGTTTCTGGTACTACCTGTGTCCCTGCCGATTTAGTAGTGGTTAGGTTATAAGATTTACCAGGCACATACATCCTCACATAGCACTGAAGCATGAGGTGACAAGTTTGTCGCTGTAATTTTGATAGAAGGATGGGCCAAACTTGATTTTAGTCCAAATTGATAAGAATATGCAAACATTTGAGGAGCAGCAAGGATGACACATACTGAAGGAAGGTATATCAAGCTAATACGTGTTCGTAATCGAAGGAGCTGGTGTTGAATTTTTTTTGTAAATCATTCCTTTTGTAGTTTGACCGTTGAATTGGTTGTCTCGTGCACAATTCGAAGCGGTTCAGTACACACACACACACACACACACACACACACACACACACACACACACACACACACACACACACACACACACACACACATACATACATACACACACACACACACACACACACACACACACACACACACACACACACATACATACATACATACATACACACACACACACACACACACACACACACACACACACACACACACACAAGATGGAGTTAGAAACTGTCAGTCGAAGCGTAGTTAAAGGGTTAACCTGCTAAGTCAGCTAAACTACGACCACAGGGGAATAAACCTTCCAATGTCCTTGGGGTCTTTTTATCCCCACTATCAACTTTATGTCTCCTAATGGCCCAAGCTTCGAGGAAAGACAATGTGCAGTGAGAACCCGTGAACTGATTTTTTTTTTTTAAGCTATGAAGGAAACAAGTATATTTCACTTGAGAACATATCATAAGAACAAACTCATTAGTGGTCACATCGTTTAATGTATGTTGCATATCCGGTTATAAATCTTCTTTTAATAACTGTTATCGGTAACAAACCTACTTTTCTACACAATGTTAGTAAATAAGTAAAATAATGTAACAGTAGACTCAACTACAATGAATTTGCCAAGCTATAGGAGAGTTGCCCCTTTAGCTGACGTAGCACACCACTTTCTCTGAAAACTCACTCCTACCCCCATCCCAGACCCTGAGAAGATGGACCCTCCCCCAGGTTCTTCCAACCCAACCAGCCACAGCCAGCCAACCCCCACCCTAGTGCCCTCAAGGTCGCCCCCGTATCTGTGTTCACCATATCTACTTACTTGATTTTCAGATCGTTTATGAGTTTCCTGTCATCGTCACGGGGCCATGTCTTACTAGTTACTAACCAGTTACTTCTGATGTCAGCTTTGAAGTAAGCCTCTCGTGCAGCCACTGTACTCCCTTATCGATTTGCCCGGCCAATCGTCCACCACTGGTAGGTGTCGCCGACTGGCTGCCGCCGCCACGACTAGCTGTGTGTTGGCAAAATTATCTTCCTCATGGCACCATTGCCGTTCTTCGTGTTGCTATGCATGGTCTATACTACACGAATCTCACCGCTGTATTATTTACACATGAGCAATTATTGCAAACTCAATTAATTTTATTTTCACGGGACTTCTCATTAGTCTTCCTGTGATCATGTAAATACGATTGAAGATCTAGGAAGAGGAATCACACCAAAAACTTTTTGGCTATACACCAGTGGCGTATGGTGGTTTCTGTCACTGGGTGTGCTGAACAGTGATTCTGTCCATAACTAACATGTGTGTGTGTGTGTGTATGTGTGTGTGTGTGTGTGTGTAATTACAATTTTATTATTATTCATACTGTTAGTTGGAAAATAAAGCAAATTTTTTGTGTAAATTTAGAATAATTAAATTTATTAATTTTGATTAGCTAAGCTTACCACCTAAATTACACAGTAGAATGGTTGAGTGGTTGACATACTTGATTACTTATAATTCAACTTTATTCTTCTTGTTTTTTATATAAACTTGTTCATGACTTCATCATAGAAAGAGCCTCTCTGTTTAACTTTAACTTTAACCAGTCACATAACCACAAATACCGTCTATACCAGCGTAGCCGCTTTTCAAAGGAAATACTTTTTAAAGAATACCAGCGTTGCAGCAGGAGGCTGCCTCTCTCGAGATGGGAGTGAATGTCACATTCACTCCCATCTCCCCTCTTTTCCCATCGCCATGGTAACGCCATCATCAAGATGCAAACACACCGCAACACAATAATAATTACAATATACTCACAAGTCACAATTACTGTCCCAAGTCGAGGAATAGGGGTTGAGGAGGGACCTGGAGCCAGTGGAAGCCCACTTCAGCTGTGCCGTTAACAGGCAAAATTCACCAAAGTAACCAAAGCAACTGTCAATTAGCTAGAAGTCAAGAGAAATGCACATGCTTCCTCGACACTGGCGTCAATGAAACTGAGTTAGTATAACTTAGCAACTCAACTTACTTCCGTTGTTTCATCGGTAAAAGAGTCCATGACTTAGGTTGCACTCAATCTTTATTTCTGATTGAGTGACTTAATAACATTTGGTTTCATAATAAATACTATATTATAATTCCTGCAAGTCTTAATTATGCCCATATAATGAATGGCAAAGACACTTTATACCTTCTAGCCAATATAAAATTTCAGCAGCAAAAACGAACGCAAGCAGTGTGCATTTGTAGCTATTTGCGCTATGCTACATAATGATACAATTGATTATTGGGTGTGCAGTGCTTCTACAGAACACCTATAGTGCAAAATATTATAACGGCTAAAAACAATAAGAAAAATATCGTTTCCCACTTACTGCTGAATTTATTTATAACTATCATGCATTTCTCTCTCTGGCTGAGGGTGTGCGGCACACACCTAGCACACCCTGAATATACGCCCCTGCTATACACAATATTTCATTGTTACGAATTTTGTATATCATTAGGCACGTGGAAGACTCATTGGTTTCCTACCACTAACAGTGATAAATAATACGAAGGAAGTAGAGTGCAGTTTAGAACACTCCCCCCTTAGCCATTAACATAAAAAAAATATATAATCTGCATACTGTGTCATTGCCAAGGCATCATTGCTAACAAGTATTCCCTAATCTTTGCCTGGTTGCAGGATATTTTCTTGGCTATAGAATACGCACTGCCACAACTACACATAAGTATACTCCACTTGACTCAGACACCGACGAAGATCAGAGATACTATGGTGGCACTGAAATCGGCGTCAGACTCAACCTACTGCTCCGGTCAGTTTCAGTTAATGCACAAAATAGCCACATTCTCGTTTTATTAATTTTTACATTGGTTCCATGAATGTTCATTGTACATTTCACATTATGGAATCGATAAAAAGACACGTCTTGATAAAACTCATAACACATTACACACACACACACACACACACACACGCACACACACACACACACACACACACACACACACACACACACACACACACACACACACACACACACATGCACACTCTCTCTCTCTCTCTCTCTCTCTCTCTCTCTCTCTCTCCTCTCTCTCTCTCTCTCTCTCTCTCTCTCTCTCTCTCTCTCTCTCTCTCTCTCTCTTTATATATATATATATATATATATATATATATATATATATATATATATATATATATATATATATTACATTAAAGATTTTGCTAAATGCAACCTTAATATGGGAGGAAATAATCTTCATATATTAGAGCATATTTGAGTCTGGTATTTCTCCGCGCCCGAATACACCAGAATGTTGAATGGTCTTGTCAGAGAAACACAGCTTGAGTTTTTCTTGATATTATTGATGAGGAAGCACAATATATAATTATACAGATTGAGCAGGAGACTGGAACGCTTGACTGCCGAGAGAGAGTATATTGTGCGTTGATGTGATGGTAGCTCGTGAGTGAGTGAGTGACAGAGGGGGTAGCTATTTAAATCAGCCGGAAAGCGAGGTGAGAGCGTAGGTGAGAAAGCGTAGGATCAACACCGACGGGCGCGACCTGAGTGGGACCTGATCCTCCATGGCTCGCTCTGTTGGAGCGCGCACCTGGGAAAGGGCTTGGCTGGAATGTGATGCTATGACAATGGAGACCCTCTTAGGACCACAGCTCTCCTGGGACCGAGGCTCTCCTGAGATTGAGGCGACAGGGTGGCGGGAAATAACTCTCTCTCTCAGCTTCCTTATATAAAGGAACTACCTAATTCTAATATGTTACAAGATATATATGATACATTCATGAAGTTATGGCGTGTCTATATAACAATTACCTTCACTGCAGCGAGGTGATAACATACTAAAAAATCAAATAAAAAGATAAGATATACTATACTCTGTACAAAAATTGAAGGCGGAGGAGCCCCTCCTACGGGGGTAAGAGGCTGGCCATCACCACACCGTGGTAGATGATTGGTTGACAGTGACAGGCTGAGTGTCGTGAAAAATTAGACACCTGATATCACTTCATTGTTTCCTTAATATTTCCTTGTATGAAGTCTTATACTTCAAAAAGGAGACTAAAATGTCATCGTGAATAAATTTCCTAACAATAAGTACCAAAAAATATCAGTATAATGCGATCTGGAAGGCAATAATGAATGATGGAAAGAAAAAGTTGTAAATAAACTGAGCGACAGAGGTAGCTAAACGGGCCATGGTACAGCGCCCAGTCACCAAAAGGATGGAGGATTATAAGGCTTGACCTCTGGTCTCAAGGGAAGGAGAGAGAGAGAGAGAGAAAGAGAGAGAGAGAGAGAGAGAGAGAGAGAGAGAGAGAGAGAGAGAGAGAGAGAGAGAGAGAGAGAGAGAGAGAGAGAGAGAGAGAGAGAGAGAGAGAGAGAGAGAGAGAGAGAGAGAGAGAGAGAGAGAGAGAGAGAAAATCAAAATTTTAATACCATAAGTATATGTATAGTTATATGTATTCACACACACACACACACACACACACACACACACATACACACACTATATATAAAAGGTAGATGGAGAAGGAAGAGGAAGGATGTGGGTGGTGTCAGGTCCCTAGGGGACCTGAGAGGATTAACAGGAGTCTGCCCTCTCATCCCCCCAGCCCCCGTATACTGATCACCAAAATTAATCCAAACTAATGACGCTCCACCCATCATTTCAGCAGCCACTCTCAGGGTGAGGGGGGGGGGACAGGACAGGCGGGCATCCTCCGCCAAAACAAAATTATGAAAAAAATTGAATATCGTTCATTAGAAGAATAAAAAACCGGTTAGAGTTTCAATAAAAGCCTCCTCTGTGGATAACCATCTTCAAGGGACTATGTTGGCTA